>JAKTVK010000005.1:0-341722 GCA_030557155.1 Petasospora amylophila | reverse complement strand
TCTCTCAAAACCGACGGAGAACTCAACTTTGGACAAAGTGAAGCAGTGGCCAGCGTGGAGAACACCGTTCATGTATGGGTAAGCCATCGAAGACATGAATTTGGGGTACTTCTCGTGGAGTTCCTCAACGGAGATCTCAACCTTCTCCTCCTCAAGGGTAGGAGCGTTCTGCTCAAAGACCTTCTCCTCGGCCCAGATCTTCTGGTACTTCTGCTCGATCTCAATGAGAGCATCTCTTCTCGAGGTCTGTAAATGGGTTAGTTATGAATGTATGAGACCACAAAGAGAAACAAGCAAACTTACGTTCTCGAGGACGATCGTCTTAGCCTCAGCCATTTCTGCAAGCGTTTTTCAATAGCAAGAATGTGTTTTTGTGCTGGAAATGACACGAGTCTTTAGTTAACCAAAGATAAAAGAGCTTTAAAGAGAGAAGATTGGACCGCTTTTTCACTTTTTGGGCCCATCACGAGCGTTCTCTGTGTTCGCGAAAAAAAAAAAGCTCATCGTCCGGGTAACCGTTATGAGTCAGGATGGTCACGTGACCCACCCTTGATCTATGGAATGATCAATGGAATTTGCTAGAAGGTTATGAATAAAAGCACACGTGCATGTGGTTTGTAACCAATGTAAAAAGTTCAAATTACAGTGATTTGTCTGTGGTCAAAAGGAGCAAATCAACTGGAGTTTACGGCTGCATCAGGAAGAATGAAAGTAATATGATGACAAATTCATCTCTCTCTACCACCAAATATTATGCTTTTACAGGGTTTAAAGGGGCTTATATAAGATCCGTCTAACTCTCTTTTATAGGCTTTATCGCGGGGATTTGGACAAACATATATATTAAGTGTGTTAGTGATACCCCCGGCCTTAGCGGACATTTGCGGAATTAGCGCGTATGACAAACCAAGGGGTCCTCCCACAGTTATAAAAGGGTGCTATGGACTCCAGCAATGAACAGTAGTAGAAAGCCCTGTATATAACCAATAATGAATGCGATAATCACTCTTCATAACCGTCTTCAGGCGCTTGTCCCCTTGGAAAACCGTTCTAAAGTCATTTCATTTGCACTTGTAATCATTGGATTATCCATTGATAATTTAAACGTCACAGGTGGTATCACCTCATTCATCTCCGTTTATGAACATTTCAATGCCTCTTCAACAACCACTTCTTGGACAATCTCCGGTTACTCGCTCACTTTGGGTTCATTCATTCTCCTTGCCGGTAAGTTCACCGATATCGTTGGTGCACATAAAGTGTTCGTTAGTGCATTGGCGATAATGGCCATTTTAGCTCTGATTTCTGCTGCTGTTGATAGCTCTGTCATAGTTGTCATCGTCTTTAGAGCGTTACAAGGCATTGCAGCCTCCTTTTTGATCCCTTCGGCTTTTGCCATTGCTGCCAGCTATTTCCAAGGGAAGCAATTCATGTACGCGTTGGTCGCCTTAATCTTGACCATGAGTGGTGTCTTCAGCATCGGATTGCTCCTTGGTGGTGCTTTTGCAATCTCTAGCGTCGGTTATAAAGGCTTGTACTACTTCACTTTCTCGGTGTGCACTGCTGTTGCTCTGTGCTTATACTTCATCATGGTTCCAACGGAGAGAACCGTTGAACATCAGGCGATGACGTTGAAGGACTTGGACTACTACGGCTCTGCACTGTTTGTTATCGGAATCTTGCTCATTGTCCTGGGATTCACTGAGAGTGGTGAGTCTTGGAAGAAGCCTGCAGCTTACGTGCCAATCCCCATCGGTGTGGTTATCCTTGTGTCTGCACTTGTCTTCGAACTATGGTACATTGATGGCTATAAGCGCAAAGTTGACTCCCTGTTGGACTCAGACACTGAACGTGACATCACCAAGCAAGACGACTCGGAACAGGCCACCATCCCAATTGAACGCCAGGACTGGAGATACAAGATCCAGTTGCTATTCCCTCGTGAGGTGTTGAAGATACCTAACTTTCTCCCCTTGATCATCACCACGCCGCTTTTCTTCATCGTGTTCTTTGTGCTCATCACATTGGAGGTCCAGTACTGGTTGTACATTGAGCTCGACACGCCTATCATCGCAGGTCTCAAGATGGTGCCAATCTCCGTTGGATTCCTCTTCGGTGCCCTGACGCTCCGTGAGAACTTGGTGTACAAGATTGGTTTGAAATACGTTCTCATCAGTTCCCAAATCGCTGCCGTTCCCCTGCTCGTTTGGATCTCTCGTCATCATTACTACGACTCCAAGAGTTACTGGAAGTACGAGTTTGTCTCGTTGTTCCTATTTGGTTGGACATCTTCCATTTACTTCTCTTTGTACATCAACGCCGTCTTGAGAAGAACTCCAATTCATCTCCAGGGCGTCGTTTCAGGCTTATGTCAAACTGTGTCTCAAGTCGCCATCAGTTTGGGTAATTCTGTGATGGCCTCGTTAGTTGGTGAACTCACTTTTGCCACAGATGAGCAGTTGAAGAAAGAGATGAATAAGAAGTTTGATCATGTTTTCTATTTGATCTATGCTGCTATGGTTGCCGGTATCCTCGTTATGTTCTTCTTGGAGAACCGTTATTCATTGGAGGATGAACCAAAGGAAGAGAAGAGCGATGTGTCAGAACCAAGCAGCTCATCATTAACTCAGGCAGTGGTTTCTAATTAATTTGTTGATAATTTTACATTTGTTCATTGATCCTAGTGTACATAATCGTCTTCTTCTATAATTGCCAGCTTCAACTCTTCCAGATCTGATACGTCTCTGGAGCCTCCATACTCACTGGAACAATAGCATCGGCTTCGGCAGCCTCTTTATCCTTGGCCTCCTGGTCGGCATCAACAGGGGCAGTAGCAACAGCGGATGAAGAGACAACAGCGACTCTTGGTGCCTTGTTAGCAATCTCCACAGCGGATTGGGCAAGTTGAGCAGCAGTCTCTGGGTCCTGGGCCTGTGTTGCCTCCACCAGTTTTGTTCTAACGGCATCGGCTTGTTTCTTCAAAGATAAACGGTCAATGATAAGTTCTTTACGTTGTTTAGCCAATTCGGCTTTTTCCTGGTTAATCTGTTTCTCAAGGATATGCAACTTGCTCAATTTTTTCTCCACTTTCTCAATCTCTAACATGACAAGATCATTCATAAGTTGTGACGATTCAGTTTTGATAATCTCTTGTTGAGCCTTAGCACCACCGATGATGGAACCCATGGTCAACTTAATAGCCTTTTGCACATCCGAATCATTGGAGAGGAAGTCTTGGGAGGCAAGTTCTGGGTCAATGTTCTTGATGAGGAACTTTATCGTTTGGATAACGGCATCATTCGTTGAGGAATTGGCAACGTTCTCCTGTTTTGGCTCGGTCTTCTTAACATCGGAAATGGTCTTGACCAAATACTTGTCCTCGATTGGTAATTGAATGAACTTGGTGATACACTGCTCTTTTGTCTTCGTGGCAACGTGTAAAGCGATCTTCTCCCAATCATCCTCATGCATCTCGATACCTTCCAATAAAAGCAAAGTTTCTTGTTCGGTCCATGGGGCAAAATCGTTGTTTTTCTGCAATGCTTCGAGTCTGACGAAATCGGCAGAGGTGAAATCGGAACCAAACTGACCTTCTTTAAATGCCTTAGCAGCGATGGAGCCTTTACTCTTCAAATTATGATATCTCACCTCCGTGGTATCGTTACCGGTAACGGTACACGTGAAAGTCTTGCCGTTGATGGCAGCAGTGACACGATCAGACTCGTTAAGAGCCACTGCGTCGTGTGTAGAGTCGTAGACGTTCTTTCTCAATTCCATGTTCAAAGCATAGTCCGCGAGTGCTGGTTGTTCCTCCTTAGACTCAGATGTGCCTCCATTGGTCTGCACAGGCTTGGAGAAGTTGACAACTTTAGCGTTCTCTGGGATGTGTGGCTTGAGACCTTCCGGTGTATCGAGTATTATTTGGAAATGGCCGGTGTACTGTGGTCCAACGAGCGATGGCTTAGTCTTTGGATCGATTTGATAGTTGATGAGCCCCCATTGTTCGAGGAACGCGTGGATTCTGATGATGGATGCAACGTCTGCGGCGATGTTTCTTCTAGCAGCGGTGACGGTGAGGTACTCGGTTGGGTTGAGTCTGTAGGCGTTGATCATGAAGTTTCTGATGTCCTGGTAGATCTTGTCGGTCTTGAATCGGGAGTTGTTGTTGAAGAACTCTGGAAGTGATCTTCTTTCAATCTCGTGGATCTTCTCCATGTCGAACCAGGCAGCAAAGGCAGGGACGATGACGGCCTTGGTCTGGCGAGCAAGGTAGATCTTAGCCTTCTCCTCGATCTTCTTGGACTCCTCGGCGTAATCGACAACCGGTTGCGGGGTCTCAGCAGGTGTGTTGTTGTTGGCCGTCTGCTCCGCTGTGGTTGCCGGAGCAGAAGCATCGGCATCGTTCATCTCAACGTCTTCAGCTGGAGCCACGGACTCCTCTTTCGACTCAACTGCTGGGGACTGCTGTTCCGACACGACCTCTTCGTTGGTTGGTGTGGACATCTTTGTTTTTTTTTTGGTGGAGCGGCTCAGTTGGCGACTTCTGCGGGCTAATTGGACGGCTCCTTCAAGTGACAAGGGAAACACGCGGTGACAAGTGCAATGAGACGGCTGCTGAGTCTCGTGTGAGTGCGCGAAATGTGCTGACTTTGCGTTGATTTGTTGGTGTTGATGTTTTGGCGTTTCGGTGTTTTCGTCGGAGGCTTCGCGATTCCTCGAGGCCGCGCTTTTGTTAGTGCTGAGATGTACGCTGGGTTAGTGGCAGCGTGCTGAGATATTCACGCATAAATGATGAGACGCGTCTTTATCTGAGGTATAGGTCAAGATATATCCAAATTGTTCATTACAAAAGTTCATTACTAAATTGGGGCTTTTTCTTTGGCCATTTGACAGCTCTGTCGATCTTGTCTCGTGGATAAAACCATTCCAATAGAGCATACAAAAACACATCAACAACGTAACACAGTACAAACAGTTTACCGGACCAAGGTCCGTATGTATTCAGCTTCTTGACGAGTTCCAAAGGTGTGAACCAATCATCGGGGGAGATCGAGTCGTAAACTGCTTCGGTACGGAGAGCAACATCTTCCCAAGAGTACATGGATTTAACACTATCATGGAACGCCGAAGTGTCAACTCTCCCTTCTTGAATGGTCTTGATAGCCCTTAGCGTTGAATCCACCAATGAATCCACGGAAGGGGATGCAAAGATCGTCATGTTTGTAGGCAAAACCTCTGGAATACCACCAACTCGAGTAGTTACCACTAATAAGCCACAACTTGCGGCTTCAACAAGCACGGTACCAAACGCTTCAGTCAATGACGGATGGAGATAGATATCACCTTGAATCATAACCTCGCGGACACGCTCGTGCTTAACACCGCCTATCAATTCCACACGATCTTGTAAACGATGTGTTTCAATGCACTGTTGGATATCGATGAATTTTGGGCCATCACCTGCGATGAGGAAGTCAACTTGTGGGTTCTCGGCACAGATCCGTGGGATCATGGCAGCCAAGAGGTCTGCACCTTTATTAGGAAACAGTCTGGAGATGACGACAATGGTGATTCTAGACGGATCTCTCCTCGTGGTTATAAGATCCGATTGGAGATCCGGTGTAGCTTCTTTTGGAAGGAAATCTTCAGCAACGACGGCATTTGGAATGACACTCACGGACAGCGGGTCACACCTACCTCGAAGGACAACGTTCTCTTTACAAGTGTTGGAGACACAGATGAATCTATCCAAGAAGTTTAGGGAATATTTGAGTGTCTTGTTACCCCAGATGGAACCAACATCCGAGAATCCAAACAGTGAATGCTCGGTGATGACAGTCTTCAATCCCATGAGTTTGCCATGGATGATCGCCTCATTCGCGAGTGAACTCATAGATGCATGTCCATGAATCACTTCAATCTCTTCACGGATGAGGATGTTTCGAAGAATTGGGAAAGCGGAGAACACCGTTGGGAAAGTGGTGTTTCTGTAAAAAGCAAAGAACGGAATGTAGTACACTTTGAGGCCGTTCGTAAGGTATCGCACGCCTCTTCTGTTTCTATAACTGTGTGTGATGACGATGACGTTATGACCTCGGGCAATCAACTTCTGTGCAAGATGATAGATGTGGAACTCAACTCCACCGGGCTGTGGATAGAAGAAATCACACACCATGCTGTCTGCGGGTTAGCACTCCATCGATATAACCATGTGATCCATAGAACTTACGCAATGTTGTACCCCATCCTTACCTCTCCAGTTACCTTATAACTCTTGATTGTAAACCATTACAAGTACATCATAAGCTTCATGAAGCTTTAGTGTTTCGCGAATTCTGAGCAGGGGCCACACACAGCGCGTTGGCCAGGTAACAGCTCTGCTTACATAAGCCCGCGAAAATCTCAAGATGCACGTACAAAAAAAAAATTTTAGAAGCCTTCTGAGATGCGTCACACAACACAAGCCATTTTTGAAAGGTTCCCCCCGTTGCGTTTGGCACTCATAAGGGACATCTACGTTTCTTGTCTTTTGTGTTGAATCCGCTGGTGGCTCCCCCCTCCTACTCTTCTACTTATCTTTTCACGCTATGAAATACGTTGTTGTCTCCGGTGGTGAGTAACTTTACGCGTCAGGGTCAAACCCTTGTTATTTCTTCTAGTACTAACGTGTATAGGTGTCATTTCCGGTATCGGAAAGGGTGTGCTTGCCTCTTCCACTGGTCTTCTCTTGAAGACTCTTGGTTTGAGAGTCACCTCCATCAAGATTGACCCATACATGAACATTGACGCTGGTACCATGTCTCCACTTGAGCACGGTGAGGTCTTCGTTCTTAACGATGGTGGTGAGTCCGATTTGGATTTGGGTAACTACGAGCGTTACTTGAACATCACCTTGACCAGAGACCATAACATCACCACTGGTAAGATCTATTCCCACGTTATTGAGAGAGAAAGAAAAGGTGATTACTTGGGTAAGACCGTTCAGGTTGTCCCACACGTTACCAACGCCATCCAGGACTGGATCGAGAGAGTTGCCAAGATCCCAGTCGATGACTCCGGTTTGGAGCCAGATGTCTGTATCATCGAACTTGGTGGTACCGTTGGTGACATTGAGTCTGCTCCATTCGTCGAGGCTCTCAGACAGTTCCAGTTCAGAGTTGGTCATGAGAACTTTGCCTTGACTCACGTCTCTTTGGTTCCAGTTATCCACGGCGAGCAAAAGACTAAGCCAACTCAGGCCGCTATTAAGGATTTGAGATCTTTGGGTTTGACTCCAGATATCATTGCTTGTCGTTGTTCCGATAAGTTGGAGAGACCAACCATTGAGAAGATCTCCATGTTCTGTCACGTTGGTCCAAACCAGGTGATCGCCGTTCATGACTTGAACTCCACTTACCACGTTCCGTTGTTGCTTGTTGAACAGAAGTTGTTGAAGTACTTGACTGAGAGATTGCAACTTGACAACATCAAGATCACTTCTGAGTCCAAGGCTGCCGGTGCTGATTTGCTCAGCAGATGGAAGGCCTTGACCAACTCTTACGATAGATCTTTCGAGACCGTTAAGATTGCCCTTGTTGGTAAGTACACCCACTTGCAGGACTCTTACATCTCTTGTATCAAGGCCCTTGAGCACTCTGCCATGAGAGTTCGTCGTCGTCTTGAGATCATCTGGGTCGAGGCTTCTGACTTGGAGCCAGAGGTTTCTGAAAATGACAAGATGAAGTTCCATAAGGCTTGGCACAACATGTGCAACGCTGATGGTATCTTCGTTCCAGGTGGGTTTGGTTCCCGTGGTACCGAGGGTATGATGTCTGCTGCTAAGTGGGCTAGAGAGAACAACATTCCATACTTGGGTGTTTGTCTCGGTTTCCAAGTTGCCTCTATTGAGTTTGTCAGAAACGTTGTTGGTATTAAGAACAGTAACTCCACTGAGTTTGTTCCAGAGTTGACCGAGGATGAGGCCACTGTTGTTTACATGCCAGAAATTGACAGAGAGAAGCTTGGTGGTACCATGAGATTGGGTTTGCGTCCATCCGTTTTCCAAACTGAAGACTCCGTCTTGAGAAAATTGTACGGTGGTGGTGAACAGATTCAGGAGAGACACCGTCACAGATATGAGATCAACCCAAAGTTGATCCCAGCTATCGAATCCAAGGGTTTGAAGTTTGTCGGTAAGGATGATCTCGGTGAGAGAATGGAGGTCTTTGAGCTCGAAGGTCACCCATACTTTGTTGGTACCCAGTACCACCCAGAGTACATGTCTAAGGTTTTGGATCCATCCAAGCCATTCTTGGGTCTTGTCGCTGCTGCTTCTGGTGTCTTGGACCAGGTTTTGAGTGGTGAGATTGCTGCACCAAAGGGTGGTGACTTCTGAAGAGAGATATATTTTTAATGATAGAGAAGGTGAGGGCGGTGGTGATGTTTTATGATTGAAAGGTGACTGATAATAAAAAAATCACGAAGCTTTGGTTTAATGATCTTGTTTAATAGCGTTTACAATTGCATATCTGCATATCCTATTTTCGAATACTTACATCGTAGAGAGCCAACCTCTCACTTTTTTTTTCTCCCAGCATATAGAGCAGGTCGAACTACGTCGTAATTCATACATTAAGGTGTTACTATTGTTGTAAAGCTTATACTCAGATTAAGCCAGATAAGCGCGCGGCCCGGCCTTCATGGGTGTCGGCTAAGTCTTCCGTTTTCGATCATCCATTGAACCTGTGCGCTTAACTCCAGGTCATCACAGGTCATCTGTTGGTAAATAACAACACAACACAAGCTGCTGTCATAGCAATTGTCGGGGGTAATTATGATAATTGACATAAACTCCACAGCTTTATAGACCTGAAATGTCATCCAATATCTGACTAATCCATGTTGAGTCCGATTTTGACTCAACAGGAAGAGAAATCTCCGGAAAAACCAGAGACGCGGGAGAACGCAGGCCAAGCCCGGTAGGCGCAGCAAAACATAAATACTGCTTACGTAAGAAAATGCCGTTAACTATGCGGCTGCTTACGTAAAAACGGAACATCCCTCGGTTCAAACACCGGCGCAAAGAAGCCTCGGTAAATTTTATAGCCAGATTCCTTACACAATTTTTTTTTTAAGATTTGAGCAATAGAACCATTTCACTTTATAAAAATACGTTGTTTTTCCTTAGTTTTGAGTAGTTTTTCCACTTAAATCCATTGCCTGATTCCACAATGGGTGTTTTCGGTGCTACAAAGGAAGAAGAAGAGGCTCTCAGAGCCCAGGCCCAGGCCCAGACACAACAGAACAACATCGGTTCTCTGCCTTCCACAACATCACTTGATCGTACCTCCACCACCGACTACGAGTCTGCCTATTCGCAGGTTCCTACTGACGACGAGTCAGAGCCACAAAAAGAGGGTGACGATGTCTCTGTGGAGACTTTGAGAAGAGATGTTGCTGATACCACAGTCGACAGTCCAGCTCCAGCCACAATCCAGGGCGTGGAAGAAGAAGAAGAAGAACAAGAATACCATCCTCAGACAACACCGGAAGAGACAGACGTGGAAGAGACAGGCGAGCATCTCAAGCTGTCACGTACATTGTCCCAGGCCAGATCTATGACGTCTTTCCAAGATCGTAACTCGATCTATGGTCCTGCTATTGTCTCCGACTCTCCAGATCAACAAGACGATTTCCATTTGGCTTTACAGAAGACGTTGTCTCGTAAGTCCCTTTTGAATCAGAAAGGTCCAATCAAAACAACATCGGATAACGCCGATGTCGAGGATGAAGGTGTTAACCCGGCCACTTTGGATTGGGATTCACCAACGGATAAAGATAATCCAAAGAATTGGCCATTATGGAGACGTTGGACCGCTACTATGGTCACAGCAGCTATCTGTCTCGAAGTGACATTTGGTTCCTCACTGTACGTTTGTGGTGTTCCAGATCTCGTTGTTAAGATGGGTGTCTCTGAAGAGCTTGCCATTTCCGGGTTGACTTTCTACATGCTTGGACTAGCCTTCGGTCCAGCCATTGCTGCTCCTATCTCCGAGTTGTTTGGTAGACGTGTTGTCTATATCTCGTCTTTACCAATCTCCATGCTCTTCACCATGGGTGTCGGTCTCAGTTCTAAGATTAGAGAGGTGCTCGTGTTACGTTTCTTTGCTGGACTGTTTGCCTCCCCGGCAATGGCCATCGCAGGTGGTACCATTGCCGATATTTGGGAATTTGAAATGATGGGTGTTGCAATGGCAGGTTTCTGTCTTGCACCATTCATGGGCCCAGTGCTTGGCCCTGTCATTGGTGGATTTGTCGCTGAGAATAAAGGTTGGAAATGGACCATGTGGGTTAACCTCATGTTTGCCGGTCTCATCCTCGTCCCAGTGCTTTTCACCCCAGAGACTTATAAGCCTGTTATCTTGAAGGCCAGAGCTAAGAAAAGAGGTATCAAGCTTGCTAAAGCTGGTACCCTTGGTGCTTTCTTGAAAGGTGTCTTCACGGTGACGTTGATGACTCCAGTGAAGATGCTTATCGTGGAACCAATCGTCATGGTTTTCTCCATTTACATCGCTTTTATCTTTGCCGTTCTCTTTGGATTCTTCGAAGCTTACCCACTCATTTTCAGAGGTGTTTACGGGATGGAGCTCGGTGTCTCGGGACTCACTTTCCTTGGTATCATGGTTGGATTCTTCTTGGGTACCGCTTTCTACGTTTACGTTGATCGTTTCATTTGGTTCAAGAAGAACGCCGATGGAACCCGTGGTCCTCGTGATGAACAAGGTAATCTCAAATTTGACCCACCGGAGTCCCGTCTCATCCTCGCCAAGATTGGTGCCGTTGTTCTCCCACCGTCATTGTTCTGGTTAGGCTGGGCCTCTAAGAAATCTGTACACTGGATTTGTCCTGTCATTGCCGGTGTCCCATTCGGATTCGGTTTAATGTTGATCTTCTTCTGTACAATGATTTATTTCTCCATGTCATATCCACCACTCTCGCTTGCCTCTGCCTTGGCTGCCAATAACTTGTTCAGATACATTCTTGCCTCCGTTTTCCCACTCTTCACCGTTCAGATGTATGAGCGTCTCCATATCGACTGGGCCTCGTCATTATTTGCATTCATCGCCGTCGCCATGATGCCAGTTCCTTGGGCTTTCGAGAGATGGGGACCACAATTGAGAATGAAGTCACAGTTCGGTTACGCTGCAATGATGAAGAGACAGGCCTTGGAGTCTAAACAATTACAAGAGAAGTTGGATGCTTCTGGCTCAAGTGTTGAGGAACAGGTTTAACCTCTTTAATACCTTTATTTTTGCATTTAATTTACCTTAATTTCGATCTCTAATAACATGATTACATAAGCACAATGGCGGATCGCGGGATTCTCCGGATTTTTTCGTGTGGTACCCCCTTTGTTACACATCGAGCCCGACTTCTGTTGCTAATAACTCTGCCATTTGGGGTGATAAACATTTGATATTTGTCAAGTGGTTTCTTATACAGTGAATATATATGGCTATGTAATTTCTGTAGCATTTAAAAATATACAATAAGAGTTATAAGCATATGAAAATCGGGACTTTTCAACCCAAATTTGTTGTATATTAGGTGATGTTTAACACCGTTGCACGGCATATAAACATCTACAAACCAGATATTCATAATCTCCCAGCTATAAACTCCTATTCAATACCAAAAACCATACATTTTCCTCACAAAGCACCCGCGTAAACCCCCTTACAAATTTCTCACTGAGATCCCCAATCTGAATCCGGAAAGCCAAAGACCAATGAGAATAACACATAAAACGAGTTCGCGGAAAACGGTCAGGGCACTTCTCCCATCAACGTATTCTCCTCTCATTTTTTGGGACACAGTCTCTCTCTCTCTCTCTCTCTCTCTCTCTCTCTCTCTCTCTCCCTTTATCTCTTTGATAATGATCGAATGACGTTATGCGGTATCTACAAGATTGTCATAAAGTTTAAAGTACACGTATGATTAAGGAAAGTTATAACGACTGTAGCACAGCTACTCATCATCCTTGAAGATTTTGAAAGTTTCTCTAATCTCTTCAGGGGACTTACCTCTAATGTTCTCAGCAACGTATTTGCAACCAATGTCGAGCAATGGTCTAATGTCCAAGTAATTAGCAGCGCAGATGAGCTCATAGACCGTGTCCTGGTCACCTTTGAAGAACTCACGGTCCCAGTCATTAACTGGGATGAATTTTCTAGCAGTGTCATCATCATCAGCTGGGAACACAGTGTCCTTGTGGTGTTCCCCCCACTCGATGATTCTTTGAAGAACTGAGGAGCTAACGTTCACTGGGAACTCGACTTCCTCATCGTCGTCATCGACGTTCAAGTCGTTGGCCATGTTCTTGATGATAACAGAGAGCTTGGCAATGGTAGCTGGGACGGTGAAAGTCTTACCGTCAGAGGATGTAAGCTTAAAGTTTGAAGGCATTTTAGTTTTTGTTAATTGTGTGGTGAAGAAAAAGTGGGAAAGAGATTACAATTTGTTCAGAACTTTGGCTCCTTTTATTCGTTTCACTGACTGTTACTTTTCTGTCCTGGTCATCTCCTCCATTTTCTGTCCCACAGGTCAACCGGTCTACTCATTATTAGCCATACACCAGAAGGTGTGCAAGAAACAGTGCTGGTTAACAGAGATCCACGAAACATAAACAGAAACAGTGGGGTTCTCCCGAAACGGGTTGTTGATCTGCGTTTAAACGTACGCGGAGACGCGCTTCTGCATAAACGCGCGTCTCTTTTGGATCTTTGGATCAGATTTGGAATGCTTGTCTCCATCCTTCTCCTTCCTGTTTATTTGTACGTATGGATGGATATAAACACATATAGAGGTGTGTAGATGATATAGATCTAGATAGAAGATATATGGAGGAGATGGATGGAGAAGATTTAAGGAAGACATGGAGATAGGGGAAGCGAGCCTCAAAACATACCGGGTGAGACACCCTGGACACCGGGAATCCCTAGAGATTAACAACGGGAATTTGAAAGGTAAACATTCCATTTGTATATAAGCTGTGTTAGTCCCCAATATCCCATCCCATCCTTGTAGCTATACATAGCTATACATAGAGGATGATAATGAAACCGAGTAGAGAGTCCCTAAGGTCAAAGATCTCCCGTACGTTATTGGGACCACCGGACAAGGACAATTGGGGCAAGCAACAAGAGCTGGAGAAGGCATTGGATGCTATAGAGTCGATACAAGCAGCTGCTAGGCATTTCAAAAAAGAAGAGGCCAAAAAGGACTCGGATGATTTGGATAGACGGTTCAGTGAAGAACTTATGGTGTTGAGGGAACAATTTGAAGTTGTAAAGAAGCAAAGCGTCGAGGTGTTGAATCAAAATGGGGAGACACCCAATGGGGATGACAGTTGGCTTGGTGTCGGTATAAAGATAGTTCCTGATATTGACATTGATTCGGATGAAGAAGAAGATGAAGAAGACTACGATTATAGCATTCCAAAAGAGTTCTTAAAAGGGCTCGAGAGAATGATGAGGACATCTTTATAACCAAATAATGAGACTATGATACGATTATTATGTAGAGCCTTAATACAAGGCCACCTCCCAGTTTTCATAAGGTGGATCGACTTCAATGCCATCACAACACCGTTTAAGGTAATCAGTAGCTCTCTTTTCAGCGTATTTGAGGTTTATCACTTTACCAGAGTCATCAATCTCTAAAACGTTCATGAAAATGGCATATGTTTGTTCAAAGGCACTCGGTTCTTCTCCATAAAGAGATAAATAGTCCACACCTTTGAGTAAATGGTGTGTTCCACTGGATAGGAAATAGGTGAAGGTGCGAACTGCTCCACTGACAGAATTGGATAGATGAGTCATATATTGCTTTGGACGTTGGGTGTGATATATATTGGTTTATACTATATGAAAGGTAAAAATTTTCGCAATATATTATTTCCCTATATATTAAACAGCCACTAATGAATATACAACTACACATTAACTATATACACATTTACAAATTTATTATACACATTATTTCATCTAAATAAACATAACAAAGATAAATAAACGTATATGGTATCTTACTTATCAGCCAACTTCTTCTCCACGATTTGTTCAATCATTGTCTCCAATTTACTCTTCACTTTGTTCTCCATGTAAAGTTCAACTTGTTTACTGATAAGCTTGCCCATGACATCGACTTCGACGTTCACAGTGCTTTGTAATTGTTTCAAAGGCATTATAACGTTCTCCTGGGTGTGTTTAATCATACTGATACCAAATTGAGCAGTGTTATAGTCAACAAATGTAACGGTTAAACTTGTACCATCTAGGCAGATGAAACCTTTCTCCACGATGTACTCGATGTATTCTTTATCTCTCAACTCGAAAGTGAAATCAATGGCATTCTCATCTCTTTGTCTATTGACAATGGAACAAACGGTATCGACATGACCTTGTACGTAATGACCACCGAAACGGACGTCTCCACCAACGGCTCTCTCCAAGTTGACTTTATCCCCTGTTTTTAGAAGCCCCAAGTTGGAACGTCTCAAAGTCTCAGGGATGAGTCCCACGGTGAACTTATCATTTGTAAAGCTAACAACGGTGAGACAAACACCGTTTATGGCAATGGAATCACCGATGTGAACGTCTGGTAACACAGGCGAGGCATCGTTAATGACGAGTGTGTAGTTGCCGTCGTCTTCGTGTACAAAGGACTCGACGGAGCCGATATGTTCGACGATTCCTGTGAACATTGTGTAGTCTCTTGAGCGTGGTCTTCATATTGGGTAAGGGACTTTACATCGGTGAAGCTTTCTCGCGATAAAAGCCACACCCCGACTCCACCCCTACACAATAACAATAACATAACATAACATAACAATAACATAAAGATAACATAAGGATGAAGAACAACCGACTGATGACAACACCGGCGCAGTCATTGCCCAAACGATTGCCAGTGGCCAACGAGTCCCTCTTTATACCCATACCTTCCGAGGACTTAACCATCCACAGACCCACGGGACTCGTGCTCAAGAGGACTACACATTCAATAGTCGATGTCACCACGCCTAGTTATCGCAAAAGGCCTTTTTTCAAAGAGTACAAGTCCCATTTTATGCCTTTCTATGAGAGACTCATGGGACTTGGTAACTATACAACGGTTAAAGATCACCATCTTGCACGTCTTTTGGAGAGACATATGGTCCCATTACGCATCTGTGGAGGTTGCCTAACGTATTGTTCGAGGTTTGTTCCTTCTGTGGAACAGCCATTGAAGTCACATATTACAAAGAACAAACCGTGTCGATTGTTTGAAGCCGAGGTTGTTAGAGGTTGCAGTGTTGGTAGTAAATACTTCGTGTTATTCGAGGACTTTGACGTCTGTTTCGAGAAAGATGCCTGGATCATCAACCAGGAGTTAGCAAAAGAGATACCTTTAGAAGAGTATAAACCTGTATTGACAGAACCACCAAGGAAGAGGATCAAAATTGCAGAAGTTGTTGTTGATGTCTCTCGAGAGTCCTCCCCGTCGGGTCCTTGATATATCATATATATATATATATATATATATATATATATATATCATACATTATGGATTATATATATTATGTATCATATGCAAATAGCACTGACATAATGAATGATAAATATAATGAATGATAATGATAAAGATCTAACATCTATAGGTGTACTCAGATTTACGCTTACCTTCATAGTAAACGCGTGCCCAGATCTACCCGCATAAAGTGACGCGTTGATTTCGCGTCTACGCGTAGCAAGACATATCTCTCCATCTCTCCTCTATCCATAGATTTATATATCTACCTCTCCATATATATAAATTGAAGGTCTAATGCACACACAGTACGAGGAGTCTGAGAGTGAGGATGAGGTCGTGGAAGAGCTGCTGAAAGAAGAAGAAGAGACTCAACGGTTCAAAGAGTTTGAAAACCATACAATCGATTGGAAATTACAAAAGTTGAACGCCCTGGTGAAACAATCACAAGTCTTCTCGAACATCATCGGTGAAACGTTGATGGAGAGCAGTTTGAACAAACGGAAACAGAGGTCCGAAGAACCTGCCAAGAAGAAGTCCAAGAACATCACGTCTTACTTCAAGAAGAACAACGAAGAACCATCGGAACACATGAAACAACCTTCTATGATAACAGGTGCCAAGATGAGAGACTACCAATTGGAAGGTGCAGAATGGCTCATCACGCTGTATGAGAACGGTCTCAACGGTATCCTTGCCGATGAGATGGGTCTGGGTAAGACTATCCAATGCATTGCATTATTGGCTTTCTTGTATGAACAAGGGATAAAAGGTCCATTCTTAGTGACGGCTCCTTTGTCCACAGTTGGTAATTGGGTGAATGAGATTGAAAGATTTGCACCTGGGTTACCCTTTTTGAAATACATTGGGTACCAGGATACGAGGAAGGAGATTAGAGATGCGCATTACTCTGCGAAGCATGGGTTTGATAAAGCCGTTGTCGTTACAAGTTATGAGACCGTTATCAGAGACCGTGCCTATTTCGGTAATGTTGACTGGAAGTTCTTGATCGTTGATGAAGGTCATAGATTGAAGAACATGAATTGTAAACTCATCACAGAGTTGAAAAAATTGCACACACAGAATAGGTTGCTTCTCACCGGTACACCGTTACAAAACAACTTGAATGAACTTTGGTCATTGCTTAATTTCATTCTCCCCGACATCTTCCAAGACTTGGAGCTCTTCCAAAAATGGTTTGATTTCAGTTCACTTACAGACTTGAAGCAAAACACCGATGCCGATACCAAGAGACTCATTGATTCCAAGATCCAAGAGGCGTTGGTTAAGAACCTTCATACAATCCTGAAGCCCTTTTTGTTAAGAAGACTGAAAAGACAAGTGTTGGGTAATCTTGTTGATAAGAAAGAATTCATCGTCTATGGAACACTTACTGATAAACAATCCCGCATATATAAAGCAGCGTTGAAGAAATCAATGAGGAAAGAAGTGATCAAATTTGCACTTCGTGAAAGGGTCGAAGCTTTAAATGAAGGTATTGCTTCCACACAGGTGGAAAGATTCTTGAAAGATGAGATTGATGGTGAGAAGTACGATAAACGCACCGTTTTACAAGACGAAGCATTCTTCAGAGCTATAAAGAAACGTGATATCAGTGAGAGACGCTCGTTGAACACTGTGGAGACTAGACTCTACGAGATACTTGAAGAGACATTGGATCACGTTTATCAAAAGGCCATGGAGTTCTTAATGATCCAATTGAGATTGATCTGTGATACACCATATCTTTTCTATTACCCTTGGGATGATGAAAACGAGATGTCATTGGACAAATTGTTAGAGTCATCGGCAAAATTACAACTGTTGGATCAACTTGTTCCGAAATTGATCGAGAAAGGTCATAAAGTGTTGATTTTTTGCCAATACACCACAATGATGGCATTTATCCAAGATTGGTGTGATCGTCGTAATTATGACCATTGTTACCTTTCGGGCGATATCGGTCAAGAGGATAGAGAATTGGAGATCAACAAGTTCAACAAAGATCCGAATTGTAAAGTGTTTGTCCTAAGTACAAGAGCTGGTGGGTTAGGTTTGAACCTTACAAGTGCCGACAGTGTTATCCTCTTTGATTCAGATTGGAACCCACAAGTCGATTTACAAGCTATGGATCGTGTTCATAGAATTGGTCAAAAGAACCCAGTGGCCATCTATAGATTCGTGGTGGCCAACACCATCGAGGAGATCATATTGGCCAAAGCTGATGCTAAGAGGAAACTGGAGAAGTTGGTTATCCAAATGGGGAGATTCGAGTCCCTGCATAGACTGATGAACCAGGACACAGATCTTGGTACGAAGAAGAAAGGTAAAGAGGACATGTTGGCGCAGGAATTGACAGAGCTATTGGAGTCTGAGTCTTTGAAACAGAAAGAGAGCGATGTCAGGGATAATGTGTTGAGCGAGGAGGAGTTGCAAGTGCTTGTCGATAGAAGCCCAGACAGTTATAAGAAACCTACAGAGTTCTACTCAAAGTTCCCACACATTCAAATCTTTGAGACAACGTCGTCTTTCCAGTAATCCATATAAATATATAGCTAGAATTACATATTACATAAGCTTCAGAGCATTGATGTAATCTTCGTAACTAGCACCGTACTTATTACCTTGGTATCTTGTTACGGAGACATCGCTCAACGAGTAGCTGCCTCTATAGCCACTTTTCCTAACGCAATGTTCAATGGTTTCCAATTTGGACCAACCTTGTTCCAAAGCAACATCAGGCAGGAACGTAGCACCATACGACCGTATCTTTATACGGATGCCATGGACACCAATTTCCCAGTCCAAAGGGTCCTCAAGGGTCTCAAATTGCTGTAACACCGTAATTGACACTGTGAGCCTGTTCAACTCGGACTTGCTGATTGGAGGGAACCTGGAATCCTCGAGACCGGCAATGATTGCGTACTCAGCGATACCATCGACAAGAGGCAACGGGGAGAAAGTACCGATACAACCACGGAGATGCCCTCCTTTGTTCCACGTGACAAACAGTGGAGTTTTCTCGGAAAGGATTGAAAAGTCTTTATAACCTAAAGCTTTGTAGAATTCCAAGATGGAGTGTTCCGGTTTAACACCGAGCAGTCTCGCTTCGAGACAATGGAAAGCGTAGGTGGCCAGTGGGTGGTTGTCCTTCATCCTTATCTTATCAATATGTTATATGTATATGTGTACCTTATATGTATATGTTATATGCTATATGTATATGTTATGTAGATAAGGTGGCAATTTTTGACACATATGGATTAATGACACGTGCGGGGATGACAGTTTACCTTTATATATAACATTATAAAATTCATATGAATATAGAGTATATATGCATATGGAGTATATATATGATGTTCATATGATATATATATGTGTGTTCATATGCATATATATATATTGAATGGATATATATATTGAACGGATGCATATGATCACCAGACCCACTCAAGGGACTCAGGAATCTCATGAGGAAACTTACCAGTTTCCCAATATGAATCCACAATTTCCATTCTTTCTTTATCTTCTTCGGCATATCTCCAATCCATAACGTGTAGATTACTCAAATAAGTAACGGTGAAGTACTTAGCCTGTTGCTCGGGGGAATCTGTGATAGCACATACAGCAACACTTTTTTCAAGTTCATCACAAGGTAAATGTAAAGCAAGTTCTTTTGGATGTTCCACTTTCATCCAACTGGGGAACTGCACAGATTGGATATCTGGTGAAGGTTCCATCTTTTGATAACAACGACCCCGGGGTCCCGTTGTGGTATTGCCTATTGGAACGATAAGCGGTGTTGGTGTAAGCTCCGGACGCTGCGGTATGGCCATTGACGACACCATTGTGAGAAGACTCATCAAAAGCATCATGTTGTACTCTGTAGAGTACATTTGTGAAAGAAGTCAGTTGAAGAGACGACTTCATGGTTTTATAGTAGTCAATGAGAAGATCAGCCTTCTCACTTCTCATCGTTAACTTCTCATAAAGACCATATACATTATATATAAAGACCATATATATTACATATATATATTTATATAGCACATATAATATATTGAAATACATATAGAAATGCATATAGATATAAGGAAATGCACATAGGAAACATCACGAAAGAATCGCGCTTGAAAACAGGTGTCCTTCTCCATCAACACCCAACAACCCCCAAAGGAGTGTCACACCATAATGCTTATCCAATCGATTTGGGGTTTGTGTGCACTGTTATCAACGGTTAATGCCGGGTTCTATACAAATTCACCAGTTTATGAACTCGACGTTACAAATTTCGATTCTGTCGTATTGACAAATCAAACTTCGATCGTTGAGTTTTATGCTCCATGGTGTGGTCATTGTCGTAATTTACAACCTGAATTTACAAAAGTTGGACGTCATTTACAAGATTTAGCCATTGTCGGTGCTGTTAATTGTGACGAAGCAAAGAACAAACCCCTTTGTGCCAAGTATCGTGTTGAAGGTTTCCCAACGTTGATTGTCTTTAGACCTCCGAAAGTTAATTTGGATAATGAAACTCACAAGAAATATGCTCATGCCACCGAGATATATTCAGGTCCTAGAAAGGCCAAAACCATGGTTGAATTTGTTGCTGATCGTATGAAGAACTATACCAAAAGATTTGCCACGTTGATTAAATTGGAAGAATGGGCACAAAAGGACACGGGAAGACCAAAAGTTGTTGTATTGACGAGGAAAGATCGTCTCACAACGTTCTTGAAAAGTTTGGCTATTGATTTCCTTGGTAAAGCCGATTTTGGTTATTTACCATTGAAAAGTGGTAAAGATGATGTCTTTGCCAAATTTGACATCGATGCAAATGATTCAAAAAGTGTTCTTGTCGTCTATGACGGCCAAAATTGGAACAAATACCAAGGTGAATTGACTAAAGATGGTATTGTCGACTTCTTATCGCAGTTTATAACCGTTGATGATATTAAAGAGAGAAATGACTATTTGAAAAGTGTCATGAAAGGTGAAAAGAAGAAGAAGAAATCAAAGAAGTCAAAGAAGAACCATGATGAGTTGTAAATAGCCCATACATATATATATAATATATATGAAGACTAGATATAAAGATTCATAGATATATTATAAAAGACCAGATATAAAGACTAGACTAGATATAGGGCCGGAGAGACTAGGTAAAAGCGCGAAGGGTCTCCACATAAAACAATAACAAACAATAACATTGAACAAACAGCAACATTCAAGAGACTATCACTTAGACACCAACTAGTAAAGGAAGTAAACATTATGTCACAAGAATATCAGTACACACAACTTCCGGCCTCATCGTCAAGGCCTCCAACGATGTATGAACCGGCAATTACCCCTCAAAACGTCACATATCATCGAACTGATGATCAGTATTCCGAAGAATGGTGGAACGAACACGATAGATATATCAAAGAGCTTGGCTACACAGAGAAAGAGTTGCACAAGTCCCAAATATTCACATTGACAGATCCATTGCCGCGTTTGCAACCACAATCAGAGCATGAATTATCACCTGTTGTCACTACTAAACTACCAAGACATCAACCTTTGAGACCACAAAGGACACAGACACGACCGGAAGGGTATACAATTGCAACACCGGCCAAGATCCATGGGTTAATAGACTCGTTGCTTACCAGTGAATTGGACGGTGCTTTCACAGGTAATAAAGTTGATGTTGATACCATGGAGATAATCCAGGACGCTTTGGAAGAGTTCATCACGGAGATTGTGGGTGGTGCTAGTGAACTTACACATCATAGAGGTGATGACTCTATAAGTGTTGATGATTTGTTGACGTATTTATCAATGACAAGGCCGGATATCAACATTAAGCAGGATTGGAAAGATGTATGGAAGGCCTACCAAGAACAAAGCTTTGAGTTTGACCGGTTGTCGTATGGTTGGTAGTGTCCATATCTGCTATATGTCTGCTATTTCTTCCATTAGTATATAGCTATGTATGAATGAATGTATAAGCACCTGACGGAACTCCTTATCGGGCCGAGAGCACTACCCGATTAGGCAACGCTAAAGACCCGAAAAGGACAGGCCCCTGCAAATACTCGTAAACATGAGCTCTAAAAAACACAAGAAATAAGCCGAATACAAAAGATCTACTGTTAAGGGGGTTCGCCGATGTGCTGCTTAACGAGTTCGCCGTTTCTCGGTCTTCCGCGAGCGCTGCCCTGTACAAAACATAGATAAGAATTTTTAAGCAGCACTTTGTAAGACTTTTTCCGTATATAAACGACAATCCCGCACGTCTTTGGAAGTTTCAGCTCTCACCTTCCATAAATCGACAAACAATGGCACAAACGCTACCTTCGACACGCACCCGTGTCATCCAGTGCTTCTGTGCAATTCTGTGGTGCTTCTTTGCTGCCGGCCCGGTGTTCGGTTTCGCAGCTTTGAAGCCCATCTTGATCTCCGAAGGCGTTTACCACCAATTGTGTGACGGGGAGGACGTGTGTATTGCCCAGGACCTCAAGTTGAACAAGATGTTCACCATTGCTGCGATGATGACAAACGTCTGTGCGTTGCTTGTGGGGAACATTTTGGATCGTAAAGGTCCAAGGGTTTGTGGATTGATTGGTAGTGTCTTGATCGGTCTCGGTGCTTTAACGTTGGCTCAGGTGTTCAATGCCGTTATCCCAGACCCATTCATCACAGGGTATGTGCTGATGGCCATTGGTGGTCCATTTGTCTTCATCTCTTCTTTCCAATTGGCAAACTCTTTTCCCAAATACTCGGGTATGATCTTGGCATTGCTCACTGGTGCTTTCGACACATCGTCCGCAGTTTTCTTGGGTTACCGTTTGATTTACCAAAACGTGTATCATCTCCCATTGCACAAGTTCTTCATCTGTTTCTTGGTTGTCCCACTTTTCATCTTTTTGTGTCAAGTGTTCATCATGCCAACTGATTCTTATAAGACAATGGGTAACGTTCAAAAACTTGTCATTGAAGGATTGGATGAAAATGGTCAATTGCCACAAGGTCAGGACGCTAGTGCCATCATTGCCGATATCGACGAGAGAACCTCGTTACTCAGTGCTAATGCCGATAACTTGAGTCCATACGGTGGGCCATCTTCTCGTCGTACCTCGATGGTTGCTGACGGTTCTCGTCGTAAATCCGTTTACGAGGAATACGTTGAACAAGAGCTCACTCAGAAATCCGGTAACATCTTTGGTATCCTCGATGGTGAACCTGTTAAGACCCAATTGAAATCACCATTCTTCTATCTGATGTGTATGCTTTGTTCTATCCAGATGATTAGAATCAACTACTTTGTCGCTACCATTCGTTCCCAAGAGGACTTCTTGCTTGGTCATGAGTTGGCTTTGAAGATTAATGGGTTGTTCGACGTTGCCTTGCCATTGGGTGGTGTCATTGCCATCCCATTCATTGGTATCATCTTGGATAACTTGAAAACCGTTCATGTGCTTATGATCCTTACAATTGTGTCACTTGTCATTGGTGTTTGTGGGTTGGTGCCAAACTTTTACGTTAACTTGGTTGGTATCTTGTTCTTGGTCGTTTACAGACCATTCTATTACACCGCTGTCTCCGATTATTGTGCTAAAGTGTTTGGTTTCAACACTTTTGGTCAAGTTTACGGGTTGATGATGTGTATGTCCGGTTTGTTCAACTACTTCCAAACAACGTTGGATTACATGACCAAGCACGTTTACCACAACAACCCAACACCAATGAACGTGTTGCTCATCTCCATGACCATCATCTTTGGTACAACGTTGATCTCGTACATCTTGAAAGAGTCAAAGAACATTGGCAGAAAGAGTTTGGAGAACGAGGCCGAGAGAGCACCTGTGCTTGATTTGCCACAGTGATACATTTATGAAGCATGATACAACACATTCCACGAATCACACAAAACGATATGTCTATAGGCACTGTGATAAATTAGTTATGATATTGTCTTGTAGTGTTGAATCAACTGGAGAGCACCTGCCCTTGAGATGTTTCAAACAGCTTCATATGTATAATGGTTGTAAACATCAACAAAGCAATGGATACAGTTAAACCACCGAGAATCCCAAAGAGGTAAATTCGTTGATAAGAAAGGGTTGCATAAAGTGGAAAAAGGTGTCAAAACAGTTGTTGCCCCAGATACGGGGAAGGCCCTTTACAGGCTCAATTCTACGCTACGTGGAAAACCCACTGCGAAATATTCAGCACGGTTTCCATCACCAACCTTCCGCGAAATACCCGTTGAAACCGGGATCTTATATATTGTACACCCGTACACCACACCCAGAAATCCCTCTGGAACTGCGCCAGCGCCCCTTTCGCGTTCTCATGATATGAAAATTTTCACAGTCACTAAAACAGTCACTGGGAACCCTATCTGTTTACGCTAAAGAACATCACCACACCAGCTACCCCACACAACTACTTGGCCCGCACCGTGTCTCTCTCTGTTTACAAACAGATCTTCTACACGGACAAACCACCATACATCCAACGGTCACCTGCTTCCACCACCAGGGCTCACAGCTTACCAAGTCCCGGCTTGTTGTTTGCTAACCCTTAACGCGTCTCCGCACAACACGCGTGAAAGGTAAACAAACAAACAACCTATCAACAAACAATTGACAAACACCCCGCCGGCGCCATGTCGATGGGTGAGCACGATGACATGCCTTTCTCAGAGGCCGACCTCGCCTCTGTCGTCCAGCAGGCCATGGAGGGCATTGAACAGGAGGCAATGAACGATCAACAACAACAACAAGATGATACGGCGGCTAATTACACCGTCAATGGTGAGGAGACTGTCAATGTTGATGGTACGACTACTGGTGCCGATGCCACTGTTGACGATTTCGAGAAGGAGATCCAGCGACAGATCGAAGCACAGTTTGAACAACAACAACAGCAGCAACAACAACAAGGACAACAACAACAAGACTCTCAATTGTTCGGCAATGTCACCGAGAATGCCGCTGACGACGATTCGTTTGCTAAAGAGGTTGAACGACAGCTCCAAGAACAGTTCCAACAAGACCAACAGTCCGCTGAATTGGAACAGAGTCTACGACAACAGTTAAACATTGATGAACACACACAGGATCAATCACAACAACCGTCGGCTCAGCAACATGGTACTTCTACACAAGATCTTGGTAACGCCACTGCTAATCCAGCTCCCGCTCATGAGACTTCGGTTGATTATGAACAAGAACTTCAGAGACAGATCATGGATGCATTGGGTGAAAGTGGTGAAGTTTCCGCTCAACCATCTGAAGATAGAGCCCAAGTTGATCATGACTTCGAGCAGGATCTCCAACGACAGATCATGGATGCTTTCAATGCCACTGAGCAGATACACACTGAGCACACGCCTGCTCCACAATCTGAGTCTCACACTGCTACTCCTCAGGGTCAAGAACCAAAGCAACAACCACAGACCGTTCCACAACAAACACAAGATGAGTTCCAGCTTCAATTGCAGGACCAGATCATGCAGGCGTTTGCTGATGCCACAAATTCTCAACAGGATCAGCAACAGCAGCAACAGCAGCAACAACCTAACCATGATCAGATGAATGAGGATCAATATGAACGTGAGTTGCAAGCACAGATCCTTGAGACATTGAATCATCATCAGGAGCAACAACCTCATGATCAATCACAACCAACTGCACAGGATGGAGAAGATGATACTTTCAAGGATGCATTGGCTGAACTCGTGAGAAACGTTGTCGATGCACAGGCCGAGGCTGAGAATGAACAACAGATATCATCATCTCAAGCTCAATTTGGGTTCCAGCAAGATGGTGATGCCGAGGAGATTGATATGAATCAGATCATGCAGAATGCTTTGGCATTGGCTGTTGAAGATCCAAATTCATTGTTGCAGAGTATGAACATAAGTGGAGATGCTCAACAAGAATTGCTCGGTCAATTGCTATCTCAATCTAATGCCGCTGAACAACCAAAGACTACGAAGAAGAAGGCTACCAAGGCTAAGGAAAAGAAACCACCAAAGGAAAAGAAGCCAAGACAGCCAAGAAAGAAGAAAGACCAGACTCCTGTGTCTCAGGTTCCAAACTTTGTTCCTGCTGGTCCACACTTCACTATCCCTGGTATTCCTTTCCCACAAAATCTTCAGCACTTGCCTCAAAGTCTACAAGTTCAGTTCCAGCAACAGATCCAGCAACAGCAGAAGCTTATTCAAGAGCAACAGAAGCAACAACAGCTCCTTCTCCAACAACAGGAGCAACAGGCTCAATTGCATACCCCTCCACCTCCATCTATCCAAAGTACGTCTACCACTCAATCATCTGCAGCTGTTACTCAGCCACCACAAACTCCTGTGACTACTGAACCACTTCCATTATCCACACAAGTTCAACAGTTGCAACAGCAGTTGAATCAAGCTATCACACCACTTCCACAGCCACCTAAATCTGTTGTTGATGCTTCAAAGAGTGAACGCAAGCAGCCAAAGCCGGCCCCTGCAAACTCCATCATTGACTCTGTTAAGAAAGCTCCACCTTTGGTTTTGCTTTCGAAGGATACATCCATTGATTTGGCCAACTCTGCTAAGCAGAAGAAGAAGACATCTTTGTCCATTGCTGAGACATTGGCTCTGTCAAGATCTACTATGTCTAGTGGTAAGTACTTCTCCAAATTGCAAGAAGAAGAGAAAAGTGCTGAGAAGACACCTGCTTCCAAAACCGAGAAACCACAGCAACAATCAGTCGCGGTTCCTATTGTGTCAAATCAGCTGCAGGTGCAACGTCCCGTTCAAACTTCTTCTTCACAACAGCAGGGTCAACAATCAGCTGTTACCGATGTTGGTTCTTCATCACAGCTTCAAACACAGGGTGCTTCACAATCCATCCAGCAGCAGAATCTTCCAGGTGAGATCCAGGTGTTCTCTTTCCCAACTGATCAACAACGACATGAGAATTCAACCATTGAGTCCGCTCTGGATTTGGCTAATCAGATGTTCAAGAAGACCGATGACTCTGCTTCAGGTGTAAACAGAGCAGAGACTTCCACATCACAAGTTGATGGATCTACCGCTTCTTCCAGTTCGAACTTGAACATTGGTACAATGTTGCCAAATTTACCATCTGAGTTGACGACTTTGATCAGTACTGCTATTACTCAAGCACTTGCCAATTCTCAAAATCAAGGTGCTCGTGATCATTTCAGACCATCTAAGAAAAAAGTTGTTGCTCCAAAAGATGAGACACCGGAACAGCAAAAGGAGAGAATTCGTCTTGAGAATCGCGAGAGAAAGAAAAGATGGAGAGATGCTAATCGTTTGAAGAATCAGAACAATGATTTGAGAGCAAGATTGAAGAAGAGAGCTTTGCAGTTGTATGGACCGGAGAATTCTGATGCAAAGAACGAATGGATTGAGACTGAGTTTGAGAAGAGAAAGAATAGAAGAATTATTAGACGTGCTAATTTGGATGATTTAACTGCTGTTATCACGGAGAATATGAATAAGATGGAAGTTCAGACTTTGAACCAAGAGACTTTGACAAGAGTTATCACTCAGTTGGTTACATCTGCATTGAGTCAAGATTCACAACCTTCTACTCCACCTCCGGAGAAGGATCTTGTTGATGATATTCCGGGTTTACCTAAGGGATCTATTTCTGCATTCAAGGTGAACACTGATATGAGTGACAAGCATTCTGAGGTTGCGATGCCATCCAAACTTCCAGATCTTGAGTTGTCAAATTTGCTCGCAGGTTCACATCAGATTCCACAACAACAGACTTCAACTGGAACACTTCAAAAGCCACAACCACAACAGTCCATCCCACAGATACCCAAGCCAGTGGGGCAGACTCCATCTCCTCTTGGATTTACAGATGTTTCCACTGCCACTACACAGGATGCTGTTAAGTTGCCACAGAAGAGAACCAGTGATGTTTTGTCCACATTCTCTTTGAAGAAGGCCAAGATTCCTTTGATTCCATTGATAAAGAGAGTTGATGATGAGTCTTTGCCAACTACTACTACTGATGCTACCACCACCACCACCACCACAACAACAACACCAGCTGTTGCTAAGCCAGTTGACACCAAACCAGTTGTTCCAGCTGTTACCAAACCGGCTGTTACACCAACACCAGCTCGTCCAACCAGTGCACCAGCTATTCCAAAACCATCAGTGCCACAGACTAGTACTCCAGTCATCACAAGACCAACACAGCTTCCTACACCTGTGACAGCTCCTCCTTCTCAACCACCAACTGGATCTCAATTGAAATCCGTTTTAGCACGTCCTGTTCCATTCAAGAAGGAGCCATTGACCGTTACAAACTCCACAACGACATCTCCAAAAGCGGAATCTAAGTTGATGCGTCCAAAGTTTGGTGTTCCAAAGAAGCCAACGTTTGGTCTTCGTAAGCCTGGAGCTTTCCAAAGACCACCTGATAGACCTAAGAAAGTTGGTGCATGAAGCTTATGAATAATGTTTACTGTGTTTGTTTTTGTTGTTATTTGTATATTAGATGGGTCCATGTATTATTGTTGAGGGTTAATAAATATTAATGGGTTATATACATAGTAGGTCACGTGCCCCGCGAAATTCAGCTGGCTGATAGAAATTCGCGAAAATTATGGCGCGGGCGCGGGGGAAGGAAACACTGGGAACTTGGAATTGATAGCACACCCCTCCAAAGAAACCCTGTGATTGTTTTGATCAACGGCCAATTGTAACACACAGAGATATTGAGATGTCGCTTCCGAAGGATTACGTCACCGAGCTGAACGAGCTCAACAAGGAAGTTCTGCGCCAGCAGCCAGCGGACGTGTTGCAGTTCTGTGCCAACTACTTTCTGGGGCGTCTTGAGGAGCAACGCAGACATCAATGGCAATTGGAGCCACAGGCACGTACTTTAGGTATTTCTCTGTTCCCACAGAGACAGCAGAACTCTGCGGCCACCCCGGCTGTGGTGGAGACGGAGCAACAGCCATTGTTCAAGCAACCATTTGGCGATAACGACCCACACACTCGTGCCGATGACGAGGATCCATCTACACCGGGGTTGTTCAAGAGCGATTTCGCCGTTGGTGGTGATGTTGGTGGTCCAATCAATGCCACCGTGGACCCAATGGCCCCAGAGCCTTACCGCAGAAGTTCCGTGACCACGCAACAACCTGTGAACATCCCTTCAGCTTTCAACGCCAACAGAAGAACTTCTGTCAGTGCAGAGACTTTGAATCCAAATGGTATCCATGACGATTGGAAGGCGCCTGTCATCTCGAAGACCCCTGAACAGCTGTCCCGTTTGAGCGTTGCCGTTGCCAGAAATTTCTTGTTCTCTGCGCTGGATGCCGATTCTTTATCCACCGTTATTGATGCTTTGAAAGAGGTGAAATTACCAGCAGGTTCCGAAGTTATTAAACAAGGCGACGAAGGTGATTACTTTTACGTTTTGGAGGAAGGTAAAGTGAGTTTCCTCGTTGATGGCCAAGAGGTTGCGTCGTCTGGGCCGGGATCCTCTTTTGGTGAATTGGCATTGATGTATAACTCTCCAAGAGCCGCTACGGTGTTGGCCGAGAGCAACATCACACTGTGGGCTTTGGACAGATTGACGTTCAGAAGAATCCTGCTTGCCAAGACGTCGAAGAAGAGACAGTTGTACGAGTCCTTCTTGAAAGAGGTTCCAGTTTTGTCTCGTCTTTCCCCCTATGAACGTTCCAAATTGGCCGATGCCCTTGAAACGGAGACGTACAAGGCCGGTGATGTCATCATCAAAGAAGGCGAGATTGGTGAGAACTTCTATTTGATCGCCAAAGGTGATGCACAGGTTTCCAAAACCGGTGAAGGTGTTGTGTCACAATTGCAGCGTGGTGATTACTTTGGTGAGGTTGCACTGTTGAACGATACGCCTAGACAGGCCACCGTCACTGCTAACTCCGAGGTTGAGGTTGCCACACTTGGCAAGAGTGGATTCCAGAGATTGCTTGGTCCAGCTGTGGAGGTTCTCAAACGCCAGGATCCTACCAAGCACTAATCTTTCCTTTCCTTTGTTGTTTTCTGTTAACTTTTTTTATAATACTTTTATATGCTGAATAAACAGCACCGATTAACGATATATGTGTATTTGGTATAATGTCGTATAGACGCCTAGGCCTTGACATAGAACCCCCACTGAGACCACATCCAACACACGGTGACAGAGGCAACGATGGCAGGACCGGCAAAGCCTTTACCCGGTTTAACAGTCTTGTAGATCAACCATTCGGTACCGAAATGGAACAAAGCGATACAGTAGGAGGCAAACGTGATCTGGTAAACCTGAGGGACGTACAAGTAATAGGCACCGTAGAAACGGATAATGGCGGAGATCAACGTCCATGTGCCGAAAGTTCTAGCACTGAGAGCGGTCACCTGTTCCGGTTTGGCCTCGTAGACACGCTGGGTGAGTTCAATGCCCCCGAGGTAAGTCTGTGCGGAGTTGAACACCGACACAACGGAGATGAAAAGCAGCCATTTTGGGAGGATCCCCGGGGTCTGTGGGATGTATGGCCCGACAATTGAGAGGATGTCTGACATATTCAATTGGTGGTGTCTTCTTCCATATAAAAAGTGTTGATGGAAGGTCGAATGTTTATTCTCCAACATTCGCGGTGTGTCGCGCGGAGAATTGGAAATGACAGCCTATCAACACACTTCACCTCCTTCAACAATAAACAGCCAACAAATCACTTCATTATGGTGAGTTAACCAGTCAATTATACAGAGATGGGATGACTAACAAGGACAGTCCGACGAGGCCTACGACGCTGCGCTCGATCTGTTGAGAAGGCTCAACCCACAGAACATCAGTGCCAACTTGGAGAAGATCATTGCACTACAGCCGGATCTCGCCGAAGAGCTGTTATCCACCGTGGACACCCCGTTGACGACGTTGAAAGACCCGGAGACCGGGAAGGCGTTCCTCGCGTGTGATTACAACCGTGATTTGGATTCACACCGTTCGCCATGGTCAAACCAATACGTTCCGGCTCTGGAGGATGATGATTCGCCATACCCTTCCAAAGAGCTCCGTGAGCTTGAGATCAAGATGAACGACGCAATGGACGTCTATAGGGACTTGTACTATGAAGGTGGTGTCTCTTCTGTGTATTTGTGGGACCAAGACGAGGGTGAAGGCTTCGCTGGCGTTGTCCTTTTTAAGAAGAACACAGAGGATAAGAAAGCTCAATGGGATTCTATCCATGTGTTTGAAGTTGAAACTATTGGTTCCCAGAAGGCCCTTTACAAGATCACATCTACTATCATCTTGGACCTATCTACAAAGGAAAAAGCTAGAGAGATTGGTCTTGCCGGTAATTTGATCCGTCAAACCGAAAAGGAAACGGAATTTGAAGGTGAATATGGTCATTTGATCAACTTGGGTTCTCTCATCGAAGAAATTGAAAGTAAATTGAGAAATCTCTTGTCCCAGGTTTATTTCGATAAGACAAGGGATATCATTGGTGATGTTAGATCTCTCAGTTCTTTGAAAGACGTTGCCTCTGACAAGGCACTTCATTCCGAGGTTGTCAAAGGTCTCCAGGGTCTTTGATCTGTACACAAGTATAAACATATGGTTCGGTGTTTGATGTAGATTATAACATAGATCACACCATAGATCATGTGATTTCTCGGCCTTTGGTCTGATCGTATGATCCCTACACAATATAAAGGGAAGACGCACCACTACAGTTTTCTCTTCATTAACAAAATGTCATCTAATGTATCGACAAGTATGGGGTGGGGGCAAGGGAGAATGAATATCTAGATGCAAACCCGGCAAAGTTCTTTTCTTCAATCAACTATATGACTGGTTGGTTGATCTGACATTGAACAGCTGGAGTGTTGTATGAGTTCTGTGTATGTGTAATGCGGTGACTTAGTCCTTCTTCTTGTTGACACCAGACTTCTGGAAGGCCTCCTTAATGGTGTTGGTCTCGTTCATCTTGTAGAAGACACCTCCGAAGGCGGCCATAACACCGGTGACACCGACAAAGTAAACCATCCACTGGCCGAAACCACCAGAGGAGGAGCCGCCAGCGGCGTTCATTCTGGCGAGGGAACGGGAGAAGGATCTGACAGAGGTGGCGTACATTATTGCTTGTTGTTTGTATATAAGAGACTTCCCTATAAAAGAGCCGGTGTTAATGGGCCCTTGATTTTTCTCGAGAAAGCCGAAAGCCGGACGTTTCTATTGGGCACGCTTGACTGCCCAATTGGGAAAGTCAATCTAATTACCCACTATATAAAGATGGGGAGAGCGCGCGCACCAGAACAAAAACTTATAATCGCCACTTTAAAGGGGAGAAGTACACACACCAAAGGCTTTAAACCAGCTGAACAAATGTCGTTTAGAGCATTGAGAAGACAATTCCCGGCACAGGCCGTGCGCAGTCTCCGTGTGAGCGGAGCTTCGACTCTCCAGCACGCTTTGACACCATCTTTTGCCTCTGCCTCTCGTTGTGTATCATCGCCATATCTCTGGACCTCTTTGAGAACACAGACAACACAGCATGAGCCTCCAAAGCTCACCAAGGAACACCCACCAAAGATCTACCACTACGAGGACATCAAGTCCCTCGTGACAAACCCAGATCCTTCCAAAATCATTGTCGATGTCCGTGAACCCGTTGAGTTCCAAGAAGGTGCCATTCCAGGTGCAGTTAACATCCCATATAAATCCACCCCTGGTGCATTGGACTTATCCCCAGAGGAGTTCGAAGACGAGTTCAAATTCAAGAAACCTTCAAAGGATAAAGAGTTGATCTTCTACTGTCTTGCCGGTGTTAGATCCACCGCTGCAGCAGATTTGGCACAGATATTCGGTTACACCAAACTCGGTAACTATACCGGTTCTTGGGAGGATTGGGTCACCCATGAGAACCCAGAACCTGTCGCTGAAGAGACAGAGAAGAAGTCTGAGTAAATTTTCATCATCTGACAAACGACATCATCATCATCCATCACCATTCATCATCATCATATTCCAACCTCATAACTCAATGCCACACTCTCATACGTACATAGCAAACCTCTGTCTTTTTTCCATATTGGGAGTAATATTCTTACGATTATAATCTGAATGGTTGTTATATGTGTAGTGTATATGTCTCTACAGGCACGCTATATATCAGTATGGCCCTTAGGTCTATGTGAACAGCATCCAACATTGCGTTCCTCTGTCGTTTACTTCCCAGCTCCATGAGTCTGTCTGATCACTTGTAAGATCTGTCTGTCTCATACAATTGTGTATTAAAATGTGTTTTATATGAGAAGGGGGTGATGTGGCGCCTACCGGTGGTGTCCGGGTGTACAGGATTTCGCGAAACCTGCCTTTTGCATTTTCGACCCAACGTTAACCACTTCAAAGCACTGAAAGAAATCACTTCAAATAGAAGCTTTCTAGGCTTTGGTTTGTTATCGGAACTTACAATGATCACAAAGTACTTCACAAAAGTTGTTGTCAGATTCAACCCACTCGGCAAAGAAGGTATGTTTCTCTGTCAAAGAATCAGAGCATTTTATTCCCTATGTTACATCGTATGAAGTGTTACTAACATGGCTTTTAAGGTAAATCTGCCCGTCTCTTTCTCAGTTCGATACCACCATCGATGAAAGGTGCATGTGTCATTGACAACAAGCTTATCACCGACGCAAAGACACAACCTGTTGTAAAAGTGACGTTCAAAGACAAGAAAACGTTGGAAGCAGACCCAACTTCTCTTAATTTCAACGAATTAAGCGCTTACTTCGATAGACATTCAAGATCTTTGCAAATCAAGGAGAGTATCGAGGGTTAACCACTGGGCATATAGGGGGTTGTACATTAGGAGTTATATCACTTGTAAATAAAGGCATCAGATATCACGGTATCAAGTTGTGGAAACGTAGGTGTATGTCATCTCTTTGGGAGAAAAAAGCTCATCTACTCAGTCATAAGGTATAGATCACTCCCTTGTCTATAAAGACAAAGACAAAGACTCAGATGATGAGCTTTGCTGAGCTGAGGGTTTATATGAGTGTGGCGCGTACCAATTATGCTTACCTAATCACATGAATTAAAAAAAAAAATCTGAAGCCCGCATCTCTCTTCTTTCTTTAACACTTAGAATTCCTTGTCCTTACTAATGGCTAAGAAGCATTTGAAACACTACGACTCGGACTCGGATGTCGAGGAGTATCTCCAGCAACACCAGTCCGAATCCTCGGAAGATGAGATGGCTACGCTCAGTTTCGGTGCTTTGAAAAGTGCGCAAGATATGCTTGATGAGGAAGAAGGTAAGACTAAGAAGAAGCAAAGTAAACATCAGAGTGACAAAGTTAAAGAGATGAAGGAGAAGTTGAAACAAGAATTGCAAAACGTGAACAAGCACAATAAGACCGTTGAATCTGAGAGTGAAATGTCGGAAGGATTGTTCGAAGAGGAAGACTCTGATGATTCAGATGATGAGAGACCTAGCAGAAGAAACAACAACAAGAAGAAGAGTAAACATGCACCAAGTGAAAGTTCCAGTAAAAAACCTGTGCCGAAAATCAGGAAAATTCCAGGTTTAGAGACACCTAAGGAGTCTTCATTGTACAAAGATATCAGATTCGATACCGCTTTCGGTAAAGCCGACATGAACCGTATCCGTAAGGATTACAAGTTCTTGGATGAATATAGACAACAGGAGATTGATGAGATCAACAAGATTTTGAAAGACCCAAAGATGAGAAACAAGCTATCACAGAGGGAGATTGAAGATTTGGAATATCAATCAAAAAGTTTAAGATCAAGACTAGATACATTGAAGAACAGAGATTTGCAGCAAGACGTGTTGAAGAAGTATAAGGAAGAGCACGGCATCAAGGGTAAGTTCTTCTTGAAGAAGAGTGATCAGAGAAAGATCGTTCAGAAACACAAGTTTGAGAATATGAAGAGTAAACAGAGAGAAAAAGTTGTCGAGAGAAAGAGAAAGAGAAGATTGGGTAAGGAGTTCAAGCAGTTGGAGTTTAACTCTAGAAGAGACTGATTACATGAATGATGAAATGAATCTTATGCATTTTATATCCCTTTGTAGTTATCCGCAACCAATTAATATATTGATCACGTGATTACCGCGAACCCGTTCGATGTCCCCCCTGATCGCGATTTCCATACTCTATAACCTTTTATCCGTTGTTCCGCCACCCTTAAACCTCCAAAGGAAACCCTAGGAAAACACCCTGATGATACCAAAAGTTGGCACATTGAATCAATTGGCGTTACGGTCATTACGCCCTACGATTCCCCGGACAATTGCCCGGCCAGTACGGTTCTATTCGCCATTACCTCGAGGACGTCCAGCACCACAACGCACAAGGATTGCGTATAATCGTGGTTACCAGGAGCCGGAACCGGAGTCCACGTATACATACACCGTGGCACAGACAGGCGTTGTTCCGAATCCAAATGGTGTTATCAATTCAAGTGATGGTATCTATAGGATCCTTAGTGAGCCGACATTGGTCATTGAACGTCAAATGGAGATGATGAACCTCTTCCTTGGGTTTGAACAGGCAAATCAATACGTCATAATGGATGCATTGGGGAACAGATTAGGGTTCATGATGGAGAGAGACCTTGGGTTCTTCAAAGTGATGATGAGACAGGTTTATAGATTACACAGACCTTTCCTCGTTGATGTGTTTGATAACGCTGGTGAACATCTCTTGACCATTAGAAGACCTTTCTCTTTTATCAATTCGCATATCAAAGCCATCTTACCAGGGTTTGCCAATGAGGAAGATGGTATCATCGGTGAGAGTGTTCAAAGTTGGCACCCTTGGAGAAGAAGGTATAACTTGTTCAAAGCTGAAGGACCAGAGGAGTTCGATCAATTCGGTGCCATTGATGCTCCCTTCTTGAGTTTTGATTTCCCAGTGAGAGATGAAAACGGTGTGGTTATTGCATCGGTTGATAGAAACTGGGTTGGTCTCGGTAGAGAGATGTTCACCGATACCGGTGTCTATATCATTAGAATGGATCCAGCTTCATTTGCAGGTATGCAAGATTACTATCCTGAGGTTGGTGGACCTTTAACATTGGACCAAAGAGCCATCTTGCTTGCCAATGCCGTTTCCGTTGACTTTGATTACTTCTCAAGACACTCAAACAGAGGTGGACTGATTGGATTCGGTGATTATGAGTAAATGTATAGCTACATCAATGATAAATAGTCATCATGTATTTACTCAAACCAAGAGATCATAAACATCAAGGACAACCCGACAAAGATGAAGAACAATTGGGCAACACCTTTACCAATCTCCTGTTTTCTAGTGTTGTTTGTCTCCAATTCCAAAACCTCTGGGATGACACCAACGGTGGCAATGTACAAAAACCCACCAGCGGTGAATGGTAAAGTCAAATCACCAGTGGTGACAGAAGTACCAAACAAACCTGGGGAAGTGTTAGTGACCACGGTTTCACCAGTGGAGCCGAGATTTTGGATGAAGATACCCAAAAAGGTACCCAGATAGGCACCCACAGCGGTCAAGAACTGAGAGTTCATCGCTTGCCATTTGGTGAATCCACCTTGGATCAACAATGCGAAATCACCAACCTCATGAGGGATCTCATGGAAGAAAACGGCAAGACACGTGGTGGAACCAACGGATTTGGAGATGTAGAAAGACGCAGAGATGGCAAGACCATCGGTGATGTTATGTGTGAAGTCTGAGATCAAGTTCAAATAAGCAGATGCCTTCACGGAGGCATTTGGATTCTCAATGACCGGATCACCATCGGTCTTCTTATGCTTTCTCACTTCGGCGTCGTCAATTGAATGGGAATGACCATGGCTCTGCTGACCTTGTTGATGTTCCAAGATTCTCAACGATTTGTCGATGAAGAAGAAGGCAATGAATCCGATAAAGATGAACAACCCGAGAATGGTGTTTCTTCTCTCGTCAACCAAGACAAACGAGTTTTTAGTGTGATCCACCGGTTCACCAAGGAAAGTCTGTGGCAGCAGATGCAAGAAGACGTCTCCGAGCAGCCCACCAATGGCAAAACTCACGAGCAATGACAACTTGGAAGGGTTAATCGTCGCTGGAATGAATGCAAGAATCAAATTTGGTGGACCAGATATGTACGTTGTAGCGAGCAATGCATTGTAAGCTGGGTTTTCAAAGGGGAACAGCTTGGAGAACATGTACTGGATCATGGACTCCGAGGCCTCGGCATGCTCATGGGCTTTCACACTGTTCAACTCCGAGACAACTGCACACTCTTCGAGACGTGTTGCCAGTGTCTCGAGATTGAGATCACCGTTGGGGTAGTAAAGCTCATTTGCCTTCTCTGAGGGCACTTTCAGTGGTTGTTGCACGTGGACATGTGCCAATGCCGTAGCTGCCAAAGCACACAATGTCGTAAATGTGGAGAACTTCATTGTCTTCCGTTGATTGAGGAATTGCTGGGAAGCTCAGTTATGGCGATGTGGCAGATATAAAACACCCCCAGCTGATTCTTTATAAATCGCGAAATGGCCGGATTGGGTAATTACCGGATTTGGAGATACTATAGTTATAAAATTTCCACCGCGTTCGATTTATTTCTCCCCGTCTTCCAACTCTTACAACACCAATTACACGGGTCCTTGTGTGTTCATGGTGTGTGAATGACACACATACATCCATAACACACATACATAACACAGTGCAAGGCCCAAGAGAAAGCGACAATCTCTGACGTCTTAGACGTATCCATATGGATGAACCGATCTTTGCACGATTATTTCTTGTCTGACATCTACAATATTAATAAGCTTCATATGGGTATATATTGGAATAAATAGTTCAATTGGCATAGTATCGCTGTGTCCTTGGAGATGAATAGGATTGTGGTGTGTAATAAACGGTTGATTGTGGTGAAGGTGCCATAATGAACTGCTGTTCAGTATGGGATCTTGGTGGAGGTTTCCGACGTGGTGGTGAGAACATCTGTGCATGTTGTAAAGGTGGTGTCTTATATTGTACGTTGTACATCGGTGAAGCTGTCATTGAAATTGGTGTGAATTTGGCTCTGTTATGTGAATTTGTGGAAGATTCCGTTGTGATCGAGGATTGTGGTGAATGCCTGGTTATCACTTCATCTTCTTCATTGAAAGAGAACTCAGATGCATCGTCTGATGATGTATCGGCCTCTGGGTTTGAAAGTCTTGCAGAACCATAAGAAGACGAATGAATATGTGATGAAGCTTGCACATTACCAAATGGTGCGTTCTCTTTGTATATCTGTATGATTGAAGTGTAACTATCTCTTTTGTGACTGTTATCCATGACTGGCATGGATACCTGACGGATCTTCGGTAAAGGTGGGAGGTTCTTCTGAAGTTGTGGAGCTGGTAGTAACTTATCATCAACACCTGGGGTAACCAAGTCAAAGATCGGGGTACTGACAACGCGACGTCCATGGGAACTTCTCCCACCTCTGAAACGTGTCTTCACTCTGATGGGCAATGAACTGAGCTTATCCTTCACCGTACTCTGAGGTTGTGGGATCTCAAGGTTAAGTCCCTGGAGAGCCACAGGCATGAGGTCATCCTCGGTGATCTCATCACCTTTGAACTTGCGGAGGTATCTCATACTTCTCTGGTTTCCTTGTTGATATAGTGACAAGACATGTGGAAGGCATGGAAGAAACACCTTTCCAAGGAGGCTGAGGGGAGATATAAGTACATCAAGCCTCGTTAACCACTGTCGCAGGTGCGGCCTATAAGCACACTACAAAGTCGGTTGGTTATAATGCCTAATGCAGTAAAAACCTTTATAAAAGTGTACGCCCAGATCCAAATCACACGTTCTGTTGCAGGGTTCTAAATGCTGTCACAAATGTATAAGTTGCATAAAAGACAAGTGCTGGCTCTCGTCTTGCCCAATGCGGTAATCGCGATAGTGGTAGGGCCAGCATGGCGGGCTGCCCACCCCCCATATATTTCCATACAGATGGCGCTGGCTGTGCTATAAATGTAACTAAAACCCTTGCCAAACGGCACATTGTCCCATCAATGTCTCATGGATGTACAAGCACATACAGCACACATCCATGAGACATCGAACTAAACTTAAGCGTATTGAAGAGCTCATATAAAACATGTTCGCGAAGTGGTGTCCGGGTGCTGCCATTTTGGCACGGGCACGGGGAGTCGCCCTCGTTGATACTTTTTTTCCAGCACCCACATTCGGCCATAAAATGTTAGTATAGAGGTAATTTACAGAACAGAAAGATGTCATTCATTTCTAGACGACTGATCCACACTGTGCCACGCCTGTCGACACAGAGTCTTCCAGGTTTGTACTCCGAGAAAGGTTTCCAAACGGCCTGGACACAGTACCAGACGCTTCTTACCACACGCTTGTCACAATTGACATCGGGAACTGCCGATGAGACACGTTTCCCCTTTTACATTGCCCAAATCCATGCCAAGGACCAGACTAAGCAGAAAGTGTTCAACGTCGCCTCTCAGGCTCATAATAACCATTTCTTCTTCCAACAACTGACAAGTCCGGATAACAACACAACGAGACCTTCAAGACAGTTGGAAGAGAGGATTCAAGCTAGATTCGGTTCTTTACAAGGGCTTAAACAAGAGTTGGTGGCTCAGAGCGAGAAGATCCTCGGTCAAGGTTGGGTTTTCCTCGTTGAAGACTCTTCCAAACAACTCGATATCATTGCATTGAATAACTCTGGTACACCTTATCATTTTGCCGGTAACCAAGCTTTGGATCTCAATGGACCAATCTCCGAACAGGACTACAACGAATTGATGGCTATGAAAGAGGACCTCGCCAATGGTGTTAGAGATTACACGTTGCCTTTACTCGCTGTCAGTTTGTGGGACCAGTCATATTTGATCGATTATGGTGTCTCTGGAAGAAAGCAATACGTTGAAAAAGTGTTTGATGCTACAAACTGGGATGTCGTTAACAGCAGAGTGTTCAAGTTGTAAATATTGCATAGACCGTGTATATACTAACGTTTCATGAATTATAAGCCATGTAGTTCACTGAATCTTGACACCTGCTATTTGTCCATCCTCATCTTTCATCAACTGTGCCCTGCCCCTCTTAGTCAACACTTGTAAAGCCAGTTCCAAGATCTTTGGATGAATACCATGGAACTCTTGCTTTAAACTCATATCACCATGTGCCAATTCGTACAAAGTCAACACAGAGCCACTTTGACCCGTAGATTCAACCCATTCCAAGATCTTTGCACCCCAATCCTCCGGTCTTTGCCAATAGACGTAGATCTGTGTAGTGTCCTTGGACACATAAGCAGCATCCCCGGTTTTAACCATCTCTTCAAAGATCTTATTGATCACGGTCACATCGAGTTGTCTGTCAATCTTCTCGTTATGGAACAGCCCTGTCTGTGTGTCTTCTTCCTGGTCATCATCAACGTCACCTTTGGACAACGCGACGCCTCTGTTATTGAGGATCCATACTCTGTGATGCTTGCAATACGACAGTATCAAACTGATCCATTGTGATCGTTGCGCAGCCCAAGTTTGTTCGTTTGGTTGTTGTGTGAAGAAAGGCGGGAAGTCGTGGATCTTTGGGAACTCCATCTTTATCTCTTTGTTATATATATGTTCTCTTTGTTATATATAGGTGATGGTTATATAGAAAATGTTTATATAGAAAATGTTATATAGAAAAAAGACTTCCGCGACGCTTTGTTTACATCAACATATAAAGCAGAGCAAAGCAGAGCAAGGCAAAATGGGACACCACGAACTACGTAAACAACTGTTGAAGATCGCCGAGTCTGTTCCCGAGGTGGCACAGCCAACGTCCTTCTCAGATCCAATCAAAGAGCTCACAGATGGTCCACAGGACTTGGCCTTGGAGTACGAATACGTCAAGACGTATAGAGACCTTGTTGACGTATTGGACCAGATCGTCACCGTGGAGAACGGTAATAAGACTGTGGACATGGATCTGAGACTTGTCCATGACTACGTTGGTGACGGTGACGTTGACAGTGACGAGAACAAGATTGAGTACCTTAAACAGATGCAACAGGTGAGGAAGTTGGTCATTGAGAGTGGCATATCCACATTGCCGGTACTAAGAGCTGTTCATCAAGTGGAAGGTTTATCCCATAAAGAGAGGTATGTATCATAAAAGACTTCTACTGCTCATTACTAACACACAGATAAGCTCATTAGCGGACAAACTGAACCAAAGAGACGATTTATCCATAAGAGTTATGGATTTGAATCGACAAGTCATACAGAAAACACGTAAACTGTCCAAATTGGATAAAGAGAACCTGTCTTTACTAACAGACTCACAATCACTGACAAAACAACTGTTGGATAAACAAACAATAACACCGTCATCATCACAGATAACACAATTGACTGAAGAATTGGAGAAATACAGGGCTAAATCGCAGAGATACGCCGAGGAGATCGAGGCCATTGTGGTCGAGCAGGGACTCAATTGGCTTAACGACGATTCCCTACGGGAGATCATGGAGCTATGTGGAAGCATATATGAGTGATCCTATAAGCCTATATATAAACATGTATAATGTATAAAGCTGATGTATGGATGATGTAAGGAACGCGAAATGTTACGCGTCCATCAACAAACAGTACATCAACAAAACAGTAAACAAACACAGTACAACAGTACATCAACACATTATACCACAGTACATTACTATACATGGATATGACAGGCGTCAAAGATGAAATACAGGAGATGCTCCAGGAGATCCAAACACATACAAACTCTTTTTTTGAATCGATTCCCCAAGACTTCGAACAAGAGGCTCTCAAGGCGAATCCAAACATCGAAAAGGCCATGAAGAGCTTCTTTGCACCTGCCAACTCGACACTGCTAGCATACATACTGCTTGACTGCATCACCGACGAGATCTCCAATGCCGGTGATGAGATCTGTGATAACACATCGTTCCTCTTGGCGCCTAAGGGGCCTACTTTGTACGTCACTGGACCTGTTAAGACATCACCACTATCACTAATGATCTCCTGTGACAATGGCCAATGGAATGCCGTCATCGGCATGGACGAGTCACCATCATCACCTCCTACGGAGAGACTCCTTGCTAATGACCTCAATTTTTCACAAATATCACAAGTTTTAGTCGTTTTCAGAGCGATTGTCTATACCGTTGTATTACGTGGTGTACATGGAGTACATATACCTAATTTGCAACGTGTATTGGAATTGGCATTTGAACAATGTCTTCCAAATGAGGAGATGTGTGGTCGTGTTATTGCAGAGATGTTTTATCTTCATGTTGCAAGGTGGAAGAAATAATATAATGTAAATGTATATACATATTGTATTTGTATATACACATTGCATATGACATATTACACAGTCATCTATATATGATATCTATCTACATATGACAAATGATATATACATATGACATATAACATATAACATATAAATATATAGCCATCTACATATGCCATATGCTTCGCATATGACATATCTATCTATTATGCCATCTTGCAACATGGAAATACAATCTTTCACCGACAACTTTTGAAGCAATGCTTCCATCAGGAAGCATAGTTTGATAACATTGGGCAATAAACTGACCCATTGTTTCCCTTTCTGGTAACACAAGTCTTTCCGAAACACGTTCCGTAACGGTATATACCAATGCTCTATAAAGCATTAAACATTGACATAGTTTTTCAAAATCCATCTTATCACATTCAATTTTCTCGTAATGACCAAATGTCGTCTGTGGAGTTATACCTGAATGTTCAAGACATATCGATGCGGACCAACCGTAATCGAATTGGTTCTTTATCGTTATCGACAGTGGGAAGATGTCATTAACGTTGTATAGAATCAATTTGGGACCATCTGCACTGAGGAGAAACCGGAAATGGTCCGATATTTCCTTCTCGGTGTTCCACAGATCATCAGTGATACAATCCAAGAGAACAAATGGTAAGATGGTGGTACTAAAGATGGGATCTGTCAAATAACTCTTGATCAGAGGTTCAATGTGAGGATTTGTGGTGATAGCATCTTGTTCGAAATTAGCATCTGTAACTTCATCCATCATCGCGATGTGTTCCTGTATTGATTCTTTCATCTCTTCTATGACGTCTTTGGGTTTACTTGAGTGCTTGGCCATCGTGTTCTTATGTTTCTGCTTGGAAGTCATCTTCACAGGTGACCCACCGTTACCGTTCAACTTCAACTTTTTGTCCGCTGATTTGGATTCAAAAGCCTCATCTTCGGATAGTTCAACTTTTTGGGTGGCCAATGTACGTATCTCATGCTGTATTTTGTCATTCAACACCGTGATCTTCCGGTCCAAAGTCGGGGAGTTGGTTTCGGGTAACTCTTTTAGTATGAACAACATTTCACCATTTGATTGGTAGAAAGCACCTTTCACCGACAACATCTCATCGTGGAACCTCGAGCACTTCGGTGACTTATCGTAATGCAACGCCACGGGGTTACCATTAGAATGGAAACATTGTGAGAGACAACCTCTGCACATCGTCAAGTCATGAACTTCCAACTGTTTCCAAACGTCACCGCGAGGCACCAGAACCCAATTGGTCAGTCTCTGTGGGGATCCCAGATACCGATAGTACGGCACTTTATAGTCACGCTTGATCACTTTCAACACGGTCTTCGCCTTATGACGAAGTTTCCTCCCCATTGGGTTCTCGAGCCTTCGTTCCAGGGTATTGATCAACAACTCTGTGTCTTTGTGCAGGATCAACGCGTCGCTGAACCGACGGAAACCTTTCAGGAAAGGGAAGTCACGTGTCAGCGTCCCGAAGCTCATGTAGTCGGACATCCTTTCCCTTCTGTGCTTTCAATTGGTTATTAGTGGTTATTGGTGGAAGGACGCGTTTCCAAGATCGCGATCGGTTTGTTTACTTTATTGTGCTTATGTAAGCAGCTGTCATATGCGAAGCATATGGCATATGTAGATGGCTATATATATATATATGTTATATGTTATATGTTATATGTTATATGTTATATGTTATATGTTATATGTTATATGTTATATGTTATATGTTATATGTTATATGTGTATATCATTTGTCATATGTAGATGTCATATGCAATATGATTCTCATCAGTACATTATGTTATATGTTCTGGAAAAGAGTGGAGGCAGGTCCATCGCCCAGTTGCAATGCAGCCATCAGGTCTTTAAGAGATTGTTGCATGCTCTGTAGATCTGGTTCATTCAGTTCTTCATCTTCATCTTCATCTTCATCTTCATCTTCATTATGTTCGTGATCTTCATTATCTTCTTCATCTTCATCATTATATCTGAGCTGCTCAACATCCGAGTCACTCATCTTCAATCCATTCTTCACAAAGAACTCGAAGAAGTCATCCTCATCGATGCCATGCTGTGACAGAAACTCACGAGCCTTCTCATCCAGATCTTCATCGTCTTCTTCTTCTTCTTCAAACTTGTCATCAACACCATTGAGCCCTGCCTCTGTGTCTTTGAAGAACTCTTGTAACTTCTCAATGGCCACATCAGAAGACACATCCTTTGTCTCTGGTTCTTCAAACTCCAACACCGCATCAACACGTTGTTTAATCCTCATTAAACGGATAAGTTCATTTTGTAAAACATCACCTCTACCATTGAACTGTTCAATGTCTTTATCCAAAGGTATGAATCCATCTTTTAATTCCACTGCAGCCGTGACTATATCACCCATGGAATCATTTTCAACCATCTGTTCAAGCATTAGACGACTTTCAACTCTGGTGGGGAATTTCAACGTCACTGGGTCTTTAATCTTCATATGCTTACACTCTTTAATACTCATCTCTTGCAAATGACTGATGATTGATCTGTTAGCAACGTTCTTATCTTTCATTATCACACCGGCAACTTCTCTACTAACTGGGATCTCTAACCATGTCTGTCCTTGTAAAGCCTTGACTGGGAATTGCTTACACTTCTTGGTAACCATCTGATCAATCTCCAGCACCCTCAAACACTTATAAGCAGCCTTCTGCAAGAACATCAACGCTTCTTCCAGCAAGAGTCCACGGTTTCGATAGTAGATCTCCGGTATGATCATAATGCGTTTATGGTTGATCCATGATCTGTTCTTCGAAGTCTCGGGCTCGAGCCACTCGGGCAATGCCTCTGCAGCCTCTATTAACACAAATTCACCATCACCGTCACACAAATGGATGTATATATCTTCATAAGTCTCCGACATCTCCCAAAGTATACTGGTGATGAGCCATTCATCTGTATCGGTCATACCCAGTTCCAATTCCAGAAATATAAAGTCATATCCATGCGAATTGTATGTATTGATAGTGACGGGTTCATAGTCCCATACATAGTGCTCTATCCATGGCCTCAGTCTTCGTGTAATGTCCTCTTTAACTGTGTTTAATATAGATGATGAAGATATCGGATTGATGTAGAAAATGGCTGCTGAGAAGGTGTTTTTGAACGGGGAAATCGGTGCATCTTCGTCCCATATGGTCTTGTGTAATGGTTCGTCTGATGGCGGTTGATACCCTTCGGAGAACATCTTTATTAGTCGATTTAGAGGTGTAAAAGATGAAGACATATAGAAGAAGTCTTCCATATGAATTAAAAAAAAAAAAAAAAAAAAAAAACTGGATTCGCGAATTTGTGGAGATAAATTACATAAGCACCCTTCCTCTCTTAACCAATTAAGGGCTATAAAGACAGAGAGAAGCTATAAAGAGAGAGAAGATGGACATACGCGAAAGGCTTTGGCAGGGAGCTGTCCCATGTGTCATTACGCTTTGTCCCAGCGATTCCAACCAAATGACAACAACTTATCAATTCTTCGTATGTATCCAGTCATCAGATAAAGAATACTACTAACAACATAAGAAAATGATTCCCAGAAACTCCTACTTCCCACTTGTTTTCCCCGAGTTATTGTCCTTCTTTAAGCCAAATCTCCTCGTGCCCGAATGGTGCGAACGTCCCGATTGGTGGCTTGAGTTTGAAGGTGTCCCCTTGCGTTGGAATTGGCCCGTTGGTGTGCTGTTTGATACAATGAGTGGAGTTGACCCTTCCAAGCATTTGCAAAGAGATCCATGGAGATTGACGTTGAGATATAGGAATTACCCCGAAGATTACCTGTTGCCTCTGTCAAACCACACATTAGAGACACATTGGACTAATCAGATTAAAGAGAGTTGTTACGTTCAACACGGTACTGCTAAACCTGTGATGACACTATCCAAAAACGACTCTTCGGATCTATGGAATGCCGTTGAAACCCATGATTATAAGCTGTACTGGAGAACCGTTGCCAAGATCACTTCTAAGAAGATGAGGCACATCCCCACAAGATTCTACATCACAGTGTCTGATAAAGTCATAGATCTCCCCATTGAACCATGGAATAACAACAAGCCACAAACACTAGGTGTCATACTCCATAAGCTTCTACCAGAACTGTTCCCTTCAACCAAGAACTACATCCTTGCTAAACCTGTGCTTCATGGAATCGTCATCCCAACGGAGACACCATTATTGGAACTTTTCTACGACGCTCACTACATTGACGGATTCCTTCACTTTGCCATTATACCTGTGACCTAAACTATTTGGGAACGTTAAACACAGCTTGAAGCCAGATTCTGTACATCTTCAACTGTCTCTTCCTGTTGACGATCAATCTTCTATCCGTTCCGATCTTCTCTTCTTCAAACTCTTTAAAGATCTGTCTTAACTCTTCTTCTGTGAAGAAGTATACCCTTGTACCATCACCTCTAATGTAGAAGTTATCATCTAGGAGTCTGCCTTTTTTAAATCGCACTTGGGCCAAGTCATAACGTCCATAATCTCTGAAAAGGATCTGACCACCCGGTTTCATCACTTTTTTCAAGTTATCAATGGCTTGTCTCCATTGTTCTGGTGATAACGCAGAGAAGACAAAGATCATCACTGCGATATCCACGGAGTGCTCTTCGACACCTTCGGGTAATGCACCTTCGGCATTGGCCAAATCCCAAACACAAGCGTGTGCAAATTCCGGTTTAAAATGTTCACTTGTCTTGACCAACTCGACAGCTCTTTTACTATAATCGGCACCAATTACCCTGAGATGTGGGTTCTTATTCTCGTTTAAAATGGGGAACATCGTATTGCCAGCACCACAGCCAATCTCGAAAATTGTCTTTGCACCTGCGTCTTCTTTCGTAGAAGCATATAACGATGGGAATTCAATTTGTAACCATTTACGATCTTTAAAGAAGTTCTCTCTGTTGTTCTTATAGAAGATGTCCCAATAACGAGCCGGATCGGAGTTATACTTCTGTTTATCGAAGTCGTCGACCGGATGGTCATACTGTTTTTTGATCTTCTCCTCGGCCTCAACGACTTGTTCTTCACCCCATTCAACGTTATCCCAAGCATTATGTTTCCATACGTCTTCGTCACTTGTTAAAGTACGCTGACCGAATTGGAACGGATCATCACGACCAATGCGTGTGTCGACCTCTTCTGTTACCACAACCTCTTCTTCTGACATTTTGTGCTTATATAAATCTCATAAGAAGCTCTTATGAAGAGCTCATCGGAAAGATTTTTTTTCACTTTCTCACCATTTCCTAATCGGGACGGGTTATGAGCCCTGGTCGCCCTCGCAATATGTTCGTCTTATTCCTCTGTTTTAGACATTATTAATTGGTTCTATAGCTCTTTATGACGTCACCGAGTGTTGTTATATAAACTATCTGCTACTGCTTATAAACTCGCCTATGCCTTAAGAATCTAAGTAACTGCCAAATTTAACCCGGACACCAACTATGTGTGACCAAATGCAATGCTATCATTTAGCCGTTTAACCCGGACACCACTTAATGAAGAACGAAAACAAATGAACAACCAACAAACAACAACAAACATCAACAAACAAAGCAAAGCAATAAGCAAAGCAGAAGGAAATGGTCAAACCACAGACAGCGAGACGTCGCCAGCGTGTGCAGCAGCAACACCACCAGCACCAGCACACACAGCAATCGCAGGACGAGATTGGTGGGATGCACGACGAGGCCGACATAATGTCGTTCCGTCAAGCTGCTACGCATAGGTTTGTGCTAAACCAGGAGCTAATTGAGAATTTGACTGAGAAATGGATTCACATTGACAGTGTGGTTAAGCCCGTGCCATTTGCACAGGTGCAAACGACAAAGACGGAGATTGGTGATGTTAAAGATGAGTTATATTTCGGCAATTTGACGTTGATGAAGCAGAAACTCGAGACGTTGAACAAAGAAGTGACACAGTTAAGTGATGGGATGAAAGAGGCAGAGCTCAAGTTCGCTGACTCAAAGTATTTGATCCAGACGATAGACAAATTGACCCGGTCATTTGAAGACAAACAACCAATGGACACAGACGAAGTGGCTAAACAGTTCACCGAAAGATTTAACAAGAGAATCATCACAGAACAGTACACAGTGAAGTCCCTGCCACAGCTTCGAACTGACACTTCGGAGGCACCACCGACTTATTGGGAAGACTTAAAGAAGAAGAGAGAAGAAGAAGCACTGACTAATGACGTTGTTATGGGTGATAACTTCGGTTTAGGCGACACCGGACATACACAAGGCCAAGACCAGCTGGCTGGTTTCGATCAGGGGTTTGGTGACAATTTGGATATGATGGACGATGTTAATTTCGGTTTACAAACTTCACTTGATGACCAGGACTTCTTGAGTACAATGGATCATCAGATGTAATAAATGAACGTCTATAAATTAACTTTTATATCACTTTCCAAAGATTCTATTGATCTGGATGATCAATCTCCCACTAGCAAATCCAACGGTAACGATCACCAACACAACGTTCATCACAATTTGAACCATTGCAGCAAACATAAATCTCGGAGCAAAGATCTTCCAAACCATCAAATGTCTTTTGAAAACCGTTGCAAAGATCAAACTACTCAACGTGACAACCGACTGGTAGGATAACAACGCTCCACAGTTTTCAATGACTTTTGAATACAGAGCAATTGGCTTGGTGCTTGGTGGGATCTTCCAGAAAGTGATGAGTGCAACGGACACAGACACAATGATAAATGGACCAAAAGTGTTAAGCACAATCGGGATATGTGTGAAAGGGAACACGATAGAATCTGTCAACACAAATCCAATTTCCCAATTTATCGATGGGATTGTCGCTTGGTGACCCGTGGTGAAGAAATGGTAAGCTCCGAGGAGACCAAACATCACCGGTGCTATCAAATTGGAACGGATGTTCAAGATAGAGACAAGTTCGGCCAATGACAACACCTGGTAGATGAGAACAAAGATCGAAAGTTGACCCATTGGCTTTGTGAAGAGTAATATGGCAGCTGTGAAGTTAATGACAAGTAAGAAGAATTGGGAACCATAAACGTTTTGATAACCTAAGATAGCAGCCTCAGAACGATGCAACGTGACACATAATGGGCCTCTAGACCAACCGAAATTAGCAGCAATGATTGTAACACCGGCAATGATTCTAGCAAGTGTGTACTTGACAAAATGAACCATCGAGAGATCAATTTTGCGGAGATAAGTGAAATCTGCTTGGTTATGTTCAAAGAATTCCAATGACCAATACACTGCAACCAACGACAAAACGATCTTAAACATGTAGTTCCACAACGGGGCAGAACTGTGATAAGAGTCAGAGATGTTATAGAACGCCTTGATCACCGATGGGAAGATCTGGATTTGTAAGAATAACAATAGGATAACCCACCATGGAATACCGAAAGTCGGTGTGCAATAATCACCTTGCTCTTCACGACAAATGGTGATTAACGACGTGAGTCTTGTCAAGACCATGAATGACACAGAATGGTAAACACCCATGATACGATCGAATTTCGAGGGAGCTTTCATAGACTTTAGTGCGGCGAGTAAACCAAAAGTTATGAGTAAATGTGCCAAGATCTTATCTTCCCAAATTGTGAATGAATTAGAGGCAAACATGGCAATGTGGATAAAACAGAACAACAATGCTGTCAATGTCCAAAACCCACTGAACAGATCTGTGAATGAAAGGAATAACCACAGGGGCGAGTAACGATCCAATATGGGCACTGCAAATCCGATGATGATCCCCACTGCGACCCCGAGTAACACAAACCAACCTAAATTGAGGAACGAAGGTTTCAGGATGAGTGAAGTGGCAAGGAAAATCACCGTGAACAGTGCAATCATGGCAATTACAGATGGGGCAATGTCTTCGGAGAGTTGACTAATGACCACCGACGGGACAAGTTTCGAGTAGATGATTAGGATCAACACCGAGGCAAACATCAACACAATTCCGATGATGATCGATGTCATATCGAATCTTGCCCAAAGGTCTTTACATCTCTCCAATGACAGAGATTGATACTCAGCATAGTGTTTGTTGAATCTCTCATCACCGTTGATCCACATCGTTTGCAACTCGTGGTACTTGTCGTTGATCTCTGAGTCGTCTTGTAAGGACTTAGAATGCGATCTGTACCTATGGATCTGTTGCAAAGTGTAGTAATTAGCCTTCTGGAACGATGACTGGGTTTGGAATGCCTCTTCCATTGGTGTACCAAGGTTATTATACGGGATTGGTAATCCCATGAGTAAAGAGAAAGTTGGAACCAAGTCAATCTGGTTAACACTTTTGGACAATCCGTTATTAGATGGTTGAAATGACTTCTTCTTCGAGTATAACCACAATGCGGCTTCAAGTTCATCTTGGGAATCACCACCGTGATTGCCGGTTCTATCCATACCGTGGTCACCCATTACAATCAACAACGTATCATCGTCGAGTCTGTTGACGATATCTTGTAAGAAACGATCCATCTGTTGTTGTTTCTCAACCATGGCGTGGTGATCCGGTCCGTACCGATGGCCACAATGATCAACACCGAGCAAATGACCTATGATCACGTCGAATGGTTCATCTAACTGCGGTAATAGATTCTCGATGACTCCGTTATCGACTGTGTGTAAATCCCAGACATTCAAGGAGTCATATGGCAATGAATGTGTTAGAAATGGTCCAAACAACGCTTCCCAAGTGTCATCGCCGATAAAAGATATAGTTCTGTTGTTTTGAAACAATTGCTTAACAAAGTTATCCTCGTCGATGACATCACCGTCGAAGTTGGAACCGGCATCGACAAACGTCGGTAATGAGCCCGTCGTAAGGCCTTTGAGCCTTTGTAACGTCGTTGTTGGTGGATCTGCCATGAACTTGAACAACACCGATTGCTGTGGTTGCAACTGGGTCAAATTGTAGGGCAATTGGATGTTGTTATGGTACGGCTTTGTCGAATGTGGATCTGGAACAACAAAGTCAAACCTCAGCGCATCGATGATGACCACCACAGCTTTGTCAAACTGTTGAAGCTGCTGTGAGCCTTGGAAGATGTCATCTCCATGGCTGGAAAAGCTGTCGAGCACCTGGCGACTCAGCAGGAAGCCTCGGCTGAAGAAGGCGATGGCGATGATCTGCAGCACTGCAATGGAGAAGAAAATCGACACGTACAAGATGCTTAGCACGCGTAGTTGGCTGTTCCTTATGCTGACACGCGCATTCACCTGTTGCACCAGCCGTCTCTCTTCGTCCTCCATCTTTGTCCTTTGTCCTTTGTCTCCTCTTGCAAGATCAGATCAGATCTTACTAGTCTTATAGCTAGTCTTATAGTCTCGTCTTCTGGTCTAGTTTGTAAAGAAGAGATTGTTTGTTGGCTTTTTTGATCCTGGAAAAGCCGGGCCAAAACACCCGGACACCACTTGTATTTATAGGGCCGACTTAGAACGTTTATTTACTTCTTAAAAGCTCTCTTTAAAGCCTCGATGTCCAATTTCATAGGTCTTTTGGCATTGGCTCTTTGTATGGATGTGCTCCATTCGTCATCCGTCGCAGTCTTCGCATACGCTGAGATGACCTCATGGACTAACCCAATGTGATCTTTCCTTCTCATCTCGTTCTCCGATTTCCACTGTTTCCGCTTTTGCTGTTCCATAGACAAGCTATGCTGGTCACCAATGGTCTCATACACTGCTCGACGGTCTTTGCACATTGCCAACACCGAGAATCTCAACTCTCCCTGAGATCTGGCAATGCGTTCTGTCAAGATCTCTGGTAACTTTTCGATAAACTCTTGGTCATCTTCACAGGCATCATGGACAATTGGATACGGTTGCAGGCCGTCCAACTCATACAACCAACCATTGCAACGGACATAGCCGACAAAGTGATATACATCATCGTCATCTGTCGCTGGACGTGGAGGTTTGGTCTCATCAACAAACATATTAGGCGAAGAGAAAGAGTTATGAACCAATCTGATCTCATCCGAATTGGAGATGGTTTCACCTTTCATCTCCGGGTCAAAACTCGACACAAACTCTTTGAAACTTGTTAAGACAGGTCCCAACTCGACATCATCACGATTCATCAACACGTTCAAGACCGCTTGTGTAGCACACGCATTTTGGATGGTTTGACGTGCAAAGAACACATCACCTGCTTCATCGTATTGGCCCGATGGTTCAGACTCCCTCTGATGATACTTAAACAAGAAGATGACGCCATACACCGGTGCCAAGGACTCGAGACAACCGGTTTCAAGCGAATAGAGCTCTTCAAATTGTACACCTTTGATCTGTAACTTTTCAACGAGTTCTGTGAAGACACCCTTTAACAGTCAGTCATTTGCTTTGAAGATTAATGTATAAGACATACCGGATCAGAGTCGATTGTGTTCCATCCACCGGACATTCTTTGTTCTTTGTTCTTTGTTCTCTTCAATAACGGTAATGGTTGAGGTGCTGGTTGTTATGGCTTATGGCTTATGTAATAGCTTATGTAATCATTACATAATCAATGGTGTCCGGGTGTGTTGATCGAGCGATTACCTCTTTATCTTCTTTCTTTCTTCTTTATCTTCTATCTATCTTCCCATCTTCTTTATCTGAAAGAAGATATGTCAGATATCCCACAGATCATAGGAGACGGCCTGGTGGTGTTCTATGTGAAGTTGGGCACCTTATGGGACGATGACTACAAGGTATGACACCATCTATTACCCTATCTCTTCATAAACTAACATGAACAGTTCGAAACTTCGCTAAGACTCTTACCATTTGAATCACAGAAACGTATCATATCCAAAAAATTCAGTAAAGACGCACACACCGCACTGGCAAATCAATTACTCCAACGATACATATGTTGTCTTATGACAAATGACAACGTACAATTCACAACTAACAAGTATGGTAAACCCAGACTCATAGACTCCACCATTGCATTCAGTATGAGTAATCAACAAGGCTATACAGCAATGGTTGTTTCCCCGGAAGGGTTTGAGTGTGGTATCGACCTAGCAAGTACCAAGGATGTTGACTTCGATGATGACTATATCAACCATTTCAAAGACATCTTCCACCCCAAGGAATTCGAGTATATCTCTACTATCAAAGACACACAGATAAGGAAGACGGTGTTCACCCATTTCTGGGCATTGAAAGAGAGTTATACCAAGTTATTAGGTGTTGGTCTCAACGGTGATCTTACCTCGTATTGGTTCTCTAATGTCAAGGCTTTAAATCATAATTGGGACGATAGTGTATCTCTCAAAGTGTATGACAACTTAGAAAAGACCAACATCTTCTCGACTATGATCGATGATGAAGTGGTGGTATCAGTTTGTGTCAATGGTGAATGCAAACAACCCTTGTTAATCAATGTTCCATTGGAACAGATTATATCATACTTTGAGCATAAGCATTAAATATATACAAGAATCATAGCTTCGTAACAACCTTAATGATTTCTTCGTAGATCCCCCATGCAATACCGGCACTGAAGGCCTTTCTCGTTAATCTTAGAGATAACCCATCAAATAACCTTAACGTACCTTCCTTGCGAACAATTTTACCAAAAGTACCAATAAAACTTTTGAAAACCTGGGGTTGTAATTGCATCCTCGTCTTCACAGTGTCAAAAGGTGCCGTTATAGTCGTTGCAATTGAAGCTGCCATAAATGCACTCGAGGTGTTGATAAATGCACTTTTACTTATACTCAGTTCTTCCTCACTGGGTAATAACTTTGGTAACACCATTTTACTCTGTTCATAGAACAACACATACAACCCAGCATATGGAGCATCTCGGACACACGTTGCTGTGAAACCTCTAAAGAACCCATAAACACCTTCGGTATGCCATATCGAGGATACACCAGAGTACAAAGAGGTGTAATGATACATCGTTGACTCAAAACGCACTTTCAACACTGTGATGGGCATAGTGACAAACCCAACAACACCCCTGGTGACACCACCCGTTACAAGATTCTCCAACATGCTTAACTTGGGTAAAACCGATGACGTTCCATGTGTCGTCGTTGTAGCGTGACTCCGGGCCAAAAGTGAACGGAACACGTTTAGAGAGGCAAGGTAGAGTCCAGAACCGATAGAAGTTCTTAAAGCACTCGGTAATGTGCCTCTCCAAAGCTCCTTGTACGACTTTAACGACTTTAAAGTCGTAGTTATAGTGGCATTGGGCTGTTGCTGTACTCGGGTCTTAAGTAGGTCAAATGGCTGGAGCGTAACACTCGATGTCAGCCCACCCAAAAACCCACCAACTAAATGGGACAAGGGCTTTGAATCGCTCATCCTTTACCCTTTTGCCTTGTAGTTAATGGTTGGTGGAAAGAAAAGTTACGGCCGAGAAGACTTTGCTCCGCGTTTGAGTGGCTCGACTCCTTTGTTTTAAGCACCCGTGCAGTAATGGCAGATCTGGGCGTTAAACCCACGGGGATTCTTATATCACTGTGTCAGTAAATAGTATATGACTTGTATATAATGAAGACAGACTCATCTGTCTGTTTTCCGAGAAATGTTCCCGAGAGAAGACTCATCGAGACAGTCGTGGCCGTACCATATGCTTATGTAATCATATGCTTATGTAATTATTACATAATCACATTGGTAAGGGCACTCCCCAGCTTTCAAAAGATTTCATCATCGAACTCTTTTGATCTTTTGACACTTAATTTATAGGGTTAAGGATGACAAAGCTCGAGGTCAAACGACACATAAAGTACTTCAACCTCACACTTGGGCTTCTCCCTCCCCGTGTACAGAAAGAGGACTCGAACAAGTTATTACTCGTTTACTGTTCGCTCGGTGGACTCTCCCTTCTCCGTTATCAATTCTCCACACAGGAACGTCAAGAATACATAGACTTCATCTTATCACACATTGTCCCCTCTGGTGAAGGTTTCAGAGGAAGTTTTACACATCAACTGCCCATTGGTTGTTTAGGTGCAAATTATGACCCTGCCACGATTGCAAATACATATTCGGCATTATGTTGTTTAGCGATGTTGAAAGTTAAATTTACACAAGTTTTGGATAAACACAAGATCATGAATTGGCTCTCACGATGTCAACAACAGGATGGATCATTTGCCCCGTTGTTGGATGTTCATGGTCAGCCTTATGGTGATTGTGACCTAAGACAATGTTATATGGCAATGGCAATAATGAAGATGCTCGATGTTGAACACAACATCGATTTACACAAATTGGAACAATACATCACAAGACAAGTCACATATGATGGTGGTCTTGGTAATAAAGAGAGTCATGCCGGTTATACTTTCTGTGGTCTTGCAGCTTTAAAATTGATTGATAAGTTGAAGTGTGAAGAATGGACCAAAACGGTGGAATGGTTGGCACATCGTCAAATTGGATACTCCCAGTGGAATCAACAACTGTTAACTTATGATTTCTGTGATGTCAACGATCAAGGTGGGTTCAACGGTAGGGATAACAAATTTGCAGATACGTGTTATGCATTTTGGTGTATGGGATCTCTATCGTTATTGGACAGATCATTTGTCATTGACTCCGAAGAGATGTCCACGTATCTCTTAACAATGACCCAAAATACCGTTGTTGGAGGTTTTGGTAAAACGGAAGAAGACGACCCGGATCCATATCACAGTTTCCTTGCACTTTGTGCATTGAGTCTTACAGGTCATCCTGATCTTGAACCTCTCAATCCGACACTTGTCGTTACGCAATCTGCAGTTGATTTTATTCGGTCATCTCGGTTATCCAAGGGTATATAAGAGATTGCATGTATTGCACGTGATATGCACGTGACCTATAGATTTCTATAACTTAATGCACACAGAGAACGTCGCACATTTATAAATCATTCTAGTAAAGTAGCATACTATGAAACCATACATGTATAACTACACATGTATAACTTCACTGTTTCCTATTATGTTTATCCCCCACTTCAAAAGCCTCGGCTGTTTCCCCAGAAAAGTGGTGTCCGGGTGTCTGGTTTTCATGACTCCGCAACAAAAGCGCTCGCCCACCAATGATAAGCTCATACAACAACATCAACAAGCAAAAACCACACGCTTAAAAGGTTTTATGTCACTACGTGAGGACGTTATCGAGAAGGCTGTGGAGTTCCTGCGGGATCCACAGACCAGCTCTGCTCCGCTTGAGAAGAAAGTGGAGTTTTTGGAGAGTAAAAGCCTCACCAAGGCAGAGATTGATGAAGCCATCAAGAGATCACAGGATACTCCAGCTGCCCCAGCTACTCCGGCTGCTGCTGCTCCATCTTATGAAAGTCAATACCACCAACAGTACTATGCTCCTGCTCCACCACCTGTTCCTGAGCGTGATTGGAAGGATTACTTCATCATGGCCACTGCCACCGTTGGTGTCGGTTATGCGCTTTATGAGATCACCAAGAGATATGTGTTGCCCAATATCCTCCCACAGAGCAAGTCTCAGCTTGAGGCTGATAAAGAGGCCATTGATGAGGAGTTTGTGCGTATCGAGGCAACTTTGAAAGAGATGAGTGATGTGCAAAAGGAATTGAAAGAGAACGAATTGAAGAAAGCCGATGAAGTTTCCAAGACCATTGAATCCGTTGAAGAGTTGATCAACGCCACGAAGGAGAAGAATGCTAAAGTCGAGGATGATATCAAGGTGCTGAAGTTGGAAGTGGATAATTTGAAGAGTAGTTTCGAAAGAGCCATTGACAAACAACAAGCTGCCATCTCCTCCGAGGTTGCCAACATCCAACACGAGTTACAATCCCTTCAAGCGTTGATCAAGAGCAAGAACACGTTGTCAGCTGAAATCAACGGTAACGGTGCTAGAACTTCACCTGTTCCTGCTGTCTCGTCGATCCCATCTGCCTCGGAGATCTTGAAGAAGGCAAACATCCAAAAAGCACAGGAAACTAAACCAAAATCACCAACACCAGAGACTACCACCATCCCATCATGGCAAAGAGAGCTCTCGAGTGCAGGCTCCTCCTCCAACTCAATCCCATCATGGCAACAGAACTTGGGTTCTTCTTCCAATTCAATCCCTGCTTGGCAACAACAACAGTCTGGTCAGCTCAGTTCTAACAGTACAAGTGCCGAAGTCAAATGGCCTGGTCATGAAGAGCTCGAGAGCGAGTTTGCCTCTAAAGCTGAGAGTTTAATCGATGGTGAAACTAACGTTGAAGATAAGCAAGTTGAAGAAGAAGTTCCTGTTGATCAGTGAACTATGTATTGACTTACAATGCACAATTTTGTTGATTCGTAAATTCGTTAATTAAATAACACTTCAGGTACATTAAACCTCTATTGTCTCTCTTTTCTCTCTCTAGTCCATTAGCTATTCAACCAATCATCCTTAACAATATCTTCCATGGTTGGTCTCTGTCTTATATCTCTTTGCAAAATCTTCTTTATCAATGAAATACAACCGGGACTAGTCACAAATGGGATTCTCAACTCACCCTCCATAATCTCATCAACGTTGTAAAATGGGTTCTCTTTGTAAACCAAAGTATATAGCAGAATTCCTAAAGACCAAACATCCTGTGGTTTACCTTCGTATGATTGACCGTTTAAAACTTCTGGAGCAGCATAATCTAAAGTACCAACAAACACATCAAATGGACCTTGTTTGATATACGCTGCAGAACCGAAATCGATAAGCTTAATAACACCATTAGAGTCAATGATCAAGTTCTCATCCTTGATATCTCTATGGACAACACCATTGTTGTGAAGATGGTTGATGGCACTGATACACTGTTTAATGATTGATTTGCATTCAAACTCAGTCATATCCTTCTTCAATTCAATCATATCATAAAGATCAATAGCTGGAGATGGGAACCCATGTGGTGGGGTCTCAATGTAATAGTAATCCTCATCTTCAAAGAAATCAATGAGTCTCATGATGTTTGGATGTGGGTTGTTGTTTAAAGTGGCCATGATTTGGATCTCTGAAGGGATTGTACCCAGTTTACGGTCCCTAACCCAAGTATCAACAAGGATACGTTCTTTGAAAATCAACTTGATGACAACTCTGTAAAGAGGATCTTCCTTATTCTCTGCAAGAACGACACGACCGTAAGCTCCTTGTCCCATTTTCTTCAAAACTGTGAATTCTTTGATAGATTTTTCTCTTCTCTTATGACCAAGCTTCTTTGGATATTTAGAAGAAATACTCTTTTTTCTCTCGATGGCCTCATTCTCCAATTGAAGAAGTTGATATTCATCCATATCCTTATCCAATGCCTTGTAATTGTTAACAACATCTGTAGAAGACTCTGAATCTGGTGGGGTAGCCAGACTTGGGATATCAACGGCACTTGGCTTGGAAGATGATAGTGTCGAAGATGACGAGGTTTGATTTGTAGAAGAACGAGCCGTTGATCTCATACTCGAAGATCTTGAAACCGATTGGATCTCATTCTCATTCAAGATCGATAATTGTGATGGGATATCCTTCTGTACATCATCTTCATCCTCATCTTCTGCAAAATGATCATCAACGGTAGACTTCTCACCATCTTCAATTTTAGTTCCTTCTTTAAAACCGACTCTTGGATTCAATTTAGAACCATAAACGGTTCTTGAATGAGTTACCCATAACACCAAAGTCTCACTGTTGGAACATCTCAATTGGACATCAATCTTCAAAGTGGAACCATCAGCATGACGACCATTGATACCAATTGATCTTAAAAACCCTTGTTCCCCTTTACCTTCAACGGCAGAATCCATCTGTCTAAAGAAATGTTCCGGTAGTACCAAACCTGGGATAATTTTCAAATTCTCAACGTGTTGTAAGACAAACTTCATAATCCTGGAGAAATTTGGTATGATAGTATCAATGGACTTACCCAACAGTTGTTTTTCACCAAGTCCAAACAAATTCTTGGAAATGGATTGGTTGAAAGCCATCAACTTGTAATCCGATGAAGATATGATGAAGACACCAGCGATGTATGGCATCGTATGGATTTTCATCTTGACTGTACCTTCATCCTCATCGATAACTTTGCAAGTGATAGCACATGGGATCTTATAACCACTTTTCTTAAGGGTGAAATACCGTTGGTCGTTAATTGTTTGTGAATCCAAGATGGTTCTTGGAATGGTGGTGTTCTCTTCCCTTTTAACACACAAGTTAGAACTGAAGTTTGTAATCAACTCATCCATCTGCTTGACGGTGGCCAATTGACTGAAGAAATTGTTACCTGAGATGGTCTTATGGGATTCAATGTTCAAAGTATCCATGTTAACAATCAAATCCACGGAATCACATGGTACTTGATCAAACATACAAATGATCAAATTACCCTTTTTCTTAGCCCATAAACTTGCCCATGTCAACTTGTTCCCTTTTTTAGAGATTGCAATGATCTCACCTGAAAAAATGATATCAGAATTGGTGATAGAGTTTGAAATCAATCTGTTAAGAACGAAATCTCTAGAATCTGGAGAAATCAAATCCAAGAGTGTCAAACGACGTAATGAGTTTCTTGAGACACCAAAGATCAAACAGGCCAAATCGTTAGCAGCTTTAAGATTCCATGGATCATTCAATTCACAAGTGAAAACTGCTTGAGGAGAAATGTTTTTCTGCGAAACGTTGTGGAAAATTCTGTTGTTACTACTTTTACCATTTGTCGTCGTCGAAGCCATGGCAGTTTGTTCAGTTAAAGATGACAGTGCCAACGTTGAAGCGTTTTTGTTCAAAGATATGATTGGAGTCTCGACAATTGGTTCGTAGAACGGCGTTGCAAGTGCGTATAACAATCTCGTCTTTAATTGGGATTCTGGATTTTCGACATCCTTGATAGTTGTTGAGAGTGACAAGTCATGTAAATTTCTTGCCAATGTCTGCTTAGAGGTCTTGTTATCCGTGAGCTTATCCTCTTGTAAGAGATCGATCAAAGCTTGTAACCCCATCGTAGAGCTCTGATCTCCTGAGTGTGTACTGAACGATGGAGACATTGGAGAGGGCATTGGAGACGCTGGACGTGATGGACCTTGTGTTATGCCTCCGGTAAACAAGGCCGCCAACGCAGCCGAGGATGCATTGGAACGGATGTTGATCTTGCTTGTGGTTGGAGATGCCACCGGTGTAGCTTCGACTGCAGTTCTCTCGCTTTGCATCTGTGTGATGAAACTTTCAATGTCAAGGTTTAACAGTGCGGTTGATTGGAGACCATCACCACCACCGTTGATCAAGTCCGGACGGTCGATAAGGATCTCCAACGACCTTTTCAAGATGGAGAGACGAACCGCCAAGGAGTTTGGTGAAAGATGTGCGTAGGAGTAAGCGTGTGTTGACTCATTGGGGAACTTGAGGATCTCGTTCAAGTTGAGAGACAACTTGGAGATTCCACCGCCGATTACTTTTGTTTTCCGTGAATTGGCACGTCGTAGTGGAGAGGTATTCTGTGGCTGTGACTGTGGTCTCCGTATAGGAGACACCGATGGTGGAAGGGCTTTGTCTTCGTCGTTGTAGATGAAAAACTTTTGAGGGCTTGGCGCTATCACCGTTGGATTAGTAGCCGCTGTACCTTCTTCAAAAGTGGAGACGTGTAACGAAGGTTGGTTCTTGTACTTCGCTGCCGCCAACGACGTCATCTGATGCTGGATGTTGGTGGCGGGTTCAGGAGACCTGCTGTTATCCCTTGAAGGCGGCGTTGAAAGGTTGAGAGCAGCGCCCTTACCGTTGATGGGACAAGCGTATGGCATAATCTATGAACAAAGGGCTTGTGTGTATGTGTTTCTTGTCGAGATGTTTGCTTGGATGATGAAATAGTAAAGTGAGACAAGTCAACAGCTTCCCACAGGACAAGAAATGGATGAAACAACTAGAGAGACAAACGTTCTTCCAGGGCGGCTCAGACTCCTTTGAATGAAACCAATTGTCAAAGTGTAAAGAGATCTCTAGTGTGGTGAAGAACGAGTGGATGGCCTGTTGTTGTTGTTGTTGTTGTTGTTGTTGACAGGGGGGAAGAGGGATGAGCTGGGTCAGAAAAAAAAAGCCTGTACTCTTCTGATGATGTAAGAGGGCCGGGGCAGGGGTGAAATATCTGACACAAGACAAGTTGATATTTTTGACGCTTATGGAAATGTAAATGGTTGAATATGATTTGAAAAGTCTTTGAGAAACGTTCAATGTGTGTGCTGGTTTGTCTTCCTCTCTGTTTTTAAACCTTGGCTGCCCGCACCAACCACCGCCCGCCAACCGCCGACACCTCCGCGCCCCTCCACGATTAACGATTAACGATTGTGGTGTCCGGATGTTTATCACACTTCGCGCTTTTTTTGTTTCAATTCCCGAAGATTAGGCGCTGCATTTCCGCATTAGGAAGTCAACGGGGGTTTGTTTATATAAGCAGCTCCCCGCAACCCCCGGTGGATCAAAAACTATTGGAAAAGTTTTATATACTAGTGTTTTTTTATAAGAGAGGTGCTTATAGTGCTTTATATGATTCTGATATAAGAATACAGAAGATGATCAATTTGTGTATAGTGGTAGATCATTCCTGATGTCCATTGATTGATTGATTGATTGATTGATTGATTGATTGTAGTGTTTTGTGACACCCGACGCGCTTGAGAAACCCTAGTTATGTGCGTCCGCTCATATGCTGCGCGGGATGGGAAATTCTATGTACTCATCAACACTTAAAACCAAGACATTTTACGTCTCTGTTTGTTGTTGTCTTTCTCTTCACTAAAACAGCAGTCTAAACACCCAGATCAGCGCCTTGTTCTTGTGTGTCTCTCTGTCCGTGTGTTTCTGTGTGTATTTCTCTCTCTCTCTGCCCCGGCCCGTCTGAAAAAAGCGAGAGCGCAGAGAAGCCCACATAACACCAACGAACTTTCCCCCCTCCGTCCTTCCTCCTAACAAACAACTTCAAGCCCGCAACATCCGCTCCATCGCTGAGCAGTTCATATTCTCCCTACCACCAACCACCAACCACATTTGTCAACCATGGATTGGCGTGCCCAGGTCCCACAGCAGGAACGGTTGAAGTACATCTCCATCATCATCCAATCGCTGAAGGAGCTGACCGCCGCAGCCAACAACACCACCGTGGAGGCCATCAAGCTCAAGAACAGCGCGGAGGAGATGGAAAGGGCCTGTTTCGACCAAGCGCCTACAAAAGCTGAGTATATGAATCTGTTGAAAGCCAAGATCCTGGGGATCAAGGGTCAAACACAGCAGCTAAGGGTTAAGAACGGTACTCAGCCACAGCCACAACAGCAACAAGGAATGCTCAACATGGGCATGAATCAAACCACTGCTACAATGTCCCAACAACAGCAACAGCAACAGCAACAGCAACATCAGGCTAATCATATCAATCAACAGCAACAACTCAACCAACGAACCGCCAACAACCCAAATCAGCTGTTCTTAGCACAGCAGGCTCAAGCCCGTCAACAAGCGGCACAGCAGCTGCGCTCTAATCAACAACAGCAGCAACAGCAGCAAGGTCAGGGCCAGCTACCAAACAATACCGCCGCTGCCAATTTCAACCAGATGAACAATGCACAGCAGAAGACTCAGGGAATGCAGTACAATAACTCTCAACAAGCTGGTCACTCGGAGGGTAATTCCTCTCAAGCTGCTGAGCTCAACACTCTCATCAAGACGTTACCCATTCCACAAGGCCTGCTGGCTAAGATTCCTAATATCCCACCAAATGTGAACACTTGGCAACAGATCTTCCAACTGGTATCCTCTCATCAGCTGGGTCCAGATGCTATAGGTGTTATCAAGTCTGCCTATGGTGTCCACATGCAGCTGCTGCAACAACAGCAGCAGCAGCAGCAGAAGCAGTTCAGACAACAACAGCAGCAGCAACAGAATGGTATCTCCAAGGATCTCAATGCCCAACTCTCCAGACATCAGCAAGATTTGAGAAACAGACAGCTACAGCAGCAGACTCAGCAACAGCAGACTCAGCAGCAAATGGCTTCTCAAAAGGTGAACAACAACAACAACCAATTCCAGCCGAGAGGTGTTGCACAACAACCTCAGGCTACACAGCAAGTTCAACAGGCTCAACAGGCTCAACAGAGAGCACGCATGGGTCAGGCCCAGACATCAGGTCAAGGTGTACCAGGTCTCACTCAGGCAGACATCAGCCGTCTGACTCAGAACGCTCTGCATCTTCTGGCAAACTTGCAAAGTACTCAGCAAGCCCCTCAAAACATCACCAATGAACAGAGAAACATCTTCATCAAGAGATACATCCAGCGTCAACAGCAGGTGAAACAACAAACTGCAGGTGCTAATCAAGCTATGATGAACGTTCAGGGAGCCACATCTCAAGGTATCAATAACCAGATGAATGTTAAGCAACAGCAGCAACAGCCTCAACCTCAAGCCCAATCTCAGCAACAACAGCAGTCCAGTCAACAGAATTGGAACACAGATGGTGCTCGTGCGAACATGAACATACCGTTGAGCCAGATGGATGCTGCACAAACTGCCCAGGCTAGAAGACAGGCTTTCCTTCAACAACAACAGCAGGCTCAGCAGCAGGCTCAGCAACGTGCTCAGAACCAGCTTCCTCAGAAGATCCAAGGTCAACAACAACAACAACGTCAGTTACCTCAACAGCAAGTCCCAACTAATGGTAATGAGGGTACTTTGAGAAATGTTATCGCCGCTAGTGAACAGGATCGTATTGACCTCAGAGCCATCTTGAATGAAGTTTCAAAAGTTCCAGTCAAGTTGACAAACATGACTTCTCAATTGACTGCGGAGCAGAAGGCCATCGTTCACTCCAATGTTCAAGTTCTGTTGATGCCGTTGTTCTCGATGATTGACACATTGGTTCCAACTTTTTATGCACTGACCAAGAGTGTTGATGGTACAAAGAAGTTGTTACATATGAGATTTATGATCAAGGAGGTGATTGATGGTGTGAAGAAGAACGAGTACTATGCTACACCGGAACTGCTGGAGAAGTTGAAGTTACAATCTCAGAAGTACGTTGAGTATGTCAAGGGTGAACTTAGAAAGAGAAACGCTGAGCAACAACACCAACAACAGAACATCCAGAATCAGATGAATGTGTCTGGATCTCAGTGGAACAACAACGCCGGTAACAGTGCTGCTAATCAGTTGAATGGCATCAACCCACAGATCACTCCTCAACAACTTTTGCAGAGAAAGCAGCAGCAGATTAATCCACAGATGACCCCACAGCAGCTTCTGCAACAACAGCAACAACAACAGCAGCAGCAGTTGAACTACCAGCCAGGTGTGATGCAAGGCTCTCAGAATGATTTGAGTTCTGCCGATGGTTTCAACAACATTGATATGTCTCTATTGAACTCAAGGATCGCTACACCTGAGCTTTCCAACATCAACAGATTCAACTCATCGCCTGCTACGGGTAATGCTTCTTTCGCTCCTAATGCTCCATTCAACAACTCTCCTCAGATGGGTAATCTTTCCACTTTCAACCAGTCTCAGCCTACTGTTGCATCTGCTCAGCAGAACCTTGCCAGAGCTTTCACCAACAACTTCCCTCAGAATAATCAGACCGCTCCACAGGCTATTGCTCCTCAGCAAAAAGTTTATCCAGCTCCGGTGCCAGGATCATCTACGAGTACACAATCTTCCGCTACCGCTGCCTCTGCAGTTGCTCCTAAGAAGGCAGCACCTAAGAGAAAGCCTAGAGCCCCACCAAAGAAGCCTACGTCTGCTTCTTCTACGCCTGCTGTGACTTCAAAGTCAATGACAACACTAGATGTTTCTTCCACGCCTGCAACTTCTGTCGCTGATACTGGCGTCAGTTCTGTCCAGTCACATCTTGCTAAGAAGGAACAGGATGTTATGGCTAAGGATTCACTTGCTCAGAAACAGTTTGAAGAGACGAGAAATAAGAGATTGGAACTCTGGTTCAATAATCCAGTTGACTACTTTGCCGCATCATTGGCTAATCTTCTTGAATTGAGCGATGAAGAGGCCAAGATCATTAATTCGAAGAAGAAGTTCACCACGGATTCGAAGACTTCACCATTCCCAAAGACTATGCTGACTCCTTCTACCGTTTTGCAAACACCTCTGACTTTCTCCAATGCTAAGACCCCAAGTTCTACATCGAAGGCAATCAACGGTACAATTCCAACAAGTGCTATGCATCTGTCATCTCCAAAGCTTTCTCCAAATGCAAAGTTGGAGTCTGTGAAATGGGCGCCAAAGATCACGAGAGAAGCCATCACTGCCGCTTTCAAAAGCTCTTTGGAGATCAAGAAAGTCATGCTGGATGATGATGGTGACAATGCGGACCCGGTGATTCCAACGCCTCCTCCAGATGAGAGTGGTGTTAAGAAGAGAGCATCGGATGAGGATCTGACTAAGGATGTTGGTACTTTCAAGAGTGTCAGGATCACTGATGATAATAAGTTCTTCAACGAAAGAGATGAGGAGTTGCCAAGTGAATTGATGTGGAACTACGACTATGTTCTGTCACATTTGGCTTATGATGACCAAGAGACCGGATTTTGATACCCACACCTGCTGGTCCTGTTAATGTTTTTCACGTTTGATTTGATGTATAATTTTGTATTTATGGATACTTGTAAGAAGTGGATGCCTCTGATGTATTACCCGTACATATATCATCACAACTTGAACAACCAATCAGTGGTTACGTTACCTGGTTCTCTGAGCAATTCATCGTATAACTCGAGATTCAAACCACCACCGTCAAAGTTCAAAGCCTCATCCAAATTCATCATCATTCCAGTGCTGCCGCTTTCACCAATGGTTGTGTTCATCATATCCCCAATGTTCATAGCACCGTTGAACCCCATACTCAAGGGGTTACTAACACCGGGTGTAGAAGTAGAATCTGTACCTCTCATCTGATGCACGTCCGGCAAAGTCTTGAAACTTGGTTCCCATAAAGTGTTCTCATTGGACAAAACAGGGTCGTTCAATATCTCACATTCGAGAACCATATCTTTCCAACGGTCAATTTCACTTGGTGAACAATTCACCGAACAGTTCATCGTATCCAGCTCTTGTAACACCGTGGAATGGCTCATCTTAAGGTCTAATCTCTGTAATAATGACAATCTCGACATAGGGTCATCGGGGAATTTTTGGTTTAAGAATTGCATGGTGTCACGGATACATTTGTAACCATCTTTTTGCAAGGAACGGAGATAGAACTTATACTTCAACGAGGTCTTGAAAGCTTGGTAGTAAGTTCTCCCCAATGTGTTCTGCATCAACACGTTCAACCCATTAGCAACACGGGCATAGACGCTTATAGCATCTTGTACCGGTCTGATGAGAGTCTCTGAGCCAATTCCACGAGATATGAGATCCACTGTGTGGTGCAAACGTGTCAGTGCCCCAATGAACGAGTTCACGGTGCGTTGAAGCATGTTCTCTGAGTATCGGAGGAGGAAGAAGTTGTGGTTATCGTCAATGTACTCCTTCATCCCGTTGTTGAGGTATCTGTAAAGGAGATTTGCAAGGTCAACAGTGGTACGATAAAGGTATGTTTGGTATTCTTTGAGTTTGGCCAAGTTTCTGAATTGGGTAGACTCGTAATGGACGCAAATTGCTTGGTAAACTGCAAGGGTGAATGCTTTTGTCTGGAAAGTGTACTGAAGACGCTTACAATTGTGGAAGTTCACCACGTCACGGTCCTCTGCAGGGACAGACGAGACTTTGACCATCTCATTAGTGGAGTAATTGATGCCGACGTACACGTTCATCTGTCTGATCAAGTCTGTAAGATCACACACTTTCGGTGAGTTTGCCAAGTTATTCACCATGTTTGAAAGATCATAATACAACTTCAAGATCCTTTGAGATTTTTTAAACTCCTCTGAAATAGCTGTATCCAATTTTGTATCCGTTGGTGAGGGATCAGGGAACCTCATCTCGAATGAATTCGAATTTTGGATGATTGGGATATGTCCAGCAACGGTGGAGAAGAACCTATCAGTCTCCAAGATACCAAGCCATAGACGTCTCCACAAATTGGCATAGTCCTTATCGAAATTCATCTGGCTATGTCTAGAGGCGTCTCTGTTCAAGCCAATGGTATATGCAGACTGGACAATAGTTCCAAACAAGATCTGAGACTGGGTCAACTCGGCACCATCACCATCCTCTGGGGCAAAGTTACAATAGAGACGGAAATACAACAATGCTTGCACAATGGTGAGCTTGGTCTTTCTCATCACTTTGAACAACGATAACGCTGCCAAAGCTGTGGCAATACACTCTGTACTGATTGGATATTTGACCAAGATCTTCTCCTCGTCTGGTAAAGAGGACACTGCGGGGAGTCCAATGTACGTCAATCTGATGATGATGAGGAAATTGGCAAGTAATACAAAGTCAAACTTCTCCTCGATGATCACAGACACCGGGGAATCCAAGTCGTTGCTCACGAGGATACTGTTGAACAACCGATCATCGAAGAAGGCCTTATCAATGAATGGGAAGTACGGGTAGACGTACTTGTAAAATCTGTTCATGAGCAATTTCAACACCCTTTTAGTTGGCAGAAGTCTCTCCACCGCCTTTTTAGTGTTGTCTTGCAAATTTGTGTCCTTATCATCGCCCATGTTGGGGAAATGGTTGTTCTTTGTGTGGTTTTTGGAGCCTCTCTCTTCGATAAACTTGGTGACAACTTCGACAACTTCGGGTGATTCCCTTTCACCAAGCAGATACAAAAACTCTGTCAGCGAGGCATCGAGTCTTTTCTTCTTGTTCCCTGTTTTCCTCTTCTGATCTCCATACTTGGCTTTGTAAAGAGAGGCGCATAAACTGTAGTAGCCGGCCATGATCATGAAGTATTGGTCTTTCTTATAATGGGCCAATGAGGACAGCGGTTTATGTTCCTCCATTCCGGACCTCTTGACAATGAGCGAGTTGTACAGGGCATAGAAGTCCACAACGTCCTGGTTGTCCTCGTCATGGACGTGAACGATTGGAGAAGTGTCCGTTGACGTCGATGAGATGCCAACTGATTGTTCCAATAGTTGAAGTCTAGCTCTCAGTCTCCTAATCTCCTCATGGGCAGAATTGACACCGTCGACACCAATTGAGTCCATCACCACTCCAGGGGTCGCCAACGGTTGTAATGAGGCTCTTCGAGCCTCTGCTTCTTTTAAAGCGACAATGGGTGTACCTGAAGACGTCGTAACTCTGCTAACCCAATGTGGAGGTTCGTATTCACACAGATGACCAACGTTGCATTTGACACAGTTCGTACAACTCGGACGTTTCTTATCACACTTGATCTTTCGGGCTTTACAATTGAGACAAACAACGGACATACGTTGTCTTTTCTTCGGTTTCGATGAGTCGATTGTTGTGTCCGGGGAGTCTTTGGGACTCTCGGTGTCCTCGGGCCTGACTCCGTCTTGGTATGACATCAGTTCTGTGGATAAGCTTTATATGACACAAAGCAGTGTAAATACCTCTTTCAATGTATGTATTTATATATGTTTCGGGGTGTTTCTCTTTCTTTATTAATTTTGTCATTACCAGTGTGTGGCCCGTACCGGGCCGGAAGTCACCGCCGGTAAACCCGAAGGTTCTGTGTTCGAATCCCGCCGGCGGCTTGTTATTTTAACTGTTTCTTTTCGCGAATTGTGTGGGATCGGACGAGCCCGGCTTTGTAGCAATTCCACTTTCTGCTTTTATATAAAAAGGTAGCCTGTTTCCCCTGCAAAGTTCAATTTTATAACACCACACATACAATTATACGCTACATATTAGCTCGTTCCATTAAAACACTCACGAATTCAACAATGTCTGAAGAGAAGAAGTCTTTCATCGTATGTGTCCCACCTATCCTCCCCCCAGATCTATGGGTTGCTTTGCCACCATATATACATCCATGGGGGGGAAGGCGTGGAGTTCTTTCCCTTTGTATATATGTCATTGTGGTGTGTCATCCCAATGATCTATACATACATCCATTGACTCTATATGAACATTACTAACATTGACAAGGTCACTCTTAAGGAGTCAGCCAACGCTGCTAAGTAAGCTTAACTTTAACGTCTTTCCCTTGCAAATTGACAGAAACTAACCTTATCACAGGTTCAAAGAAGGTCTTTCCAAGGTTGGCGGTGAGATCACCCATGAGTACAACCTCATCAAGGGTTATGCGTAAGTACTTCAGCTCTTATCTACTCCCATGGTTGCTTATCTATATACTAACCACACATCAGTGTCAAGCTTCCAGGTATCAGTGCCCAGACTTTGAAGGGCCATGAGGATGTTGCCACTATCGAAGAGGACAAAGAGGTCTCCATCCAGAAGTAATCCTATGTAAATGAGTTATAAGATCGGGTCAAGAATCTCATGTCATCCTGTTTCATTCGTGCAGGCACGGGTCGTCGCCTTCTTCCCCTGTATCTTTTCTTTTCTCTGTTTCTCTCTCTCTTTTCTTTTATTTACACAATCTATACTTTTTAATGTAATATGAGACATTCTGAATGATTAAAACGAGTAATCAAGCGACAACTCCAAGCTAGGAAAAAGTGGCGTTATTTATGTCCGTCAACGTGTGTGTGGGGTTCTTGTTATCTCGTGTGGCGCCTACCAGTAGTCACGTGATCTTATGTAATCCTTTTATCCTTTTATTTGCAACCAAACTACTTTATCTCATGGAAAATGTGTAATGATCTTTTTTTTTTTTTAATGGATAATACAAAATGGGGTCCAGTTGACCAAGAATTGAACAACGTCATAGTAACAACATAATCAAGCAAAGACGATCTTATAAGAGGCAACTTCAAAGGCTCTCAAGCTTATTGGAATCTCAGTGACACCTCCATCGGTAAGAACAGTCTCCACAACTTCCAGTTCGTCTTCCAACAAGTTCACTTTATGGACACTAACAACTTTCTTACCTTTTGATACAAGTTTACCTCTTGCCTTACCACCAAGTGCCTCATAGACTCTAACAACAATGGCCTTACCACCTTGAGCATTGACCTTAATTGGCAAATCACCAATGGAGACATCACCATCATCCTCGGCTCTTTTAACATGCGACATAACCAAACTATCATCACCTTTAATACGGATCAAGTCCAAGAATGAAGCATCAGAAGAAGAATTGATGAAATATGGAGAGACAACGTCAAAGTTGAAGTTATAAGCCAATTCAACACTCTTAGCGTTCAACCCACCACTGTGTGGGTATAAAGCATATTTGAAATGATGTTTACCCATATCAGCATGTGCATCTGGTTCTTTTGGAGATCTAAGTAGTGATAATCTCATCAAATTACCATGAGTGGAGAATCCATACTTGGAATCATTGATGATACTGACCCCATAAGAGTTATCGGAATAATCTGCAAATTTATGATGACAAACTTCAAATTTGGCAACATCCCAAGAAGTGTTATAATGAGTAGGTCTGCGAGTGATACCGTATTGAGTCTCATAACTTGCAAAATCTGAATGGACATCAACTGGGAACTCAACTTTCAAAAACTTGCGAGATTCATTCCAATCAACTTTACAATCAAATTCAATCATGGATGGATCATCAAGGGAATCAACACCATCAAGAGAAATGATGGTTTGAATTGTTGAAACATCGCTGATTTTTTGAATGACAAGCAAAGAGGATCTCAAAGGACCGGTCTCATTGATTGAGGTCTTACCTGGAGCAACGTACTTGTACTTGTCCAATGAGAAAACCTCAGTGTCCCAAGCTTGCCAAGACAATGGAGTATCTTCAAACATAACTAGTTGATTGGCACCTGTGGTGTTCTTACCAGTTTTCAAGTCTAAAACCTCACGATCATTGACAATGTCATAAAGACTGATGATGACACCACCAGAGATAATGGCTTTCAACTTACCATTCTCCAAAGTAAATGAACCGTCCTTGTTCTCCTTAACAGATGATGGATACTTGATAGAAGAAGAAGTTGGCACTATAGCACCTTCAACGGTGTTACCAAAGACATAATCGTACTTACCACTTTCTTGAATGAAAACATCATCGACAACACTCTGTGTCAAGTTTTTTGGAGCTTTGAAAACACCTTTTCTATCCCATTGATTGGAAGAAATCATCTTGAAACCTCTATCAGTCTTTGGCTTACCTTGCAAAACCTTAAGAGCCTCGAATGTCAACTTCTCAGCATCGGCAACAACGTTTTTGAGCATTGGATGAACATCCATCTTGTAAACCATCTCAATACAAGATCCTGGTAAAACGTCATGGAATTGACATAACAAGACATTCTCCCACATAGCATGAAGCTTCTTAGTTGGATATTTGTACTCATCTGGTTTCAACACCGAGGCCAAAGAGGCAAAGAACTCCAAATCGTGCAACTTAATCTCTGATTTTCTCATCAATCTCTTAACCAAAGCTTGAGTGGTGTAAGTACCTCTATGGAACTCAAAGTACAACTCGCCTACCCATGTGACCAAAGACTTACCACCATTTGTCTTAGTGAGTAATTGATCGAAATAATCATCAACAGAAGATCCCATATGAACAGTTGGTAAGAGACCAACTGTGTTAGATAAACCACGACAACGACGAAGTTTCTCCAACATCTCTGGGTTTGGACCACCACCACCATCACCTTTACCAAAGACCAAGAGACCTGTTTGATCATATGTCAAGTTCTTATGTTGGACCAAAGATCTTTTAACATCACCAAAATGAGCATCAGCGGTATATGTGTTAGCAGGTGGCATGTGTGTGACAACTTGTGATCCATCAAGCGCAGTCCAATTGAACGTTGTGTTTGGGAAGTTATTGATGTTATTCCAAGACAATTTCTGTGTTAAGAATCTGTCAAGACCTGCAAGACGACACAATTGAGGGATTTGAGATGAATAACCAAATGTATCTGGAAGCCAAAAAGTTTTACATCTTACACCGAAATGGGATTCAAAGAATCTTTGACCAAAGACAAATTGACGTACAAGGGATTCACCATTTGGGATGTTTGTATCGTGTTCAACCCAAGAACCACCAATTGGGATGAATTGATTCTGTGAAACTTTCTCTTGTAATTTTTTGAAAACTTTTGGATGATCCTCATTAAGCCATTTATACTGTTGTGCTTGTGATGCAACGAATTGATATTCTGCATAACGATCCATCAAATCCATTTGAGTAGTCCAAGAACGAACAACTTTACGTCTTGTTTCACCAAATGGCCAAAGCCATGCAGTATCGATATGACAATGGCCAATACCAAAGACGTCAATCTTACCATTAGCAGGGGCGGTATTGTCTTGGTAAACAGTTGTAGAGTTAACATGTTTACCGATAAACTCTTGAGCAATCTCTCTGCATTTCCCGATGGTGTCTGCATCATCAGCATCAAAAGTGTTCATAATTCTATTACAAACCTCACGAGCTTTATATTTTTGCCAAGATTCACCAGTGAATTCACGAGCAGCATCACCAATGATCCAAAAGTCATATCTCAAGGCTCTTGCTTCCAAATTTGGAAGAACCAAGTCTGCTTTGTTCAATCTGAAGTATCTGTCTTCATTTGGAGGTGCAATATCCGAACCATTACCATTACCAAACATACCGTTACAAGCCATTTCGATGTAGAACAGATGGTCTTCACCATCACACCACTCTTGAGGTAATATGAACTCTTCACGTTCTCCACCTGTGAATGCTTGTAATGGGATTCCATCAACAGTGTATAGCAACCCTTCGTTACTACCATCCCATTGGAATATGATCTGCTCGGCACCGACCCATTTGGCCGGGACTCTGATATGGATCTGGAACCAGAAGGTCTTCCAACTTGGACCGAAGTTATCACCCTTTTGAGCGTGTCTGTATGGGGTATCTCTGTTGATAACTTGTGGGAACAGCGGTCTCTCCTGTTTCCCCTCAACTTCGTGGACTTCCAGTTGGATGTAACCTCTTGACAGGTCATTTTCGTCCTTCTGGTTGTCAATTCGATCAACGTCATAGAACTTGGGCAAGTTCAAGTCCCTGTATTGGCCTTCATCGAGGAATTGACGCAATCTGTTCTCGTAGATGGAGTCAATCTGCTTGGGAACGGGGTCGTTGTTCAAAGCTGCGTACCCGGCAACACTGGCCATCTCAACGTGTCCAACCAGGCCGTGTAAGCACATCTCTTCAGCCTTTTATTAGAAAGAAGAAAGAGGAAGAAAAGAAGAGAAAAGGGGGCGGGTAGTACAAGGTATATACAGTTAGCCGCCCACGGGACCCCACGATTTTTGGTGGTGTCCGGGTGTCCTGCAGATAAGCGCTTGCTGCGGGGGAGGCTGGGCGTTGTTCTAGAACACACGCCGGTCACGTGACATTACCGTTTTTTTGTTTTCTATTATGAGCGTGCGCCTACCGCATTTCCTGTGAGGAAAAAACGCGCGTCCACGTTAAAACCGTTTGTGTGGAGTTTTTCTAATTCTAGGCCCACACACACAGTTTTGACGCGTTTTACCATTTGTTTATATTCCCATTTCTATTCAATTTTGGTGGTGTCCAACATACACTTGTGAAATATATCGGTTTGTGCTTTTTTGGCAAGGAGTTTGAAGATACACACTTATAAGGTCCCCACACACACAGAGAGAGACACACACAAAGGAATGATGAACAACAAGGCCGCACCTTATCCAGTGATGGACCGTCCGTCACAGTATGTGACATCTTCTTCTCAGCAGTCTCAACAACAGCAAGTGTCTCCTCCTTATCCAACGGCCCCATACCCGGTGTACGGTGGTACCAATACCTCAACTGACAGTATCACTACCCGTTTACAAAACGTTCAACTGCAAGAGAGAAACACTTCCAACATTGGACAGAATCCTCACGCAATGGGGAGTTTATCATCTTTCCAAAGCTCAATTGACGATTCTACCCATCCAAGACAAGGCTCGGTGTCCACACAACATTCTATCCCACAGGTGCTTTCCCCATTGGAACAAACCCATGCCAATTTTATGCAAATCCGTTCCAAAGCCATTTCAGATGTTGGTTTTACACCTTCAATTCAATTACAATATGTCAAGTTTTTGTTAGATGTTTGTTCCCAAGACGCTTTCTTGCTTCGATATGACCTCACGGGCTCGGAATGGGATCATATGCTTTCGTCATCAGAAGTTAAGAAATCTCAACATAATTTTGTCAAACAAGCAATTAAGTTATTGAAAAAGATTATATCTGAGACTAAAGACCCCGAGGCACAGTTCATATTGGCATGTCTATATTCCCATTCACCAATGATTAAAGTTCCGAAAAGGGACCTTTTGGAGAAAAACTACGATAAGGCACATGACCTTTATGCAAAAGCCGCGTCCCAAGGACATCCAATGGCTTTATATCGTCTTGGTGTTTCATATGAACTCGGTGTTGGTACATCAATTGACCATGTGAAAAGTCTTGATAATTTTGAAAAATCCGCAAGAAGAGGTTGTGTACCTGCACAATTCCGTCTTGGTATGATATATTCTAGAGGTTCACCTGCCACTGCTAGTTCTGCAACTAAAATGATGCATTGGTTAAACGAAGCTTCAAAATTTGCCTCAAGGGAGAATCCACATGCATTATTTGAATTGGCCAAGATTTGGGAACGTGAAGGTGTTGATAATGAGATGAAGAGAAATTTAGAGACAATGGGTGTTCGTTATGATGAGTCAAGATCTTTGTACTATTATAAAGAGGCTGCTAGGTATATGTACGCCCCTTCACAATTCAAACTTGGTTGGTGTTATGAATATGGTAAACTCGGGTGTCCAATCGATGCTAAGAAGTCTATTGGTTGGTATTCTAGAGCTGCTAAACAAGGGGATCCTGCTGCAGAGATGGCATTAAGTGGTTGGTATTTAACAGGTGCTAAAGGTGTATTAGCACCAAATGACCGTGAAGCTTTCTTGTGGGCCACCAAAGCTGCACAAAATGGGTTTACAAAAGCAGAATACGCCCTCGGTTATTACTATGAAGTTGGCTTAGGTTGTGAAAAAGATATGGAGTTGGCAAAGAAGTTCTATCTAAGAGCTGCTACGCAAGGACATGAAAAGAGTATCGAAAGATTGAAGCAAATGAGGGCTCATAAGTGATTCTCTTCCATGATATTAACGATCTGTTTTTTTGGCTGTTTATGGCGTTTGTGTATAACTAATGGACTTTTTATAACAATGCTTGTAATGACTGCTTACATAAGTGCTTACATAAGCATAAGTGCTTACATAATTGCTTACATAATCTTGTTCGTATATTTTTGGAGAAAGTGCGGAGAAAAAGCCGAGGCTCCTATATAAATAGACCCGCATTTCCTCCCAATTTCTTGCCTCTTTGCCATTCAAAAGAACCATAAGAGAAGAAAATGGCTGTCGAACTACTACCGTCAGAGATATGCACAAACTATACTCTAAAAAACAACGAAAAACTGCTTTCAATTGACGGGTTAGTTGGGATCTTCACAATACCACCAACGGCTTTACTCAACGAGACGGAAATCTTGGAAACACCAACAACTCATGAAAAACACTATCCACCGACTCATAGATTAGCGTTGATTCTCCATGGTAAAGGAGGCCATAAGAACTACTGTTACCAGGCGCTTGTTGCAGATGCTTTGGCTAAGAAATTGGGGTTTTATTCATTCAGGTTTGATTTTAGAGGTTGTGGAGACTCTAAGGACTCTGATCATCCGGAAATTGGTCGTAAAGTCGAAGATGACATTGAGGACATTGAATTGGTGTATGAGGTTTTCCAACGGGGGTCCCAGTATGACCAAATTCGGATTGATCTGGTGCCAAATTCCATCATTGCCCATTCAAGAGGTGCCGTCTCCATGTTTCAATACGCTCTAAGACAACAGACAAAGCTTGAGATGGGGAAACAGTTCCAATTTGTTCCTAATTTGATCAACTGTTCTTCTAGATACATGGCTAAGAGATTGTTAAGGGATCTAGAGGGTAAAGGTGCTTTCGGTAGTATTTTGAACCAGTACAGGTTTGGTAAATACCAAGACCAAAGAATCCCTCCCGAAGAGGTCATTGACTTGGCCTCGCAGGATTTGAGTAAGATTAAGCTGTTGGACGAAGAGATCCAAGTGTTGAGTATCTATGGACTCGATGATCATATCGTGCCAATCTCAGATTCAACACATTTTGCCAATCTGCTTGGTTCAAGACATCAACTCCATTTTGTTCCTCACGCGGACCACAATTTCTATGGTGTTCAAGAGATCACTGAAGAGAATGAAGAAGATTATAACCCTGAACACTTGCCTTTAAACAAAAAGCAAAGGGTCAATTGGAATTATAAAGTCACAGAGATCATCACCGATTGGTTACATACGAGTAATGATGTCCAAAGGTATAAACTCGCTACACAAAAGATCTATTACTTCCCAAGATGGAGAGACATCGAGGGTATCTCCAATTTCAGAGACATTGGAGGTTGGAGAACCGCTGATAATAAACACTATGTTAAAGCCGGTATCGTTTTCAGATGTGCTAACCCTTCAAAAGTTACCGAGATGGGGAAATCCCAATTGAGAAGTCTCGGTATTAAGCAGTTCTTTGATTTTAGATCAGTTGGTGAGTTTACCAAAGCTGGTGGTTTGTCTATTAAGGGCATTGATTCTATGAATGTCCCCGTTTACAAAAACGTTGACTTATCTCCACAGGCCACTGCGTTGATGTACAAAAACTTGATGATCTCATGGTACACTTATAAATATGTGTACGAAGACATCTTGGAGAATGGTTGTGATGCATTCAGAACTGTCTTGATATTTATAAGGGATCACCCTGGTGTTGGAGTTGTTTATAATTGTACCGCAGGTAAGGACCGTACCGGTGTCATGACGATGTTGATCCTATTGTTACTCGGTGTTGATCATCATACCATTGCCAAGGAGTACGAGTTGACCACCATCGGTCTAGTTCCTGACCATCCAAAGATCAAACATGAGTTCACCGAGATGGTTCAGAAGATGAAAAAGAAAGCAGAGTACGATCCAAGAGTTGCCGAAGCTGTGAAGGAATTTGATGTTGGTGTCACTATGGATGAAATGTTCCAGAATTTGATCAGCTCCAAGTATGAGAGTATGATTAGCACCATCAACGTGTTCAATCAGAAATATGGTGGCATTGAACGGTATTGTAAAAACCAATTGCAACTAACAGATGAGGACATCACGGTTATAAGAAACAACCTATTGACCAACTCAAGTCCATACCCGGACCAGAACTCCACGTGGAAGCATCGTTCTTGTATGGGGAGTCTCTTATAAACATAAATATATAAAACTGTCTATATTTACATAATTCACCTGTATATAACACAAAACTGCCAAAAGCGGTAATCGCCGGCTCGGCAAATGTACCCCACACTTCCACCGAGGCATATAAAGCCCTCCCTAAACCATTACAAACACTTGAACACTTATAGAGCTCTAAAGAGGATAAAGAGGAAGAGATGGAGATAAAGGTAGAGACATCATCACAGAGATCAATTGGCGGTTATGAACTGCTACCAAATGAACGGTTGTTATCTATAAGACTACCATATACAACGACCCATAACAAAGAAGGGTTAGTTGGTATATTGACGGTGCCACCTTCGTCATTGTTGGAAGAGTCTGAGATCCTTACCAACCCAACATCACGTGAGAAGCATTACCCACCGACGCATAGATTAGCGGTGATCCTCCATGGAACCGGTGGTCATAAGAATTACTGTTACCAAGCGTTGGTTGCTCAAGAACTTGCTATGAAGCTCGGTTTTTACTCCTTCAGGTTTGATTTCAGAGGCAATGGTGACTCCCAAGAGATTCCGGATGTGTTGAAAGGACGTACCATAAGCTCCGAAGTTGATGATCTTGAATTGGTGTTGGATGTCTTCAAGAAAGGTCTACAGTATGAATCAATCGGTATCGGACTCATTCCTAATGTTATCGTTGGCCACTCAAGGGGAAGTTCGGTGATGTTCCAATGGGCAATTCGTCAATTGAAGAAATCACAAGCTGGTGATCTTTTCCAATTCGTGCCCAATTTGATCAACTGCTCAGGAAGATACCGTTCCAAGCAGTTGATTAACGATTACCCTTTGGAAACCGATGAAGAATGGCAATTCTCTATGTCCCAATACAGATTTGGTAAATTTGTCAATATCCCACTTGCTAAAGAGGAATTGGTTGACTTATCCACCCAAGATTTCTCACCAATCAAAAAGTTGGACCCTGAGATCCAAGTGTTGAGTATCTATGGACTCCATGACACCATTGTCCCACCAGAGGACTCGTCTTATTATGCTAATGACCTCGGAGGTAGGCATGAACTTGTATTCATCCACACTGCAGATCATAACTTCTACGGTACAGAGACAATTGATGAGGATAATGAAGATGATTTAAACCCTGATCGGTACCCTTTAACGAAGAAGAACAAAGTCAACTTCAATTATCAAGTGAAAGACATTATCACTGAGTGGTTACACACCACAAATGATGTTCAGAGGTATAAGAGAGCTACACAGGAGATGTATTACTTCCCAAGATGGAGAGACATAGAGGGTATCTCTAATTTCAGAGACATTGGAGGTTGGAGAACAGAGGATAATAAACACTATGTTAAAGCCGGTTTAATGTTCAGATGTGCAAACCCATCTTCGGTGACTGAGTATGGTAAAAAACAACTGAAACAACTTGGTATTAAGAAGTTCTTTGATTTAAGATCATATGATGAGTTTAACAATGCAGGTGGTCTGTGTATCGATGGTATTGATGTGGAAAACACCCCGGTGTATGCCGATACCGATATGTCTCCTCAAGGAATTGCCCAACGTTATAAAAATTTGCTGGTGTCATGGTATACTTTTAAGTATGTGTATGAGAGTATGTTATTACGTGGTTGCAATGCTTTCAAAACAGTGCTTTGTTATATCAGGGATCATAAGGATTGTGCCATTGCATACAACTGTACCGCTGGTAAAGATCGTACAGGGTTAATGACTATGCTTATACTAATGATAGTTGGTGTTGATGATCATACCATTGCCAAAGAGTATGAATTGACCACTATTGGACTTGAACCTGAACATGCAAAGATTAAAAAAGGTTTCATGGAGATGGTCACCAAGTTGAAAGAGGATTTATCAAGGGAGAATGACGAGCACTTGAAACATCCAATGTGGAAGTTGACACCCGAGGAGATGTTCCAGAACTTGATAAGCTCGAAATATGAGACTATGATAGGCACATTACAGCTGTTCAAGCAGAGATTTGGTTCTATTGATGAATACTGTCAACGACAACTCGGGTTAACCCCATTGGACTTACAAACCATTAGAAACAACCTATGGACAAAGAGCAGCCCTTACCCTGACCAGAACTCCAATTGGTATCACCGTTCCCGGATGGGGTCTCTTTAGATAATCTCTTTAGATAATCAATCAATCTCTTAGATCAATAAATGACTGGCTTATCATGAAGTTATTCCAACTGTGGATCGCTTAACAAAGAGATACGGAAACACATACAAAGAGTCCGGTGTCCGAGTCACCTCCGGCCGGAGTCATTAACCGGAGTCAAACAGCAAACCCGCCCGGTGATTGGGTAAAGCCGGGTCCGCGACAAATGCGGTAGCGTGCGTCGATACGAGGGAAGCCCTTGAACTCCGCTCTTTTGGCGATAAAGCGATAGAACAGCTATAATAGAATGAGGAAAAGAAGTAAGGAATATAAGGAATACAATAAGGAATACAACAAGGAATGTATAATGGAGAGATCAAAGACACCGCACAAATTGGAGAAGATCGCCGGGAGCCCTGCAGCTGCGGACAACTCCGCGTCCGCCGTTTTTTCCCTTGATTCAACTACGAACCAACGAACAAACTTTCAAGTCATTTTTTCGGAGTCATCGACTTTCCCCGTTCCCCGTTTATTCATTTATCTCTTGCTTGCGCTTATCTGCGTAATCGATCACGAAATGTCTGGGCAATCAGTTGCTTCTCCTCCCCTGTTTTTTTTTTTCTTTTCTCTTGGCATAGAGAGATAAGCTTGCATCTCTATATATATAAGACGAACATCCCGTTTGTATATCCCAGTTAGTTGGTGGGTCGCTAAGTCGGTAAGCTGTAAGAGATGTCAGACCAAGAGAAGAACAGCACCTCCAAAATGGACCTCTCCCCAGTGGTCTCCATGACCGCTTCACAGATCGGTTCCCATGAGATCCTCACCACCGTTATTTCTCCAGGTGGTAAAGAGATCCAAGTCACCGGTGACGTTGACCAGGCCATGAAATTGGCTTTGGCTTCAGAACGTGTCGAGTTCACCCCGGAACAATCCGCCAAGTTGTTGAGAAAGATCGACTTGAACTTGTTACCACTTCTCTGTTTCTTGTACGCTGTGCAATTTATGGATAAGACTACAAATTCCAACGCTGCGGTGATGGGGTTGAAGAAAGACCTCGGGATGGTCAATGACCAATACACTTGGGTCGGTTCGGCTTTCTACCTCGGTTACTTGGCTTTTGAATTCCCCGTCTCGTCGTTGTTACAAAGATTCCCATTGGCTAAAGTCACCTCAGTTTTCATCTTTGCTTGGGGTGTTGTTTTGTGTTTACATGCTACTCCAAACTATGCTGGGTTTATCTTCCTCAGAACTGTGTTGGGTGGATTGGAATCCTCGATTACTCCGGCAATGATGCTTCTTACTACTCAGTGGTACAGACGTGAAGAACACTTCTTTAGAACTTGTATTTGGTTCGGTTGTAATGGGTTTGGTATGATCTTCGGTGCTGCTATTGCATATGGTATCGCTAAACATGCCGATTCCTACTCAATTGAAGGTTGGAAGATCCTGTTCATCACCACAGGTCTTATCACCATCATTGTGGCCATTGGGTTCTACTTCCAAATCCCTGATACTCCAGCAGGTGCTCGTTTCTTAACCGAAGAGGAGAAGTTGATGGTTGTGGAGAGAATTAGAGCTAATAACCAAGGTTTCGGTAATAAGCATTTCAAGAAGAGTCAATTGATCGAGGCAGTCACAGACGTTAGAACTTGGATTTTCTTCTTCTTTGCATTGTTAACAAACATTCCAAATGGTGGTATCACCAATTTCGGTGCCATTTTACTCAATTCAGATTTCGGGTTTTCCACATTGGAAACTTTGAAATGGGGTATGATCTCAGGTGCCGTGGAATTGGTTGGTTGTCCATTGTTTGGTTATTTGAGTAAATACGTCAAGCATCGTATGATTGCCGCTATCGTGGCCACTGCTATCACTTTAATTGGTGCTTGTCTCTTGGCTTTCTGCAAAAGTAACAAGCATGCTAGATTGGCTGGTTACTTCGTTCAAGGTATCGCTCCAGTGGGGATGATTGCCTGTTTGTCCTTGTTCTCTTCTAACGTTGCCGGACATACAAAGAAGATCACCGTTAATGCCATCTATTTGATTGGTTACTGTGTCGGTAACTTGATTGGCCCACAGACTTTCAGAGCCAGTGACTCTCCATCTTATAACCCGGCAAAGATCACCATCGTTGTCTGTTACAGTATCGCTTTGGTGTTGCTCGGTTACTTCTACTTCTCCTATTGGAATGATAACAAGAAAAGAGACGCCATCCAGGCCGAGAGGGAGAAAACCGGATTCCAAGAGACAGTTATGGAAAACATTGAGTTTGCCGATTTGACCGATATGGAGAATCCACACTTCAGATACGCCTTGTGATCCTATATACATTCAGCAGGTCTGTCTTATACTTTTTAGATATGGAGTTTTAATATATATTGATATTTATAATGGTTTAGTTCTCTCTCATGTACGTCCGCTATCCAGCTCCCTGTGTACAGCTCCAAAGGACATAAAACCTGCTGAAGTTGTCATGTTATATAGCCACTATCATATTTAAACTTTTGATGGATAATTCAGCAGTTTGAGCCATAAATTATACGTGAAAACGTAAAATTCCCCAGAAAATAGAGTGCTTACTTCCATTACACAAAGATGAATGCTTCTTCTTCAAATATATGATGTCGGCGCGGTACAAAAAATGGGTTTAAAAATAGGCAATCAATACCACAACACAATACAAGACAATTAAGAATTTTAGAGCTTTAAACCATTGTTATAACACCTCCCAATCTTAAGTAATATCCATTTATAGTAGAGGGTCGAAGCGCGAGGTGTGCGGGTGTTACCTCGAAAATGTTCGGGTGTTGATTCATCTATCTATCTTTCTCTTCCTATATTATAACAAAATAACTTTTCTGCGGAGTGGCGCGCGTGGAGACTTTAAAAATGTGATAAAAAGGTGCATTAAGGTGCGTAGATCTCAAATATCTAGGTTAGAAGTTTATAGCACAACGGGAATACCTTCAAAAGTGCCAAAATAGGCAAAAATCACCCGCGAAAAATTCCCACATGTGGTAGTCGTTTCCGGTGGTTTCCAGTGCTCAAAATTCAAACCACAGGATTTTCTGAATTTCTCGGAATAGATTCTTCCAGGCCATGTTTATACTTCCTAACTTATTGGAGTTGACCTATGGGCCAGATTTTGAGTTATTCGTCCATAAAGTTCACCTCTATCTCCGCAATCTCCGCGAACCCTATGGTTGACCCCGTTCAGATCCGATGGCTATGGTGATGTCTGTGTTAATATACAATCTTATTATCTTTTGTGCCAAACTTAGAGAAACTTCCCGGTGACACTCCCGAACTGGAGAGAAGAAGACCCTATGCCCTATCGAGTTCTCGCATCGGCTGGAGACTAATGTCCAGAGCAGCTCTCCGTTATCTTTCACAATACTACTCCGGTAAACTCCAATTCCTTACTAATAAATTCCTGTGACACTGACGTGATACTGAGTCCCATCAAAGGACATTGGATCCGACTTTAGAGGTCTTCACTCACTCGAACCTGATATCGCTGCAATCCCGTGCTTTAATAGATACCTCCAATGCGATTAACTCAGAAGTGAAAGACCACACATACACATATAAGTAACTGCTTTACATTAACCATTAAATACTTCAAATTGATGTATACACCCCGCACCCTGCCAGGGCAAGGCGATCCGAGTTGGCTTAAGTAGCCTCCCGGAGCTTCGCGAAGGGCCATGTCAACGAGTGAATAATCGTCTTGTAAACAATGAATAAAGATAAGACGAACAGAAATGTCCTTCCGATTCGCACTTGAAAAGTACATAAGAACCCCGGAGAAGTTCGGTGATGTCGTTATCGAGTTTGACGATGAATTTGTGCTGATGAAAGACGCGTTCCCAAAGTCCTATTACCATTGGCTTCTCCTGCCAAGGGACCTCAAAGTGAGCAATTGTAACCCTTTAAACGCATTTGGAGACCCGGTGCTTAAGCAAAGGGCCATTGAACATGCTGAGAGGGCAAAGCAGAGGATGTTGGTGCTTTTACAAAAAGAATACGGTGTTGATGATGATGCATTTGTAAGAGTTGGGTGTCATGCCATCCCATCAATGAACAACCTTCATATCCATATCATCTCTCAGGATTTTTGTGGTGATAGGTTGAAAAACAGACATCATTACAACTCCTTCACTACGGATTTCTTTGTTCCATTGGATGATCTCCCCTTGGATCCAAAAGACCCTCGAAGGGACTCCAAAATTATGGGTCACAAAGTTAGTAAAGACGATTTGATCTGCCACAACTGTGGCAGAAACTTTACAAACAAGTTTGCCGATTTGAAACGTCATATACATCAAGAGTTCAAGACACACTACGGTTGATTGTACGAATGCCTTATATTATAGCTTACAACTTCTCATACTCCAATTTACCTTCCAACTTCTTTGTCTCTGCAACTTTTCTCACAGCCTTCATGAGATCGTTTTGAACAATGTAATCCCTGTCTGCTCTGATGGCAAAGAAACCAGCTTCTGTGACAACGTTACGGATATCGGCACCGTTGAAGCCATCACTCATCTTAACAGCAGCCTCGAAATCAAACTCACCTTGTTTAGCAACTTTAGAGGTATGAATCTTGAAAATCTCCAAACGACCAGCCTCATTAGGCAATGGGATCTCAATCTTACGATCGAGACGACCTGCTCTAAGTAAAGCCGGGTCCAACGTATCAGGTCTATTGGTGGCCATAATCACCTTGGTTTGTCCCAAATAATCGAAACCATCCATCTGGTTAAGCAATTCCATTAAAGTACGTTGGATTTCACGATCAGCCGAGGTACCTTCTGAGAAACGACGACCACCAATGGCATCGATCTCATCCATAAAGATAATACATGGTTCATGTTCTTTAGCATAACTGAACATTTCTCTAATCAAACGAGCAGATTCACCAATGTACTTATCGACAATAGCAGATGCTGGGGAGAAGATGAAATTGGCACCAATGGTAGCGGCAACGGCTTTAGCCAATAGAGTCTTACCTGTACCTGGTGGTCCATAAAGTAAAACACCCTTTGGTGGTTTGATACCGACACGTTGGAACAACTCTGGGTTTTTCAATGGCAATTCAATGACTTCTCTCAATTCTCTAACTTGTTCGTTCAAACCACCCACTGTGGAGAAGTTCACTTCGTCTTGTTTAAAAGTGGTCATGTTATAAACCAATGGATCAACCTCACGCGGTAGAATCCTCATAATGGTCAACGTTGTCATATCCAAAGCGACACGCACACCTTGTTTCAACTTTTCTTTACGAATCGAATTACGACAATTGACAATGTATCTTGGCCCCGACGAGGCCTTAACGATGAATCTCTCGTCATCGAGTTGTTTTAAAACCTCACCAACAACTTGACCAACACTTTGCAATGCACTGATGTCTTGTTCAGTTTTTTGATAATCTTTCTCCAACCCTCTAATGCTGAGACGTAGCTCTTTCAAACGGGCATCCCAATTACGATGTTCCACGAGTTTCTGTTTGAAACGGGCAAGTGACTTATCACGGGCAATCTGTTCCGGTGATGGCTCGTCCACTGGTGCTGCTGTCTGTTCTGTGTTGTTCGAGTCCTCGTTGAGGGCCTGGAGCAATGGATCGTTCTCTTCGGACATCTTTTAACACTCAATTGAATCAAACAAATGTCTATTGAGAGATCTCTGTTATTTACATGAAAGGGAACGCCCTCGATCTTTCGCCACCAAAACCGTCGCGGGCTTTTGGGAAAAGACTTCCGAGGTATCACGTGATGAGTCACGTGTGTAAAGCCGGATCTCATAACTGGTTCGCGCACGCTTCTTCTTCATCGCCATTTTTTTCCCATCTTTTGAGAGTCATAGCACATAGACTATAAGTTATACAGAGCCATACAACAAAGAGAATGGAGTTCCATGCAGTGATTTGTTGCGGTAAAGGCATCAACCTCTCGCCTTTCTCGTCTGCGCGTGAGACGGGTGTCCCGAAGGCTTTGCTTCCCATTGCAAATAAGCCAATGATCGAGTACGTTCTCTCTTGGTGTGATCAGGCTCCATTCCGTCAAATCAGTGTTGTTTGCGATGGTGAAAGTTTGGAGGCCATCAAGACCGTTGTTCAACAATATGAGAAGACTACGAGAGTGGCTAGTGCTAAAAATTGTGTCATTGAGATGGTTGAGTTCAATGGAGAGTCGACAGGTGAGATCCTTGATCAATTCATTGACGTTGAAGAAAAGAATGAATTTGTGTTGCTTCCGTGTGATTTCATCACAGATATCCCACCCGAAATGCTCATTGAAACTTATCGTAATAGAGACGATTCGGATATCGCCATGTCTGTGCATTATAACAACAAATTCGAGAGCATTGACAAGAAGAGTTTGACACATTACTACACCGTTCACTCCGAGGGTCGTCTCCTCGATATTGTTTCCCGTGATTCTGTATTGCAAAACAAGAGTCTCGAATTGAGAACACAGATGGCATGGAGATACCCTTACTCCACTGTGTCCACGAAATTACTCGATTCTTTTATCTATTTCTTCTCGTTAGATGCACTTAAGGCGCTACGAAGTGACGTTGACTTCCGTGGTCGTTCCATAACCAAATTGGTTCGTGATTTGGCACGTCGTTCATGGAAACATTCCCTACCTAAAGGCACAATTTCATTCTTGGTGCTTCCAGACCAATGTACATTCATCCGTGCAGATAACATCGCTGCATACACAGAGGCTAACAGATATCTCATGAAGATTAAAGCCAGGGAGTCTGCTTCACAACCACAACAACCAAAGGAGAAAGGTGCCGCCACCGTGGGTGCAGACTCTGAAGTTGGTGAAGGTACCGTTCTTGGAGAACGTACTTCTGTTAAGAAAACTGTTGTTGGTAAAAATTGTACCATTGGTAAAAGATGTCGTCTTACCGGTTGTGTCCTTTTGGATGGAATTTCCATTGAAGATGACGTTATATTGGAGAACACTGTGATTGGTCAAACTGCTATCATTCAATCTAAGGTGAAACTTACAAATTGTAACGTCGAAGGTGGATACACCGTTTCCAAAGGAACAAACACTAAAGGTGAAACACTTACACATCTGTTCCTTGCCCAAGATGGTGATTCCGATAGCAGTGATGATGATAGTGATTATGAGAGTGAGTATGAGGACTATGAAGATGAGTTTGAAGATGATGGTCTCTTTGAGCGTTAGATAGTGGAAATACTCTGCATTAATAAAGACGATGTAGTTAGACAGCTTTAACCCAATTTTAAACCATTTAAAGGTAATATTCAGGCGCTTTCATACAAGTTTCCCCAGAAAATGGTCTCATCATTGTGAATATCAACTTCAATATCTTGAAGAAACCTATTAAAAAACTCAGCATGGTGTCCTACGCTCTAATTAACCACCCTAGGAAATAGATAGATAACGAAATAATGATTCTACAGAGACACAACCCATTTAATAAAGCCTAAGCACCTTAAATCATTTATATATACAGGTCACGTGCCTGGAGGTGGTGTTCGGGTGTTTTTTATATTCGCGAAAACGGATATAACGTTGAGAGGATCGCTGTGGTTACTTTCAAAATTTTCCCGATTTGGTGGCATCGATAAGCCTTTTACCCGTTGATAACTCCAGTTTCAGAGGTTTGTTCTTTGATTGTAAATCAACTGTTAGGGAGATGGTTCTGCTTCGCCCGTGTCTTCTCCCCGCTGCCAGGGCTTCGTGGACGGTCATAACGGTGCCCAGTACGACACGGAGAGTGAGATGGTCTTCAACCTCTTCTTCCAAACCACCTCCACATCCTGTTTTGGAATCTTCACCGTTGGAGTTCTTGTCCAACTTGACATCACAGAGTTTCCAACCTTCGAAGAACCTGGCCAAAGCTCTGAGTTGTACCACCGATACAACACCGAAACTCGAAACTACACACATCCCATTCAACGTTAAGACCAAAAATTCCAATCCCGATGCTATAAAAGCTGCAAATGAGGCTTTGAAACAACAATCACCATATGCCCCTTATGTTCAATTGACAAAACCACGTCTTACAGCGTTGGTTGTGTTATCCGCAATCTGTTCATATGCTCTCACACCGTTTAATGCCACTGTGCCACAACTCTTATTCTTAACTCTTGGAACAGGACTTTGTTCCTCATCTGCTAATGCCATCAACCAAGGCAGGGAACCGGAGTTTGATAAGCTGATGGTGAGAACAGTGGGGAGACCCGTGGTGAGAGGGCTGTTAACTTCTGAAGATGCTTTCAGATTCGCTGCTGTCACTGGTGTTCTCGGTGTTGGTGTGCTAGCCCTTGGTGTTAACAGCACCGTTGCTATGCTTGGTGGAGCAAACATCGTGTTATATGCTTGGACCTACACATCGTTGAAACGTAAACACATCATTAACACGTGGGTCGGTGCCATTGTCGGTGCGATCCCACCGTTAATGGGTTGGGCTGCGTCGTCTCCACTTTCTGACCCAGGTGCTTGGTGTCTTGCCGCTTTGTTATACGCATGGCAATTCCCACATTTCAATGCCCTTTCACATAACATCAGAAACGAATACCAAGGTGCCGGCTATGTGATGGCTGCTCATAAGAACCCAAGACTTAACGCTAGAGTCGGATTCAGATATGCCCTGCTTATGTTCCCCATCTGTTTCGGTTTAACGTATTGGGGCATCACAGACGCGGTTTTCCCCTTGGACTCGGGCTTGTTAAACGCGTGGATGGCCTATTGGGCCGGTAAGTTCTGGTACCAGCAACGTCTCAACTATAAGAACGGTGCTTCTCCCACAGTTGAGGGAATGAAACTTGCAAATATGTACGCTAAGCGTACTTTCTGGGCCTCTGTGTGGCACTTACCCGGCGTGCTCATCCTGGCGATGCTCCACAAGAAGGGCCGTTGGGACTGGCTGTTTGGAGTCGGTGCTTTTGAGTAGACTTGTATATATAAGTTATTGCACATTCATTTATTCTGTATAGCCAGACTGTATTACTGTATAGGCCATACTTTATAGGCCGCGCCTAAAAATTGAGAGGAAAAAAAATTTAGGCTCATCTCATCTCTTTCCTCTTTCCAGTCTCTTTATAAAGTCTTTTTCTAGCACAAATACAGAGAATGGAACGTATTCTTGGGAGTTTGTACATCTCGTCTTACCAGCACGTGCTGTTGTCACGTGTGGAGTGCGAGGAGGCCAACATCACGCACATTGTGGCAGTTTTCAAAGGACAGTACCCACCGTCTTTTAACAAGTACACGATGCAAACGATCCCCGTGGATGATTTGGAGTCCACAAACATCATCGAACACTTTGACGATGCCTGCAACTTTGTTAACAAGGCACTTTTCCCCGATGAGACTAGTGTACAGAGAGGTGTCAAGAGACCACACAGCACAGGTGTGCTCATTATGTGTCAAGCCGGTGAGAGCAGATCCGTTACCATCATGGCCGCTTATCTCATGAAGAAGTACAATTTGAACCCACAGCAGGCCTTACATGCGATCAAGCGTAAGAGACCCTCGGTACAACCAAATGAGAGCTTTGTTGAACAACTTGAGCTTTATCACGCTTTGGGTTGTGAATTGGATAAAGACGAACCACAGTATAAGCAGTGGCTCTTGGCCCATCACATGAAGCACAACGGTGCTTCTACGATTCTCTCCGATGATAACATGTATCGTGACTCTAAAGACAAACAAGAAGCTACATCACAACTGAGGTGTAAACGTTGTCGTCATGAGCTTGCCCTGTCAACAGCATTCGTTGAACACGTTCAACCAGGTGAAGATTCTAAACAGAGTAAGTTCGTGCGTAAAGTGCCCAATTCGAAACGTGTTATTAGCGTTCAATTAGCAGCTGACACTTGTTCCCACTATTTCGTTGAGCCATTGGAGTGGATGAAGCCAGAGTTGAGAGGTAACGAGGAAGTATTGGAAGGTAAATTCCAATGTCCAAAATGTGAAACTAAAGTTGGTGGTTGGAATTGGAAAGGTTCAAGATGCAGTTGTGGTAAATGGATGGTACCAGCCATCTTTTTGCAAAAAGCCAAAGTGGATGAAGTTAGAATCAACCATACACCGCAAAATGTCCAATTTGCTAATCGTCAATAGTCATATCCAAATCTGATGCATTCATAGAGATGTTAGCTTCAAAGGATGATTCAAATCCAGTAGCAATCGAACCCATGGACCCGGAATGTGCCAGGTGAACACGACTCGAGTTTTGTAAATCACGTACAGGGGTAGCAAACTGCACAGGGGAATGGTGTCTCTCTTCCACTTCCTCCTCTTCGTATTGATCCTCCGTGATCATGAATCCACGGTCATATTGACGTTCCAAAGCGTTACCGACATCAACAGCAGCGTCGTCAACTTCATCGTCATATCCACCATAATCTGCCTCCTCGGCCTCAGGTATTTCGTCATCCAAGTCTCTCTCTTGTGGCAATTGTGGGGTCTGTACAGGTTCTTGTTGTTGTGGTGGTGTTGCCTGTTCCGGAGGAACAACTTCAGTGGGTTGTTCTTGTAGCATCTGTTGATCCACTTCCCCCATCAAATTCTCAGCAGTTGCCGTTTCACTTTGGAACTGCTCTTCTAATTGTCGTCTCATCTCTTCTTCCTCGATGAGCGTTTGCATCGTCTTACCAACGCCCAAAGGTGCCAAATAGGAGTAACCCAACGTACGAATCGCTTTCAGTTGCCTCAGCTTCTCATTCCCCCTTTCGGAAACAGGGCCGGGTCTCTCAGAAGAATAAAAGGAAAGTGGTGGTGCACTAACGATGTTCTCCTTCTCATTGGTGGTGGTATGTGGCACTCCCTGATGTTTGTCTGTGCTGAGCCACAGATGGTGCACGTCCCTTGGCATCAAACTGGGCATATACATCTTCTCCCTTTTAATCTTTCACTCTTTTAAGTAGTTTTAAAAGCTAAAGAGAAGTAGTTCAAGTGCTAAAGAGAAGAAGGAGGTCTGTTTGTTTTGATTTCGCACACCCGGACACCACAGCCTTTTTGGAAAATTTGGGCCAGAGTTCGATCCTTTTATACTGATAAATTACTTTGGCAAAGCATTAGCATATGTCAGAGGAATCGATGCGTCGCACATACACAGTGAGTGGACTGTCCTTTTCTCTATATAAAACACAACTAACTGAGGAAGGACGCTATCAATGCGTTGAACTCTCTCCAGTCCAACTTTGCCACTATTGAGGCTACGAAGAAGTTGGGGATCCGTAAGAATGCCATTGCCATCCCAGAGATGCGTGAATGGTCTCGCAGAATCGGCTATAACGCCAGTGATTACAACAAGCTCAATGTGATCCATGTCACTGGCACCAAAGGTAAAGGCTCCACTTGTGCTTTTACACAATCCATCCTACAACAGTATCAACCACAGATTAGAAAGATTGGGCTCTACACATCTCCACATTTGAAGAGTGTCAGGGAGAGAATCAGAATCAACGGGGAGCCCATCGCCGAAGAGAAGTTCACAAAGTACTTCTTCGAAGTGTGGGATCGTCTTAACAACACCTCATCGGACATCAACGAGTTCCCACACATGGACAAAGGCATGAAACCGATGTATTTCAAGTACATGACCTTACTGTCATTCCACGTGTTCATGCAAGAAGAGATCGATACCGCTATTTATGAGGTTGGTGTCGGTGGTGAGTATGACTGTACCAACGTGTTCGAGAAACCCACGGCCACAGGTGTTTCCGTATTGGGCATTGATCACACGTTCATGCTTGGTGAGACAATTGAAGAAATTGCATGGAACAAAAGTGGTATCTATAAGCAAGGTTCCAGGGCATTCACTGTGCCACAGTTGCCAGCTGCTTTGAAAGTTCTTGAAGAGAGAGCCGAGGAGAAAGGTGAGAAGCTTCACATCGTCGATGAGTCCGTTGTTAAAGGTCTCCCATTGGGTATTCCAGGCTCTTTCCAGAGTTCAAATGCCGCTTTGGCCGTTGCCCTTACAAACGAGCATCTTTTAAAGCTGGGAATCACACCAGATTTCGAAAAGACCAAGAAAGGTTTAAAGGACACGTTCTGGCCAGGAAGATGTCAGATCATCAAGGATGACAAAGTGACTTGGTTCGTCGATGGTGCGCATACAAAGGAGAGTATCGATGCCTCTTCTGGCTGGTTCAAGACCGTCACTGATCCAAAAAGGAAAAGGGTGTTGCTTTTCAACCAACAGACGAGAGATGCGTCTGCTCTCGTTGAAAGACTTTACGATGGTGTTTCCCCAATTGCATTTGACGAGGTTATCTTCACTACAAATGTAACGTGGTCTACTGGCTCTTACTCTGCGGACTTGGTGTCGATGAACACCTCGAAAGAGGCCGTTGATAAGCTTGAAGTGCAGAAAGAGCTAGCTGAACATTGGCAAACTCTTGATCCTACTTCCAAAAGACACGTTGTTGCCGATATCGAAACAAGTGTTAAGGTTGTTCGTGAGCTTGCTCAAACTGAAGATGTCGATGTCTTTGTCTGTGGTTCTTTGCATTTGGTTGGTGGGTTCTTGGTTGTTTTGGACGGTAAGGAGTGATTGTCATGCTTTGCATTATAGATATAGATACTACAGGAAATACTAGAACAGACAAATCACGTAGTTTCATTCCTCTTCATCAAGGAGTTTCTCCAAGAAGGCATTGACAGCCTCGCCGCTTTTCAAATCTTTGGATGGAGCTTCAACAAGTCCCTTAGCCTTCTTGATTTCATTTAACTCATCAATGGCAGCCTTGGCAGGCTCTGCAGCAGCTGGTGCATTCTTCACTTTCTTATCTGGAACATCATCAGCTGGCTTCTTACCGACAAGGCTCTTCTTGGTGGAGCCAGAGTCAACAGCCTCATCAACTGGTGGTCTGACGTTCTGCTTCTTTGGTTCTTCAGCAGCAGCAGTGGAAGAGCCTGGTGCAGATCTGGACCATCCGGTCTTGAACGATGGGTTCATGGAGAACACAGGGAATGGGTGGGCCTCGGTGTTGAAGACGACCTGATCCAATGGCATCAAGTTGGTATCATCGAAGAGCAAGTACAAGTACTTCAAAGTCTCAGCGAGCCAGAAGGATTCCATGTTGTCAGACAACTTTGGTGGGATCGTGGTGACGTCCTTAAGTGAGGTGTATGATCCATCAGGAGTTTTTGTGTACTTCTCGAAACTCTTAAAGATCTCCCAACCCCATTTTCTATAAATTGGATCCTTTGTGATTCTGTACAAGATGAACAATGACTCGACAGTTTCTGGTCTTTGCAAGCAGTGTCTGTCATTTGGCTTGATGTGGAAGTCTTCGGTGGCTCCTTCATTGGTATTGAAGACAACAATCTCAGGGGAAAGACCAGTCGCAGTCTTCTCATACATCTGCCAACAGGTATGTGTGATGTCCTTAGCCAATAAGATGTCTTCTTCCTTTTGCTGATTCCATTGGGAGGACATTCTTGCCTGTTCTAAAGTTTGACCCTCGGTGGCACCAAGAGCAAACAACCCACCAATGAAACAAACCAAATGATCCATCTTGTTAGAGAAAGGACCATTGATACCATTCTCCAATTCTCCCAAGAAGGCCAATCCGTTTGGCTTGGACTTACGTAACAAGTTGTCCTTCATACCACGAACGGACTCTTGGTACATAACGTTGTAGATTGGTTCTCTTTCCTCAGTTTGCAAATACTGTTTTAACAAGTACTCGTAGTAAGAATCACCTCTGGATCCGAGTCTGATGAGTTTACCTTGGTATTTACCGGTGTCTGGGTGAACGTAGATTGGAACGAGACCTTCTCTTGGATGGTTATCATCGAGTACTTTCATGATCTGTTCAGCCTTTTCCCAGTAGAGTTTCTCACCGGTGAGTTTGGCCAAGTATTTGAATTCCAATTGCAAAGTTGAGACTTCTGCGGTGGAAGAGGCACCACCATCGGCATGACTGCGAACACCTTTTTTAGTCTTCAAGTTAACAGATGCATACGGTAAACCTGAAGGTGATTCAAATCCTCCAATCAACCTATCGGCTAAGTCAACAGCCTTATCCAGGAACATGTCATTCTTAGACAAGTAGAAAGCGGAGAGTAAACCACCAAGCATTCTGATAGTGGTTTCGAAGACGTTGACTTCGTAGTCAAAGTCATAAGTCAACTCATTTTCAACCCAACTCTCAGCGGTTTTAAACTCCTCATCTAACCCCATCAATAACATCGTGTCCAATGAGTCAACGATGATCCAACCGAGTGGCAATGGACCCATGTTTTTACCCTTCTTGGACAATGGCTTATAGACGTCTTTACCCCAAGCATCTTTCTCGTAATGGGACCAGGACTCTTTGAAGACTCTCTTCACTTCCGATTGTGCAAACTTCCAATCCACTTCTTCTTTATCATATACACTCGAGACACCAACCTCATGCTTAAGGAACCATCCAATGTAATAACAGCAGTAGAATGCCAGGAACAGAATCACCGCTTTGAAAGCCATCTGTTTACGCTTGAAGCTCAATATCTCCGATTTCGTGGAATAGCCTCCTGCCGGTTTATCTTTGTATAAAGGCAGTGTCGATGCTTTGCCTGGGATCTCTGCGTTCTTCAGCGCCTTCCAGTACTTGTTCTCCTTGTTGTGTGGTCTGAGACCGATGCCTGGTTTCGATCCGGAGTAGAGACTCATATAACTTCTTTCCTTTGGCAATAGAAGTCTCAATAACGTTCAGTCTCACAGGGCGACAGCCAATCTGTTATCAATTGGGAGTTCTGTACAGCCAATTGACACTTTGTTGTAAAAGTAAAATGGTGGATTCAAGGCTTTGCTGTCTACTTCTTTTGGGTAGAGATGTCCGGGTGTTTTTGGTTCTTTCGCGAATTGTAAACAAACATCATCGCGCGGGTGGCGACGCGATCTCATTCTCTTTATGCTCTTTAATGTATTTATTGTATCAATTGGTCTTTGTATTGATTTGATTGTTACAGAAATGGCACCAACACCACTCGAGATCAAGACGTCGGCACTTACGCGTCTTCTTAAAGAGGAGAAACTCTACCAACAGGAGTTGAAAGACCAGGAAACCCACATCGCGTCTCTTAAAGCCAACAATGCCGATCCATACGAGTTGAAGAAACAGGTTGAGGTCTTGGATGACACCAAGAGAGTTATCCCGGAGTTGAAGAAGAAGATTGCTGAGATGGCTCTGTCTTTAGAAGAGTTCTTGAAGTCTTACGATGGTACCGAAGACGTCTCTGCTGCTAAAGAAAAGCTCGAAGAGGTCAATAAGTTATAGTTACATTATCTTATTTAAGTGATCGTAGCCCTCGTCTCTGACCAATCGTTCAATGCCGCTTCCCATTCATCCTCGACACCAAAGCTCTTATTCATCTTCTCGGCTTCCTGGATGAGTTCTTCACGTCTTTTGGCCTCTTCTTCATCGTATTTCTTCTTATTGTCGATCCAACGGTCTTGAAGATCCATTTCAACGTACCCTCCTTGTCTTGTAGCCTCAGCCCAAACAGTGTCTCCCCCTACTTCGGTGGTTCCAAACATGTATCCATTGGCCTTATCGATGACAGATAAGAGATTGATCATTGATTGTTTGTCTTCAACGGCTAATACTTCGAATGACACCAGGTTGTACTCCTCGACAAGCTCTGCAATCATCTCCGTGAGTCGTGAATAACGTTTCCCCAACACAGAATTTGATTCTTTCTCAATGTATGGTGTTAGGTATGACAAGTCTTGGACATCTGTGTAAAAATCCAATTTAAAAGGCAGTTCACCGTAGTTAGATACGAGGTCAATCTTACTCAACACGTTAACATGCGGTAAATCGAGTTGAAGCATAGAACGTAGTGCAAGTAATAACACAGACACGTATTGTGATGGTGAAGTGATGTAAAAAGAATCGATTAAACTGACAACACAAAGTCTTAAATCACATTTTTTCTCCAATTTCTTGAAAATCCTTGTCAATGACGAATGATGTGTGAACAGTTCAACTTGACCTGGACAATCAAATATAACATAAGAGTCCTTAGCTATTCTCTCAATCTTGTCAATCAACAAATCAACGGAATCGTCTAATGATTCCAAGGCAAACATTAAGCCACCATTAGGGCCCAAATTATGTTCATTCATAACGTCTTCCAACGTAATAAAGTCTCTGATGTCCAAAGCAAGGTCATAAGGTGTACGATCATTAGCAGGATCCAAGTTTATAACTGCAGAACGACGACCAATGGCATTGAAGAACTGTTGAACACCGTTACAATACGTGGATTTCCCCGCTCCCGGAGGACCAATGACGATTTGACCGAAGGGCATCACTTTCTTTGTATTTCTGTTGTCTTTGTTGTTAGGTAAAACAGAAGAATCTGGCTTAATGAAAAGGGTTTTGGGGTATAAAATTTTGGTGAGACGACTGTCAACGGCGAACGTGTCAATAAAGCTGTCGATTCGGGGCGCGAAATTCGGTGGCGAACTTGAACACAACGTTTGTTTGTGTATAAACAAAAGGCCAAAAAACTCCATCGGGAAGTCATTTACACCGTTTGTAAACGCCATAATCGTTTTCTACGCACAAAATTGACCCCCATACACACATCACATAATGCCCCTCGTTGACGAATCACTGTTGAAGAAACAAGTGAGCGTGGCTCCTCTCGTTCTCCTCTCCGTGGTGGACCACTATAACCGTATTGCACAGGACACGAAGAAACGTGTTGTTGGTGTGGTATTGGGTGAGAACCAAGGTGATGTCATCAGAATCTCCAACTCTTTTGCGATCCCATTCGAAGAAGATGAGAAGAACCCAGGGGTTTGGTTCCTGGATCATAACTACATCGAAAGCATGTACGAGATGTTCAAGAAGATTAATGCCAAGGAGAAACTTCTCGGTTGGTACCATTCTGGTCCGAAATTGAAAGCCTCGGATTTGAAGATCAACGAGGTTTTCAAGAAATACACACCAAATCCAACGTTGTTGATTGTTGATGTGAAACAAACGGGTGTTGGTATCCCAACGGATGCATACATCGCCATTGAAGAAGTTAAAGAAGACGGTACATCGACAGAGAAGACTTTCAACCATATCCCTTCCACAATTGAGGCCGAAGAGGCCGAGGAGATTGGTGTTGAGCATTTACTCCGTGACATTCGTGATCAGGCAGCTGGCAGTCTATCATTGAAGATCACCAATCAATTAAAATCCTTGCAAGGTTTACAAATGAAATTGAGGGATATCATTACATATTTGGAGAAAGTTTCAACTGGTGCTTTGCCTATCAACAACACCATTTTGGGTAAACTCCAGGACGTTTTCAACTTGTTACCAAACTTGAGTGGAATCGATGAGGAAGAATTAGAACATGTCAACCCACTTGCCACGGCATTCACCGTGAAGACCAATGACGAATTGATGATGACCTACATCTCGTCACTTGTGAGATCTATCATTGCATTCCACGATCTCATCGAAAACAAGATCCAGAATAAAAAATTGGAAGAGTCGAAAGAAGTGAAGAAAGAGTCAATCGAGGAGAACAAGACCGAGGAGGTTGAGGCTAAGTAGTGTATAAACGGGTTACTACATCTCTGAATTGAATGTAGACATCACATAATAGGCAACGGTCTCCCTGTAAACACGATTTTATACTTTATAACATCGACGATCTCCACGTTATCATTACTATCTTCATCGGGGAACTTCATCAATGCCAATGGTGGATCCAATTTCTTAACATCACCAAGCAATCTCTGTGTAGTACCGATGAACAACGTGGCCTTCTTACCTTCCAATTGTAATCTCCCGAATTTAACTGCCCATTCTTCACCGTGCAATTGTTGGAACCTCTCTTGTTCTTCGTCAGAGAGTTCCTGAGGCTTCTCAGTGGGGAGTACCAACTCGCCTTGGATCTCAAGAAGCGCATTGCCTCGGTCTGTGGAGATGACTGTCGGTGTGTCATCTGATGATTTGAGGGACAGTGAGGCCTTTGTGTAGTTTATGTCTTTGCAGGGCATTCTATTGTTTATAGTGTGCTGATGGTGTGACTTACAGCGAGTTTATAGGGAGTTTATAGTGTGTTTGTAGTGGCTTATAGCGTGTTTACGCGTTGTATGCGTTTGTCTTCGCGAAGTTGATTTCGGAGATGGTTTTCGAAACTTTTCACTGTTTTGTGAGATTTGTGCGGGTAAATTATGTGATTACTCTTTGATATTCCATCATAAAATTAAACAGAAGGCAAGGTTTCCTATGATACTAATTCCATGTTTATATGATGCTGTGAAGAGACAATAAAGAAGGAAATATAAAAGTGATGTTATCGCTGATTACTCATTAACCATACAATAAACACAGACAAAACTGGTATCATTCGAAAGCTTAGACTTTGATACATCTAATGATCACATTTATAACTCCATATAATATATAGCCACGCCACAGACACCCCAAATAGGCTTAGAGCTCCATTTTCAAAGGCCCTTACTCAGCTAAAAAACTCGCGAAATCTTCGAACCACCGCAAATTGGAAATCTCACCAACTTTTATCACCAGAACAGCACAATAAACAGCACAATAAACACACACAAATGGCCTGGTTATCATTCCTCCAGTCCAAGGACTTTGACCCTGCACAGTTTGAGAAAGAACTCGCCTCCATTGCGCGTCGTATCACACAAAAGGAGCGCAACGTGTCAAGATTTGCCTATCAAGGATCACAACTTCGAAGATTTGTACTTGTTTATGGCTTTCTCGGTTATTTTGCCTTTGTTGTTTACTTGGCGACATCTACACGACTCATATCTTCCGATGTGAGTGTGGTTCAGTGGTGTATCGTCGTTGGTGTGCCCGTGTTGCTGACATTATTGATCAAGGGCATCACTTCACTGTACAAATACAGAATTGAAAAGACACAACAGACGATAAAGAGGTTAAAAGATGAACATGAGGAGAAGATTGATGAGTTGAAAGAGAAGACTAAGTTTTCATCAACACAAGCATTGCTTAATAGATTTGCAGATGGTAATGATCTAAATGCACAATTGGATGAAGAATTATTGGCAAAACAGAAACAATTAGAGGAGATTAAAAAGTTGTCATTGGAACAAGAAGAAGCTGCAAAGTCATTCCAAGCATATCCACAACAAAGAGGTGGTTGGTTAGATACCATTGTCGATGGTGTTGTCGGATCAGATGAATTGAGTCCCAATAACAGATACGCACTCATTTGTCAACAATGTTTCTCCCATAATGGATTGGCACCACCTGGTCAAGAACCTTCGGTTGTGAGGTATAGATGTCCAAGTTGTGGTTTCTTCAATGGTGTTAGTGTTCCAACGGTAGTTGAGACTCCAAGCGAGACTAATGAGGATAAGGATAAATGATTTGAATGAACAACTGTACTTCTACAAATATTTAGAAAAGAGTAAGAATTTTGCGTTATATGACTTAACCGGACAACTCCATGATGGCGTTAACGATGTCACTGTCGTGCTTTCTCAAAGCCTTAACAGCCTTAGATCTAGAGACGTTGGTCTGCTCAATGACAACCTTGATGTCATCCTCGCTGATGCCGGTGGCATCAACCTCAGCATCGTCGTCCTCAACCTCCTCGGTCTTGTCCTCGAGGGAAGCAGCCTGCAAATCGGCAGTGATGGAAGCTGGGTCCTTTGGAGCGAGACCCTCATCCTCACCAGCACCGGCCTGGGCCTGAGCCTCGGACAATCTCTGGGAGAGGTCCTCGAGCTTGGCCTCACCAAAGACGATGAAAGTACCAGCGGCGGACTTGTAAACGTCTGGGTTCTCGATGGCAAAGATCTGGTTACCTCTCTTTCTGAAAGTGACACGGGAGATACCCTTAACCTCTCTAAGGTTGAGCTTGGCAATCAACTGACGGGCCTTCTTCTCGTTACGGGAGAAGACGGAGACGTTGGCACCCTGTGGGACTTCGGAGATTTCTTCAATGGACATTGTTGCTTTGTTTTGTTATATAAATTCTACAATAGCAAAGTGTTGATACGTCGACGTCCGCAATTTTTCACGCTTTTTTTCACCGACGTTTTGGGCGGGGCAAATGACACGTGAATAATTGGCAGCTTACGTACTTAAAAAGACACTTTATATAATTACAAAATAAGTTGAATAAGTATGCTATTTCATTAGTTTTATATGTTCATGCAATACCCTTATATCGTAATATGCTCATAAAATCGTCTCCCAGGCCCCTGGGCCCTGGGCACCCCTGCATAAGGATGTTCAAATGGAGACATCCATATATGTATCACTCAAAGACATCCAATCTCGAGATTCTTGCCTCTCTTCCTCCATTGGGCACCCAGGATACCCTGTTGAAAGGGTATATGATATTTGTAGCCCTACCGATGACCAATCCGGTACTTATTGGACCAAACGTGTTCGAATCGATCGAGTGGATGTTATCACCTTCAACCCACACGTGATTACGAGGGATATGACACTGTTCCCTCGGATAAGGGTGTCTCGTTAGCACTGTGTCCCCCTGAATACCTTTGACCCTTTTACACAACACTTTTTCAGGGTTCTGTGGAGATCTGAAAAGGACAACGTCATTAACACGCAGTCCACCAGGGTCCCTAACTCTCCATTTCCAAAGCAACACCCAGTCTTGTTGACGCACCGATGGATTGAAAGTTGGTTGCATCGATGAACCTTCGATCTTACCAATGTAACACACATGTTCATTAAGCACAATGAGTACGGGCACCCATGACAACATGCCCAACGACAGACGGTACGCGTACTTCGCCGTACTCTGGAACTTGGGGCTCTGTCGGGCGTACCAGCTCAGCATCTGTAACCCCTTTAATAACCCTTTATGGCAATAAGATAAACATTATTAATAGGTGAAGATGTGAAGAAATGATCGCGCTAAGGAAATCAAATGTAGAAAAAAACCCGGACACCAGTTTTTTTCCCGCGCTTTGTTGATGAAATCTCGGAGGCTAAAGAAGTAAACACTACAATAAAGAACATCCAATAGATCACGTACAAAAGATGGCTCCGTTCCACGACGATAACTCTTTGGTGAGTGGCTTTGTGCTTATACGTTATAGTACATAACTAACTGAAACAGCTTATATCTCCCGGCTCATTCACAACACTCGTCCAGTTCGGTATTGGAGAGACTTACACCGTTCCAACCATTGAGGTGCCTACAAAAGTGTATCCACACCCTACATTACCTCAGAGCTTTATCTCCACTTCTACAGATGAGTCCAGTGCCATCTACCCTATTGTTGCGGGTAAGATTGTCAACGTTGACGCGTTTAATTTCTTCATTAAACTTTTGTACAAAGGTTATATCAAACAACGTCCATTTGCAAGTAACATCCCCATGGTTATAATTTCATCTTCGAGATGGACAAAATTGCAGATTGAAACCATTACTCAATACGTTTTTGAAAATATTGGTGTCCAGGCATTCACCATTATCCCTGCCGCTTTGGCGTCTGTTTACGCATATGGCGGTCAACAGAACGCGTTGGTGATTGATATCGGTAAAGAGCGTACCGAGATCGTTCCAATTGTCGATTACTCTGTGGTACAGAGTGCTACAAAAGTGATTCCATATGGAGGTGAGTCCATAAATAACTCTTTGAAGAAGATTCTTCCGAATTGGACCGAGTCACAAATTGAAAGTTTGAAGAAGTCTAATGTGTTTGAAGTGCTCAGCGATGAGGATAAGAAGAAGTCCTTTTTCGGTTTGGACGCGTTACAAGAACAAGCTGATAACTTTGACGTTGCCGAGATTGTGGCATCGGGAAGAACTAGAGAAATCTTGGAAGAACGTGAGAAAACCAGTACGGAAGAAGTGCCAAATGCACAACTTGAAAACAACACTTTTGTTGATGATTCGGGAAATCATATCACCATTGGTAAAGAACGTTTCAAAGGTTGTGAAGAACTCATCAATAAGATCTCGGGTGCGACTTATAGTTCCCTTGAACAGATCATCGATTTGACAAAACGTCAAGAGGCATGGGAACATATCATTGTCATTGGACGTACTTCGAAGATCACAGGTTTCATCGAGGCATTGAACACACAGATCATTGATGATCATCTCATTGGTAAAGACCTTCACAAATCAGCAGCACAAGCTGCTTTCCAAACTTCGGCAGCTTCACACGTCACTTTCTCACAAGTTCCAAACTCAATCAGATTCGCCAAGATGCCGGAGTACTTCCCTGAATGGAAGAAAGCAGGTTACGCAGACGTTAGTTTCCTCGGTGCTCAAATCGTTGCTAAACAGATCTTCTCGTCACAGAACGAAAGCATGTACATCAGCAAACAGGCGTACAACGAAAGGGGACCACTGGCCTTCTGGGACCTCGCCTACTGATAAAACTATATAATTGTGTACTATAAATGAATTTATTCACGTGATTTTGTATGGACACCAATAACATTTCCCGATTAGGCATTGTGTTGCGCGAACCGTGTCGCGTCTATCGCGAGAATGAAAAGGCACATAACTTCACTTCTCTATACACTCAATCTCTTATCTTCATATAAGAAAAGGTGAAGGTGAAGGTCAATTGAACGATGGCAAGAAACTCAGATCCCCGCAAGCCGGGAATGTCCCGGAACAGGCCAGGAGACCCAGTGAGCAGGCGAGCCAAACCTCGTTATAAACCGGGGATGAAGGCATTACGTGAGATTCGACACTTTCAGAAATCTACGGATCTGCTATTGGCAAAATTACCATTTGCTCGTGTTGTACGTGAAGTGACACAACAGTATGTCGATGCCGGTAACGAAGTCGTTTTCAGATGGCAAAGCGTGGCGTTGTTGGCGTTACAAGAGGCAAGTGAGGCGTATTTGGTGAGTTTATTCGAAGATACAAATCTATTAGCATTGCATGCTAAAAGAGTAACAATCATGCAAAAAGATCTTCAACTTGCAAGAAGAATCAGAGGTACAATATAGTGCCCTATTGGCTTTATGACGTGGATGACCTATGTAATATATGATATTTCAAACGAATGTATTAGTTATTATTTCTTTCCCATGTCTTCATGTTCCTGATCTATCTGGACCCCTGATTGGTCCTCCTCCTCGTCATTACTAGTCTTTTGAGACTCCTCATCCTTGCGTAACTCTTCAGGATGATCCCTTTTCTCCCATTTCTTGAAGAAACTCACCAAACACTGAGCGGTGATGACTTGTAAAGCCTGATACAACACCAAACTGACCAGCAGTCTACCCAAGTACGGGAAATCATCACCATACTGCGACGACACGAGAGAGACACCGAGAGCAGCAGTCTTGGCAGCACCACAGAACATCACAGTGATGGTATCCCTTCTGTTATAATAGAAAGGTCTAAAAATCTTATAACAGATTGTATAGACTTTTGAAGAGGCATCTGTTGGTTCCGATGGGAAAATCATTGGAATGAAGAAAGGTCTAGCGACACAGAAGCAAATTGCAGTCCACAACAGGTAAATACCAATGTTGAAGAAGACAAGGAAGATACACGATGCTTTTGGAACGGATTCAAAAGCCTTTTGATAAAAAGCCGTGGAGAAAGATGAAAACATAACGAGAAGCAAACAGAAAGAGCCAATCTTGTTAGCCTTGGTCTTGGTCAACACCAATTTAGTCTGCTTGGGCCACAAGTTCTGTATCACTTGACCGACAAACGTTGGTACAAACACAGAGAGACCCAGTTGCTTCATAACGTCCTTATATAACTCCTGGACAGATGTATCCGAGGCTGGATTACCAAACTCCCAGCCAGACGACGAGGTATACATCTGCAGGAGAGCAGGGGAGATGAAAGCACCCAACATGTTACCAATGAAAACCTCACACAAGCACAAGAGAGCATTACCATTTGCCTGAGTAGTCATCACCACATTAGAAGAAACCGTGGTTGGACAAGTAGCAGTGACGATAAGCCCCACAAGCACCCATTCATCGATGTGTGGATCATTAGCACTCTTAATACCACTGCAAACACCAAACATGATCGCTGATGTAACCAAAAAGGACATCACTTGTATCGTGATATGAGCTCTCCAATGACCCATATTTTTGGCCAAATCCTTAGTCTTCATCGAAAGCCCCGATTGCAAGAAGATGAACGCGACAGCTCCATAACCAATAGAGTATTGGCCTTTGATCAAACCTCCATGACGTGCAAAATTCGGTGCAGCTTTAGCGATACCGATGAAGATGGCCAACCCGATGAAGAACCACTGTTTAATGGCCAAGTCCAAGACCCAATAAAAAGCACCACCGAGTCTGGGCGAAGACTCCAAAACCCGGCTTCTCAAACTTTTGTCTTTGGACATTGAATTCCGGGTAATTTACACCTCTGTATAAAGCTTTAAAAGGCACAAAATGGCTTTGCTTCAACATTTTTAACAGTCATCCAAGACTCGGCCGCTCTTGAAGATATCTCCGAGAAACGGTACGCGCCACAGCCGGGAAGAGCCCCGGGGCCGTCTATAAGCGTTTATTGACATTTTTCGGGTATCTCTACATTTAATTCGTTGTTCAGTAAAGTTCATATACAATTAAGCAATGAAGACAATAACGCTTTATATCTGCTTATACTTAGAAAGTAAACATATAATATATATATATATTGAGGGATTGAGGGATTGAGGGATGAGGGATGGCCACACTGTGGCGTTCATCAGCCACAACCTACATCGGGAAACTGTGTAATTAAATGCGTTCATTCACAAGTCAATCAACTGTGCTTCTTCTTTAACCTCTTGAGCAGGTGCCTCCACAACTGGTGGTTTACTCACAGGCACAGTTGGGAATGTGATATCGGTGATCTTTGGTTGTGGTGGGTATGGTGTCGCCTGTGGATAACTCTGTTGTACCGATTGTGGTGCATACCCATTAGAATACTGGAATTGTGGTGATGTCTGTTGAGGTTGTGCCTGTGCTGTAGATACAACTGGTGAGGTCCCTTGTGGCTCTTGTGATGGAGGTGCGGTGAACTCTTCTTCTTCTTCTTCCTCTTCATCTTCATCAAGAACAGATGGATCTTTGAATGGGTCCGATGGTGGTTCATAGTTACTTTGTTGTAACTGTGGAAGTTGTGGAACAGATGCGGTGGTAGATGGTGTAGCAGAAGCACCAGTTAATTGAGATGCAACAGGGTATGGCTGAGTTGGATATGGAGAACTCTGTTGTTGAACTGGCTGTGTAGGCTGTTGTTGCAACATTTGTGGAGATCTCTGGTATGTTGGTTGAACGTGTTGTTGCTGCAATTGTGGAGATTGTTGATAAACCGGTTGAGAAGGCTGCTGTGGGGATTGGAACTGCTGAGCTTGAGGATAACCATAAGCTGGCTGATTCATGGCATAAGCAGGCTGAGCCATATATTGTTGTCTCTGCTGACTCTCCTTCTCGATTCTTCTATCCAACAAGTTGTTGTATAGTCTCATAACTTGATCAATCTTGGTGTTCATATCGATGAGTTGATCATACTTAGAGAATGACTGATTCATATCAATAGAAAGCTTAGGGGTCAATGGAATAGCTTTTCTGTAGGCATCTGTGAGCTCTTGGTTCTCAACGGCATAACCTGGAGTTCTCTTAAGATCCTGAACTTTCGATGCAAATTGAATGATATCGTTCTCTTCTTGCGAAGTAACATAGTTGTTGAGTTGTGGTGGTAGAGGTGGAGCATATTGCTGTTGTGGAGCTTGATTGTTGTAAGATGGAGTGTAAGAGGATGCTTGTGGCAGTAAGTTGGCATAAGGACCAGCAGCCGGTGGTTGTGTCGCCTGAATCTGTGGAGCTGGTTGGTTTCTTTGCTGTTCTTGTTCAAACTCTCTCAAACTAGCAGCAATAGCAGCCTTCATATCTTCATCCTCTTCATCATCAGCGGCGGCAACTGGTGCTTGTTTTGGGACAGGTGGTGGCTGTTGCATAGCCTGTGATTCTTGCAAACTCAACTCCAACGCCCTTTTCAAATCCTCATCATCATCACTATCGTATTGGGCCCTAGCACGGGACACATCCTTCTGGTGTTTAGAGCGACGATGCTTCTTACTCTTACTTCCTTTCTTCTTGTGATGGATCTCATCATAACAAGAGTCACAAACTCGAACAGGTTCTGTGATGCCTAGATCTGGGAGTGGGATGCTCTTCCCCGAGTGGCTTTGACAATAGACACCACCACAGTTTCTGCAATGGTGTTTCCTGTTGATCATCGTGAAAGTCGTGGAACAAGTCATACACGCGTCAGAATCTTCCCATTCTGGCGGGGCACTGGAATCGAACAAAGTGGACGAGATACCGGCACCAATCTCGGGGAAATCGTAACCGTCCTCTTTCAATTCACTGTATTTGGTGTTGATGTACTTCAATTGGAAGCTGTCTTTAAACGCAATCGCCCAAGATTGGATCAAATCGAGTGCCAAATCCCTAACGTTCTCATTGGTTCTATCCTCATGAACCAGCGCCACCAAAGTGTCAATGAATTCCCTCGAGGCAATCTCCACGATGAAATGCGCACCGCCGTTCTTAACACACGTGTCGATCAAATGAAGTGTAGCCATCTGTGTATTCGGGTTCTTCGTGCCCGTTAACCTCTTCTTCAATGAACGCATGGCATCTTTAGCAGGAACCTGCTTACTTCTAATCAAATCCGTCACTTCGAGTGAGGTGGCCAAATCGGTCTCTCCAAAAGGGATGCTCTCATCCGTAGCACGTTCCACTTGTGCGTCGATCGACACCGCAGAGCTGAACCAGGACATCTTTTGGTGCTTTGTTTACTTTATAAAGGGTTTCCAAAGGCCTTAAAATTGGGAAAGATAAAGCGATTAACTGAGCTGAAGGTTTCCCAAATTCGCGGAGAGTGTGGCGCGAACCAGGAGAGTCACGTGCCCGATGCTGCACTGGAGTGTAATTTCCCGATCGGGCGAAATGTAAACAACCCACCGGAACCCAAACAAAGAAGATCTTTCCTCCATTTTACAATTCTTCCTTCTGTACATAAACGTTCTTTTAGAGCTTTTGGAAAGAGATCTCTGAATAGAATACACAGACTACATACAAATGGCAACAGCTGCATCGGCGTTCAGCATCAACTTCTGGGTACGTTCTCTATATATGTCTTTTATGGTTCATTACTAACATTTCCGGAAGGGCCAAGGTGAAAGAGGCTCCGAAGTGGTCATCAACAAGCTCCATCAAGGTGCACAGACGTGTGAAGAGCTGCTCTCTTTCTATAAAGAACGTGCAGCTTTGGAAGAAGAGTATGCTCGTCGTCTCAATGCAATTTCTAAGAAGACATGTGGAACTTTTGAAACGGGTCATCTCCGTGAGGCATTTGAGATCCTGAAAACCGAGACAGACCAGATTGCACGTTCCCATATCAACCAAGCGAGAAAGCTTCAACAGGATTCCATTGCCAAATTGGAGTCCTTTTTGTCCAATTTCGTTGCAAGACGTAAACCTGTGGAGAATTCCGTTGAAAAGATTAGAAAATCGAAGCAAACACTCGAAGCACAAGTTCTGAGATTGAAAGAGAGATACCAATCTGAGGCTACAAAGCTCAACACGTACCTTGCCCAAGAGAGTCTCCTGCTCGGGAAAGAACTCGATAAGAACAGAGAGAAGATCTACAGACAACAGACGATGGTTGCCGAGATCAGACAGGAGTATCAGATTGGTTGTCAGAAGCTTCAAGAGCTTCACAACACGTGGATTAACGAATGGAGCATCTCCAGTACGAAGCTTGAGTTGCTGGAGACTGAGAGAATTGAGTTCTTGGTTTCCAATTTGTGGGAGTATTCCAATGCGGTGTCTTCCTCTTGTGTCAATGACGATGCTGCTTGTGAGAACATGAGAAAAGGTCTCGAAGAGTGTGATCCAAAGGGAGAAATCGAGATCTTCACTAAAAAATTCGGTACAGGATCCGAGATCTATTCCACACCAGGTTTCGTTGATTACTTGAAAGGCGACACCGATGAGAAAGGAAGAACCATAATCATCCAGGATAAGAAGTCCAACACAAGAAACAGCTCACAAGGAACAGTGCTTTCACAGACAATCCCAGTGGCTAATAAGCCCCAAAACTCAGCTCCAGTGGGGCGTATCCAGGCACCACAGATCCAGATGAACCAATTGCACTCTTTCGAACAAGCACATCTCAAACCTCGCACCGTGCAAAGAAGACCACCACCTTCAGATGATGGCCAAACCTCGATCTCCAACCCTTCGACAAACTCTACGTCTCTGCACAGAGAAGAGAGTGCCTATTCAAACCCAACCTCCATATCATCATTCGCCGAGAGTGTTGGTAGCGATGCTCGTATCTCCAAGACATGGAACTCTCCAATGCGTCGTCGTTCAAGAAACTCAGACGTTGGTGATGGTTGGATGAGAAGAGGTAATTCGAATAACTCGAACAGAAGATCGTTTGTGCTCGAACAGAACCATAAGTCCACACAGAGACGTCCACAGTCCGAGTACATCATCCCACCAAATGAGGACCCACTCAGAGCCACATTGGAAGATCTGAAACACGGTGGTAATGGTGATATGAACAAGTTGAAAGAGTCTCTCAGCAAGAACGGATCACGTAAGTCCTTGGAGTGTGAACAACAAGACTTCTCCTCATCGATGTCAAGTCAACGCACTACGATCAGACCTAAATCGATGATTGCAGATTTCGAATCCTATGAGAGACAACAGAGGGAACAACAAGAACGTGATGCCGTTAGGGCCAAACGCTCTTCGTTCCATTCCGGTTTGAGATCCATGAGTAAGAGTTCTGTCAATTTGCAAGCCAAGATGACCGGATTACCAAGTATGACCAGGGAGGGACGCAGAGTGGTGAAGCACGCCAAGGCCCTCTTTGACTTCACTGCTACCATTGACGGTGAGTTGACTTTCAAAGAAGGTGATGTGTTGTTGGTGGTGCACATGCAAGAGGATGGTTGGTGGGAATGTGAGAGACTGGATGATGGTAAGATTGGTCTTGCACCTTACAATTACTTGGAACAAGTCCAATAAAGACTGTAATTCTTCTTCTGTTTATCTTTCTCTTTGGTTGTACATACCCGTTAATGGTTTTGCTTTGGTTATTGTTTCATCTTTTTATGTTTGTTTTGTTGGTGGTTTCTCTTGTTTTTAATCTGGACTTTGATGAATACATGCTTTATAGCTTCAGAACTACCCGGTAGATACTGAATTATCTACAACAAAGTTAGAAGGAATACCCGTTGGAGGGCTTTTTTGTCGTTCATTTTGTGGTCGTAAGTTGAGGGGCACTCGAGTTGGATCATTATGTGCCCCTCACATGGTGGTCATTAACAGATTGAGTTGGATCATAAAAGTGTATAAAGTAAAATGGAAACATGCCAGCAAATAAGAATGGAATAATGAACGCATATTGCGTACTGTTGAAGTGTTGTGATGTGAATGTGCAATAGTTTATGAATGGGTGGAGATCAAGCAAGTGCAGCCAAATTCAAAGCTTGTTGCATGATCTTTAAGAGCTCATCCTTCTCCTCGAGACCAATGCTGAGTCTCACGATGTTTCTATCAACACCCCATTTGGCAATTTCGTCAAGTTCGGTGTAATGGGCCAAAATGGCATAAGGACACACCAATGTGAAGTTGGTACCCAAACTTGGACCTTTGGACAACTGAAGTTCATCAAAGAACACCTTGGCCTGTTCTGGCTTCTTGAAAACAACGGAGAGAAGCCCACCGTAACCACCAGATGGAAGCTTGATGTCCTCATAGTACTGCTTGGTTGGACCAATGGATGGGTAGTACAATTGGGTGATCAATGGAGACTCTTGGAAGAGTTTAACAACAGCCTCACTGTTGACGTTGACCTTAGCCGATCTGGCTTGGAAATCTCTAGAGTTTCTCTCCAAATAAATGGCATCCTCGCCCCAGAAGAGATCATCAAAGTCTGACTTGAAATAAGCCTTCAACTGGTTGTAGAACTGGGAAGATGGGTTAAGCACGAGAGAACCACCCATGACATTTGAGTCACCGGAGAAGACTTTAGTCAACGAGGAGACAACAACATCTGCGTATTGGAGCACGTTAATGTTCAAGAAATTACCAACGGTCTCATCAACAGCGACTGGGAATTTGTACTTGATGGACATCTCGTGAATGCGCTTCAAGTTTGGAGTCCTCAACAATGGGTTCGATGGACATTCACAGAACAAACTGAGAACTCTCTCACCGGATTCCAAGCGTCTTTCCAAGTCATTCAAAGAGTCATCATCACCAAATCCATAGAAGTGAACACCGGGGCCAAACTTCTTCAAGATGTTGAGCGTGTCAACGTATGGGAACCCAAAACACACAGACTTCTCATTTGGGAATGTCTTCAAAAAGGCCTGGTGGGCATTGAAAATGGCAGCCATACCACTAGGGTATAAAAACACATCATCCTCATGGACCAATCTCTCACTGGTGATCTCCTTATCGTCATCACCAAGCGAACCGGCGATTCTTCTTCTCATGATGAGCTTGGCCTCCTCGGCAAGCGAGAGATTGAGGTTTCTCCCGAATCTCTCCTCGATGAACATCTTGTACTCCTTGTCCTTATCCTCGTTGAGATCGTTATGGACGATCTGCAACTCTTGCAAGACGTACTCACCGAGACGAGACGAAATACCTTCTCCAGAGTGTTGCCAATACTGCTTGGCAACGCCGTACTGGTCCTCCGGCACAAAGACAACGCTGATGTGGGCCTCGGCTCTATAGGTCTTCTCCTCCTCGCTCTTTGGTGCCGGTGTGGACAATTGCAAGATTCTAATGGTTGGAAGCCTGGTCTCGGCCTTCTCCTTAACAAACTCTCTGCACCGTTTGGCAACGTTGTAAGATGGGAAGATGAAGGCCTTCTCGCCCTCTCTGCCGAACTTGTCCTCCACGAGGGCACACAGCTCCTTAATCTTCCCATGGATGAAGAAACGAGGATAACCGGAGTGCATCTTGCTGACGACCCAGTCCTGTCCTTCTTCGTAACCAACGGTAGCATCCCACGTTGGCAAAGTCACAGACACTGCGTGTGGCGTGTTGTTCGGAATAGAAGCACCGATCTCCTGCGATGGGATTTGCATCTTTCTTTTGTTCTTATAAAAAGGAGAAATTAACAGGAGAAATTGAAAGAAAAAGGCCGATGATTCATTTTTAAAGGCCCGGTGGTCGGCGATTTCGATAGCCGAAGTTCCGGGGGTTGATCAAGCCGGAACTTACCCTTTTGGGACAATGCGTTTTAACATCATCAAATTTGAACGATGAGCTTTTGAACCTTTTCTTCTCTTTAAGCAGCACAAACAGGAACAAAAAAGGGGATGGACGAGATCAAAGGCCGAATCCAGCAGACTGTGGATAGTCTCGAGCAGAAACGGGCTCTTTTGGAGCGTCATAAAAAACAGTACATCGACCTTAAGTTCAAGCTTTATGACTATGAACAGTATCAATCGAATGATCACCCTGAAATATCCGTTCAGATGACTTCCAAGGCCAAAGTTAAAGCCCATGTGCTAGACCCAAGTCAGATCCTTGTGTTTCTCGGTTGTGAATACTTTGTCGAGCGTGATCCGAAACAGGCAATTGCCCAAGTGGAGAACAAGCTCAAGTTCTTACAACAGGCCATTGATGAGTTCGATGGTAAGATCAGAGAAGCGAAGAGGACAATGGGCAACATCGACACATTGGTTGAGTTTCAAGAGAAAGAAGACGCCGATAGAGAGACACAGGAAGCAAAAGGCGAGCCAACGGGTGTTGAACTCAACGAAGAGAGTCTACCGTTCATGGATATCCGTGAGGAGTTGGATGAAGACGGTAATGTCATCAAGAGTACAGTGGAGCCACAGGATCAAGACCGTTTGAAAGAGTTCGGTAAGCAGCATGGTATCACTGATGAAGACGACGAACTCCAGGAACTTCTTAGAGACATGGAGATCACACCTAAAGATCAACCAAAGATCGAAGAGATTCATGAGGAACAACCAATTGAAGATGAAAGTACGGAGGAAGAGTCTGCTGTTGTTCAAACGATTGTTGAAAAGGATGCTGAAACACCAGAGCCACAGACTACATCAAATGACTTCTTCGATCTCTTCAAACAGATGGGAATCGTCAATAAGTCCTCCAGCAAAACCACTGCTTTGCCGACAGATAACTCACAAGCAGAGTCTCAATCACAACCAGAGCCTCTGGTATCAGAGTCACAGCCAGCTTCAAGCATCAACGAGACGTCAGACACCGAACCCTCAACATCCAATACAAAAGATTACGATCCAAACCTACCAGCCATTGATGAGGATGACATCCTTCAACTCCAAGTGATTACCGATGAGATGGAGGAAGACGGATATGAGTATGGTTACGATGATGATGAGGATCAAGATGATGATGAGCAAGACCTTGAGTTCAATGATGACGATGAGGATGACGACTGGGATTTTGTCACTGGTGAAGATAACCTTGTCCCAGATTCTTACAGAGCCTTGTTCGCTAAGGAGTTGGAGAGAGTCAGAGCACAGAATGCTAAGAACGATAATATTACAGGCGATATTGTTGATAAAGATGACGAGGTTATCAAAGAGGAAACTAAGCCAAAGACAAAGAAATCGGTTTCATTCGCTAAGGAGTTGCAAATCAAGGAAGTGGAGAATGTGTCAGAACAACTGAAGGAAGCAGACAGCATCAAAGTGTCAAGATTCAGACAAGCTAGAGGCGGTTTGAGTTCCCTCAAAGACCATAAACATACAGAAGATGCCAACCCACTTAATGATGTCGTTAAGAAAGAGCCAGTCGTCAGAGACATTGTTGAGTCTACACCGGTAGTCAGTGACATTGTTGAAAGCTCTCCATCTGTATCACAACCACCAAAGAGAGTCTCAAAATTCAAGTCTTCCTTGGAACCACAACCATCCAACACAGAACCAACACCAGATGCTCCAAAACGTTTATCCAAGTTCAAATCATCCAGATCACAATCCACAAATGACTCACCAATCCCTGTGCCGGTATCCAAACCCGTTTCTATCCCAATCCCAATGAACACCTATGAACCGACCCCGGAAGAGGAATATGATAACATCAAGGCTTATGCTCTCAATGACAACGAGGAAGACGATGAGCTGATCAATTCAATCACTGAGAATATGGTTGTGTATAACCCAGATGATGATGAGGATGACATGATGTTTGATGAGGAGGAAGACGATGATGATGATGATGGTCCTATCTTACTCGATAACATCGTGGAGAACGATGACGTTGATGAACCAAGTTATTTCGTTGATGAAAACATTTTGAGTAAAGAGTATCATGATCTTAGAAAGAAAATGATTGAAACTTATGGGGAGAAGCAAAGACAAGCTGAACAAAAAATCATTGTCAAGGAGATGGAAGGACAAGAGCTTGAACCGATAGATCAACATGGTAACCCAATCAAAGTCAGCAGATTTAGAAAAGGTGTGAAGAAGTAATGATAAATAGCTACAGAATATGCATGCACATGAATGTTGATTTATATATCGTCTTGATTTGTATATGTAGTAGAGCACAATGAAGGGGAAGTTAAAACATAGCAAATTGACAAAGAGGGGGGCAAAAAAAATATAAATAGGGTAGTTTCTTTAGCACGTTAAAAAGGGTCATAATCATAACAGCATGTTTTTCAAACAGTCTTGCAACTCTCCAATGGTGTGGTAGGTTGAGATTTGGAGATATGAATGGCTCTTGCTTTCAAAGCTTGAGCAAACAACAATGCAATAGGCCAGATAGGAGCATCAGCAAGGATTCTGACACCAAGGTACAAACCTTTGGAAGACAATCTTGCGTTCTGGATGACACGTCTTGTCTCCTCGATGTCAGTGTTTGGATTGACAGCGCTCTTGGCCACTTCATCTGGAAGGGGTTGAACATCTAAAGCACCCTTGGCCTCTTTTCTCAAGAACTCAGCGTAGGTCTTGTTGTTGTCATCAAACATCAAGCATTGTTCAATCTTCGTGAATACCATCTCGGAACGGAGCCAAAGTGTACGTTCAACGGCATTCAAATACACTGGGTTTGTGTCGTACTCCTTAGCCCATCTCTCGATGGAGTGGAGGAACTCGGCAATGATGAGTAAAGAGGTGAAGATACAAGTGATGAAGAAAACTGGTGTTCTGATGGATGTCTTCTCTGCATCGTTATGGATGGAAACGTAGTCAATCCATAACTTGACGATATCCAAAGCATAATTGGTTGCATCTCTCAAAGCCTCAGCATCAGTTCTCAAATCTTTCAAAGATTGGTTCATTCCATCCCAATCTTTTCTCCAAATGCTTTCAATCGTTGGTGTCAAATGAATGCACTTTCTGATCTTAGCAAAAGACAGCAATGGCAAGATGAGTCTGAGAATAGGGTTCTTGTTGTAAATGACAGACAAGCTGGACTCATTCAAGTAAAAGACACCACCGTTCTTGATGTACAAACTCTCCCAACTCTTCAATAAGCCTTCAATGACTGGTCTCGAGTTCATTCTCCATTTGGTAGCGGCAATAACACCATTAGTCTCATTCTTCAAAAGCGTTCTCTCCAAGTAAATCTTCTCATGGATAGACATCAGCAACGACAACAAAGTCTTCATCTGCATTCTCTTGTGTGAATGGCCATCATCATTAAGCATAAAGTTGTTCAAAGTTAAAAAGTTCAACGAGTTGTTATAACTTTCATTACCGTTAGCCAGTTCAACAAGTGCAAATTTAGAGTCAATGACATAGTGCTTCTTCTCCAAGAATGCCAACCAATCGAGATAGTTACCACATTCCCACAACTCATCCCATTTAGAGTGAACACCACATTTAAGGTCTAAAGAGTGCAGAGAACAATCCAGACCAATCAACGACGAGAACAAGTTAGAGATCAGTAAGATTGTGTGACAAGTTCTAATTCTGGATTGTGCCAGGATGAAGTAGTTGAAATTGGCCTCTTGCATCATATCAGTGGAGTTTTGTAGGTTATCCATGATTGGAGGAGGTGTGATGAAGTTCTCCAATGGTAAATTCAAAGAAGTTAACTTGACAAGTTCAATCAACGAGTTGAGGAAGATAGTCATGGTTTTAGTAATGGAGAGGTCATTGTTGAAAATACCGATAAAGATGAGCAGAACCATACTTTGATACAACCAAATTGGAATTGAGCTGTTGTTTTTGAAAGATTTCTCACCTTCCAAATACGTATGGATTCTATAGCGAGTGATGTTGAATAAGAGCAAAGCATGTCCTGAATGGAAGGCGTACAAAGCACCCACTGCAGCGATTGAGAGAAGCAATGGATAATTGTCAATGGATGGTTTGAGAGTTGGAAGATGGATGAATGGGAAATACTTGTCAAACTCGTTCTTATAAAGACTCACGTATTGGTTAAGGTCATCCAATGCTGGGAATTGAGAATCAGAGAGTTTGTTCAACTTCATAATCTCTTCACGAAGCTCCGGTGTGAAGAACTCCAAAGAGGTCTTGATGCTGTCGTTATTCTCAATTACTTTTTTGAAAAGATCGATCTGTCTTGTTCTGAAAAGAGTGGATATATCGGTCTTGTTGAACAGTTGGTTTGGATTAGCAGTTAGTCTTGGACCTGGTGATTGAACAGAGGCAGTGGTGGATAGAGTTGGTTGTGGGAGCGAATTACGACCAGCATTGTCAGTGTTACTCGGTAGAGAATCTGGGTGGGAGTTATCGGAGCTTGCAGGGGACTGACTTGGAACAAATCCAATGGTGTTCAAGTTCTTTGACTGTGGGTTGAAATTTTGATCAAATGGTGTGTTGATAAATTCACCAAGCCAATCTTCTGGGGACAGGTTATCATGAATGGATGCAGAAGTTGAAGTACCAGTGTTATTGTTGTTGTTACCGGAGTCCATAACATTATTGTGAGGAGACTGAACAGCGGAAGGACCTCTACTCTGACTGTTATAAGCAAACAGATTCAGATTCAAATTAACGTCAGAATCACCTTTGAATTGGAACCCTGCACCACCTCCAGCGTTACCAGTGTGCAAATATTCGTTCATCGCTGGCATATCGAGAAAGGAGGCATTAGGAGTCAACCCCAAGTTGAAAGGTGTTGTTGGTTTCCCTTTAGAACGACCATTAGCCCTGTCAAAGTAATCATCACCCTTTTTCTCAGTTTTAGGATCAAGACTAAAATCTTCAGCGTCGTATTGTAAACCCAGAGCATCAAGGTCAATACCGCTCATCATAGCCTTATTGTTAAGTTCTTGAGCGGTGAGTTGTGGTGTAGCAAATCCAACTTGGTGAGGACCTTCTACATTCTCTGTAACCAATTTGATATCCTCTTTCTTCAGATATGAGTAAGACGATGTGGCAGAGAAAGAGTTATGACGATGCAATCTGTGTGGGTAAGGATCAAATGGAGATGATGTATTGCTGTCATCAGTCTGACGGGAATGGGAATGGGGTTTAAGGTTCTCTGTGTGTTTGAAAAGCGTTGAATGCTCATCCATGGAATCGATGGTACTTCTTGGGAAGATCGAAGTTGCATTAGAGAGTGATCTACCACGGATGGAGCTCTCGGAAGGACTGAAATCATCATCGGATCCGTCTTTGGTAGGGAGCGTCACCTCTTTATTACCATAATTGGTGATGATGTTTTCATTCTCACCTTTCTTAGTAGCTTCTTTCAAGTTATTCGTTGAAAGACCCGTATGAAGCTTTTGTTGATGTCGGAGCACAAGATCCCTTCTTGCAAAGCATCGACCACACGCGGCACATTGGAAAGGTTTCTCATTTGTATGTGACCGTTCATGACGTTTCAAATGTTCTAATCTTGCAAAAGCACGCGTACAAGTGGAACAGATGTGTGGACGAGGTTTATCTGTCTTGATCAAAGCAGACTTCTTTGGGATAGGTTCAAACCCGTCAACGCTCTGTTGTTTCATTCGTTTAGAGCGAGTCGATTCCGATGTGGATGACGCTCTTTTGCCCTTCGGAGAGAACGATGCGGTCGAGCTCACGTCTGAGTGAACGGAGGGAGACATCTTTCTTTATCAGTCTGTTGATGTTCTTAATGGAGTTCCCCAGTTGATGGGCGGCTGTTTTGTTGTATTGTACTGTGTGTGGGCGGCAAAGAGAGGAACGCGCTATAAGAGAGAGAGAGACAGACAGAAGAAAGGAACTGGGCGGTAGCCTTTTAAAGCAAAGTAGCAAGCTTTTGTTATTGTTTTTTTTGTGTGGGTTTTTTGTATGGTAGAAGAGTTCTCCTACTTAGCCGCTGGCGGTAAATGGAGAGAAAAAGTTGAAGGAAGTTGTGTGCAGTGCTATTGTTTTAAGGAAACTTGGCGGTTGCAACTGTGCAAATTTCCTTTCGTGCACACCGGCACTGACTGACTGTCACAGACAGAGAAAGCGTTTTTTTTTTTTTTTTTTTGACGGCTGCAGTGGTACGGGCCACGCACGGGGCAGGCAGCGCCGTAAGCCGAACCGGAGCCCGGTATTCCCAGCGAGACAATGTCCTTGGTAGTATTTCTTTTATGGATGTGTGTTTGTATTTTGGATTATTCAGAAATTGATATACACATAAGTCTTCTCTTTCAGTACTTGTTTATGAGGTCTATTCTTAAAACTCGACAGCTATGAGACGGCGATTTCCGGGCTGCGGCCAATGAGAGCGCGCGGATGTCAGCGCAGTGCCCAGCCGTGACTGGACGGGATCCTTGGAAAAGTGTATGGTTTCTGTATGTGTGTCATCATTTGATAATGGATTGTAGACCAGCATGGATGATAGCAAACAAATAACTGTCACAAAATTGAGTCGCATTATAAAAATGAGTCGTCGAGAATGACCTTAATTCTTGGGCGCGTCTTACCGGGGTACTTCTAGTAACTATATACACAACAACTTATAAGCAACACGAACAAAGATGATGCTAAAGACAATAGAATCCGTTGTACTTGGACATACACCATCTCTATACATTCATACTGACAAATGAGCATCTCTGTTTCTATGGGCGATCGGTGATTGGAGGGAAGTCTCGACCCCAGGACGTAGATCACAGCCCACGCGGACGCGTACCCCAGACAAGACCCCTCCATACTACCGACATACGCGTTATCTCTCTCTTTCATTGCATTGCTTTTATACCCCCAAAAAAGGACACAACAAAAATAATACATACCCCACAATATTGATAAACCCTAACCATTACAATACATAGTAATATAGATTAACAGTTGGCTGGTAGATTTGACAGTTCGTTCAATGAGAGCATGCGCCAAAACAGGCACACCCTGTCGCGATGGTCACACATATGGAAGAACTCGGGACGTTGCTAACGTCGTCTTCTCAAAAGAGTGATAAAAAGAAGGTCATCCATATGGGGGCTTGTGCGTCATGTAGATCAACTTATAACATAAGCTAACCCATGTTAATTAGCAATATTACTACGGACACACGCGCCCTTCTATAGGTCCTCTACATGTTACGAAAGGTCACCGTATCTCTTAGCGAATATGCCCATGATCAATCCAGTGATGTTAGCCGCGGGTCTCTGTACAGCTTATGGATATGTGCTTATACATGTCTACTGTTCCTGGGTATACACCTAGATACATGGAGAAGAGATTGATGTATATATATGGTTGCCCTAGTTTCCCCGGAAAATCCATGGTGCTCCGAGCCAGCCAATCACAGTGCTTCTTCGCGAACTAGTCACGTGTATCTCACGTGTGTAAATGAAACCCGAACACCACCACCGACGTAGCCAAAAAATTTTCCCAAAACTTTGGTGTCTCTCTCTTCCTACACACTTTCCTCTTTTTTTCTTCTTCATTAACTTTGTCCAAAAGTAAATCCATCATATTAGACAGTACGTGATTAAACTGTCTTCTTTGGTTCTTTGACTTTCCTTCTCCTCTGCGGGAGGGTTTAATTCTCGGATTTATGATCATACCTAACAGTTTTTGTTATGGTTGTTGTTTATCCGGTTTTAAATCCAGTGATTGACATTGTAATTGGAGAGGACTACCACCCGTTTTAAATCAATCGTGATTATTGATGGAGAGAGCAACATTATGTCAATAAGAACCCGTCTGGATCTTTTACAGAGCTGAAAGAGGGGTGTCAGATGATATAGATATCTCTTCGTGTCTACACTTGTATATAAATAACCATCAGGTATATGCAATAAACAAAAACATACAAAACAAAACCGTAGACCAATCATTATATGCAACAAGTGAACAACAAAAACCAAGAACTGAATCAATAGCAAATATATTAAGCACCTTGATATCAAGCCATATGGTGCTATGAAACCATGTGAATATCTCTTATATCGTCCTTTTTCTAAACCGATGGGTATCAAGCCTTCTTGTCATTATCATTTATGTTCTCTTTAGAAGAGCTCATCAACTTTCTCTTCTGTGTGGGTGTCAATCTCTTGGGCTTGGGTGTAGGTTCGGGTGATGCCGTTGGAGATTGTTCACCATGTGCAATCTTGTGTTTCATTAAGTCTTCATGCTTGAAGTACATGTAGTTCCGTAGTGCCATAACCTGTGTTTGTATAGTCTATCAGACACAGATCTGAAATGCAAACAACATCTTCAAATCCAGAACGGAGACACCATCCATATATATACAGTGCTAATATCGTACGGTTTTGCGGGAATGAAATCAGGCGACTTTTGGAACCTGCATTTGATTATGTAAGCAGTTGGGGGATATAAAACGTGTTCGCGGGAGACACCGCGAATTTTTATATTTACATCTCTGATCTCTCTATAAGGAGCCTTCTTGTATTTACCCCTGAAAGACCCAGTTGATACGATGGATGAAGATACGATGCACGACGATATGGAGGCACCTGAACAGCTTGGGAAACCCAAACAACGGGATCTCCGCTCGAGTATGCGCCGAGTGCTCCGAGATTTCGAGTCACAGTATAAACATGATCTTGGTGTTCATCTCTATTCAACTCATCTATTACACAAGAGGAATCCATATTTCCCCGATTCAAACTATGCCAATTGGCCCCTGCCCATTGACGAGGTCCCCGTCCCGAAAACAATGAATAAATACGTTCAAGAACCCGAAGAGATTGAATACAGACCAAGTTTCCAAATTGTCCCAGCACCACACACAAGAACATCGACACCAACACCGGAAGATAGATCATCCAAAGAGCTTGTGCCCGAATATGTGTTGGAAGAAGAGGCCGAGGAGGAAGAGGCCATGGGGTTGATAATGGATAGAACCGATTGGAGTCTTGATGCTGAATCTAATGAAGACGTGCAACTACAACTGCCAGATCCAACAGAGATCTTAAAGATCGAAATAGACAGACTGTTCAAACGCAAAGTGCATAATGATATCCATTCCGGTGGTGCACTCAATGAGAAGCTGGTGCCAATTATAGATAAGCTTCAAACACCTCAAACAACATACGATCATGTCTTTGGGAAGCTTGATGCCTTGTTGAGTGGGTTTAAAGGCAGGAAGAATGATTATGAAAGGGTTGATGACAATTCTGGATTGTTCACTTGGACCGATCTTGTGCATGGCTGTGACTCATTGGAGTTTATCAAGAGAATGGAGAGAACGTTTGAAACTGAAGCTGATGAGTTTTTGGTCGATGTGAAGAGACAAAGAGAAAAGGAGATAAATTCATCCGATGAGGACTCGGAAGAGAGTGTTGTTGATATACATACACCTATGGATATACCACATTCCAAAAATCGGAAAAAGGCCCAGGACACTGACAAGGCTCTAAGATTAAGATCCCAAGTTTCAAGGCTATTGTTGGAGAAGAAGACACAAAGATTACAACAAAAGATCAAATTGAAGAAGGAGAAGTACCCACTTGGAAGACACGCCATTTACAGAGACTACGATCCACATGTGAACAAGATCAGAAAGCCACAGAGGTCAATTGCAACAAGATTGGATACGTTAACACCAGAGTCCACTGACTAATCTTTGTGTAATGAACATTTAATGAATTATGACTTATAAGAGACGAGGAATGACATAGATGAGAAGACCCAAATAACCAGCCAAGAGACCCGTGAGCTTCTCAGATAGTGAATGGAAATGTGCACTTGTGATAAGAAGCATCCACCACCAAAGTGCTTGTAATGCAATCAACAAGATCATAGAACTTCTCAATGTCAAAACGGCCAATTCCAACAAGAAATTACCTCTTTGCTCTTGTCTCAATCTTTGAACCTCATCACCAAATCTCTTCACCTCATTGAAAACACCGTAATCGACAAGTTCAAACCACATTATCAGAGAACTATGAACAAGTAAGAAGACATGACCACTCGGATCATGACCACCAAACCATTCACCTTTAACTTTCCGACAAACGACACTTCCAATCTCACCAACCAAACCTTGGTACTTCAAAAGATCATATTTACAATACCCACCGGTCAAAACAAAGATCCTATCCATTATTGGAAGACCAAAACACCATTGTGTGAAGAAGATCCACCATAACGTCCCCAAGCTTAAACGAATGACCCTATTCAACGTGAAACGACGATGTTGTATAAGGAAATATGAAGTGAGAACAATAGTCCAAAACCAACCTTTCTTAACAAACAATTGATTCAATACGTTTCTCTTATTTGTATAGTAGTTCACAACCAACTCCGGTGATGTATGGTATAGTAGTTGTCCGAGGAGAAGTGTCAATGGGTATTGTAATAGCACTAACAGTTCTGCTGCCTGGAGCTTTGTCCTCGTGTGGACAGCTGTTAAAATTGTGTTGACTCTCTGCCGGTGCAATTGATACACTTTTTCCATTGTGTTATCTGTGTATGTCTATATGGAGTATAAATATGGAGTATACATAAGAGTGAAGTGTATTGCTGTCAACTGGCCCGGGGGCGATTCCAGATGGTGTTCGGGTGTTTCTTGGCCACGAACTTGAGCTGGACTTTTCCCTTCAAACTTCTACAACAATAGAACCAACGGTTATCTACACTAATTAAGAGATGGAGGAATTGCCAACACGATGGGAAGTCGAACTTGAGGTGAGTCATTTGCTTTGATGTTTAAAGAATGAGACTAACACCGATAGTTCGTCCAAGCACTTGCAAACATCCAGTACCTCAACTTCTTAGCACAGAACAAATATCTCGAGAACGAGGAGTTCTTGAACTACCTGAGGTACTTGGAATACTGGCGACAACCGGAATATGCCAAGCACTTGGTGTATCCCAACTGTTTACACGTGTTAACGCTGCTACAATCCGAGAGCTTCAGGGAACAGATCCTAAGACAAGATGCAGCAGCTGTATTGATGAACGATATGGTGAATAGATGGAAAGAACCACAGACGACATTTGCACCTACACCGATCCAAAACTTGGTCAAATCTGATGAGAATGGAGATATACCCGAAGAGGTCACAGTTAATGGTAATGGTAATGGGACTAATGGCATACAATCAACAGGGTCTACATCAACGACATAGTTCATTACATTACATTATAAGCCAAACTTCTCCTTGAGTGCTTTTTGTATCTCGTCATCTCCGAGATCAACGTTATCCAAATCCTCGAGTAATTTCTCCACCCGGGGTTTATTCTTTGCCAACCCTAAGATTCTTAACAATTTGGTTGTCTCCACGGTCAAATAACGATCACGGTCACTCGAAGTATGTTCCAGGCCACGGATACCACCTTCATCAAGAGATTCACGAAGTTTGTTGATCGTTTCAAACATCTCTGTAGTTTGTGAAACTAAGTAATACAAAGTTTGGTCCAATGGTGCTAGTGTTTTCAGAGTTTGAAGAGCGTCTGGTGATAAGTCTTGGGGTTGTGTGAGGAATTGGATGGATTGTTTGTATAAATGTAGTAATTTCAATATCTTTTTGGCTTTATTCAATTGTAATACCAACTGTTTCTTGATAACCAACTGTTGTGTGATCTCTTTGAAAGTTTGATTAATTTTGAGATCCAGTTCAACGGACTTGGCATCTGCTTTTTTGTCAAATGTAACACCCTCATGATGCCTTAACGTGACAAACCCTTCTTCGACCAAGTCATTGGGTATCGTTAAGATGTTTCTTAAAGCGTACAATTCAAACTTGTCAAAGTTCTTATCCACCGTGTTTTCCAATAACGTCTCCAACTTCGCTGTACCCATCTCAATTTCCCCACTTCGTACCTGCTCTTTGTCAATGAGGTATGTCTCCACAGCTTGTGTGCACTTATACATAACACCATTCACCGCGTTGATGATGTCGTCGATTAGCGCAATCGGCGGGAAGCCGAGATGTTCCGTGAGGATCTCCGTGGACCGGACATTGGGAGCGGCCATCTTCAATTGTTCTGTTGTTTGTTATATCTATGGCTTTTGTTTACCTTTTGTTGTTGATGTTTTCTTAAAAACAAACGTTCAACTACGCGTTTCCATGACAACATCCAGATTGGTGTCCGGGTGTATCGGGGCCCCATAACCCTACCCAATCGGGATGTACATTGAGGAAACGCGACATCAACTGATGTTCTCCAGACGTCCCAAGTGGGTACTTTTGTTTTATAATACAAATATATAAATGTATAAATAGATGGTTGAAACAGTAGATTAATTGATATATATATAAACACATTAAACAAGAAAACCCCACGGAAAACCCCCACAAATGAGTGAAAGAAGCACACGATGGTAAGCCCGCCCCCACTCGGTTCTGCTGGTTTGTCGCGAAATTTCGCTGTGAGCTGCGGAGCGCGCTCCCACGGATTTTTTGCGGGATGGCACCATCACCAAACCACCACAGCCAAAAACCGACCTTAACTCCTCCAAACTCCACCACCTTTTTTAGCAACCGCTCAGCACTAAGAACAAAGTAAAGATGGTGTCACAGTTTGCTTCCGTCGCCAAGGGCGCCCAATTGCTCTCCACATCCATTAGAAGAGCCGGTCTTCGTGCCTCCTTTGCCAACCAGGTGCGTTGTCAATCCACCAAGATCACCGTCCGTGACGCTTTGAACGCTGCCTTGGCCGAGGAGCTCGACCGTGACGAAGAGGTGTTTGTCATCGGTGAAGAAGTCGCCCAGTACCAAGGTGCCTACAAAATCACCAGAGGCTTGCTCGACAGATTTGGAGAGAAGAGAATCATTGACACCCCAATCACTGAGATGGGTTTCACAGGTTTGGCCGTTGGTGCTTCGCTTGCCGGTTTGAAGCCAGTTGTCGAGTTCATGACTTTCAACTTCGCCATGCAGTCCATCGACCACATCATCAACTCCGCTGCCAAGACCTATTACATGTCCGGTGGTATCCAGCCTTGTAACATCACTTTCAGAGGTCCAAACGGTGCCGCTGCCGGTGTCGCCGCCCAGCATTCCCAAGATTACGCTGCTTGGTACGGTTCTATCCCGGGTTTGAAGGTTGTTTCGCCTTACTCTGCCGAAGATTACAGAGGTCTTACCAAAGCTGCTATTAGAGACCCAAACCCAGTTGTTATCTTGGAGAACGAATTGCTCTACGGTGAGACTTTCGAAGTCTCTGAAGAGGTGTTGTCCCCAGACTTTGTGTTGCCAATTGGTAAGGCCAAGGTTGAGAGAGAAGGTACCGATGTCACCATCGTTGCCCACTCTAGAAACGTTCAGTTCTCCCTTGAGGCCGCTGAGACTTTGGCTAAGGAGTTCGGCGTTAACGCTGAGGTTATCAACTTGAGATCTATCAAGCCATTGGATGTCCCATGTATCATTGAGTCCGTTAAGAAGACCAACCACTTGATCTCCGTCGAGGCCGGTTTCCCAGCCTTCGGTGTCGGTTCTGAGATTTGTGCCCAGATTATGGAATCTGAGGCCTTTGACTACCTCGATGCCCCAATTGAGAGAGTCACCGGTGCTGAGGTCCCAACCCCATACGCTAAGGAGCTCGAGGACTTTGCCTTCCCAGACCCACCAACCATCATCAGAGCCGTCAAGAAGGTTTTGTCTTTGTAATTGCCCCCTGACAAATATATTCCCTAATAACGACCCCTCCATACATACATTCCTTCACACACACACCATCTCTCTACTCCAGTAACCCACGGAGGAATGTCCACCACCTATGAAACAGGTTTTTTGTACATATCTGCAATAACCTATGAGATGAAAATTCAATATATAAAAGTGCTAATTGTCATGCTATAGCAACATTGGTAATAGTAGATCACTCTTTAACTCTCCATGCACTAGTTGGAAGACTTTGAAGATGTAACACTTTACCTCTAATCCATCCAAAGAATAATAACAAACCGAGTGCAATGCAAACCATATTAGTAACGTAATAACCATCCTCTTCCATGGTATAAACACCATTTTGTTCTTTACACAACTGTTTATCCGCCTCGGTTTTAACTTGGGAGACACCCGTTTGAGAAGTACATAACGCAACGGTAAACCAATCAATCATGTTCAACACGATATACCGTGGCCATTGACCACCCAAATTGGAAATCGTGTTTAAAGTGGTCATATAAGTACCACCGATTAAAGGATCTGAAATCTGGGTATGGAATGCATTAACAGAGACAAATTGGATGGTGGACATAAAAGAACCTAAAAGGTGTTGTAAGATGACAAAGATGAAATAAGGTGTAGTGACACCATTTGCAGGGAATGACCAAACGACAACGGTGGCAAGTGCAGCAGAGGCAAGACGACCCAAGTATCCATACATCCATGGATTTAGCGAGCCTTTCCCCGTTGACCATTTGGCAACGTAATAACCAAATATGATCTCAAATGGGAAATCAATTAACACTGTGATGGCGAGGTCTTCACGAGCAAAACCTTTCTCCAAGAGTTTGAGGTTTGTTGCACCTTCATTAGCTTGGAACCCGATTTTAGATATAAGGTGAACGATGATGAATGCTTGGATGTTTGGTAAACGCAGTACTTTGAACATTGAGGTGTAAACTTGTTTCAATGAATCCATTGTGTTCTTTGGTGCATTGGTGACTTCTATGGAGTCATGTCTCTTTGTCTTTCGAAGATGATGTGGTTCTTCATGTACAAACAAAGTGACAAAGATGGTGACAATGATGTAAACACAACCACAGAATTTTAAATAAGTATTCAGTGATAACACACCGTAATCCAATGGTTCAGATCTGAGATATTTATTGGAGAACTCCGAGGAGTTGAATGCCAAAAAGATGGTGAATGATAAGAAATAACCCGTATTGAGACCGATTGTTTGCGCTGTGGAGGCATAACTTAGTGCACTCGGAGATAAGATTGTAAGGGCCCAACCATCAACTGCAATGTCCTGGGTAGCACATAAGAAAACAAGGAAGAAAAAAGTCCATGTGATCTTTACCAAGTTTTCTTCTGGATGTTCAAGCAACGAGTCCATACTCATCCCGAGATATATCAACGTAGTACCCGAGATCAACTGGATAGGGATGATCCATGATTTGCGACGTCCCAATCGCTTGTTATAAATGGCATCCACCACCGGGGACCATAACAGCTTAAGAGAATAAGGGTATGATGCTAATGAGAACGTTGCAACTTGGGAATAGGACAACTTGGCCTTAAGCAGGAAAGGGATGGACCCAAATGCTAGGCCAACGGGGATACCTTGTAACAGGTAAAGCAACACCAAAAGCATAAACTGTGGTCTATCCAAGATTGGAAGAGTTGTGGCGTCATTGTATGGGGAAGATGATTGTGATATGACCGGTTGAACAGTCGGTGTCTGTGGCCTCGAAGGTAAAGCAGAGTGTGATTTCCGGTTATGAATCGGCAGAAGCTCGATATTGGAAGTGTCGGCCATCTCCCCTTTATTATAGATTTAATATGTACTATGTTCAAGAAAGTGATGTGTACGGTGGAAGTGTGAAAGATCAGAGACGCGTCGAGGTGTCCGGGTGTTAACAGGGCTCGTAACCCTTCCATTTCGGGACGGTTCCGCAATTACCCCCACAAAATCGTAGAGCAACACTTAAACCTATGAACAAACACCTTAAGACATAGAGAAAAGGTAAAGATGAGCTTCTTGTCTAAACTGTGGGGCTCCAAGAGCAAAGCCCAGGAACCTGAGCTTTACACGTTGCTCAGTGCCATGAAACTGTCGCATCGTGAAGCCGTTGCCGTCCCTGGTGGTGCCTCTGTATCGTACAAAGAGCTCTCCAACATCACTGGACAACTCCAAACGATTTTCTACAGTCCAACCTCGCCGTTATTTGAGCTGTGTGGTAGACAAACCGCCGTCGGTATCTCTTTACCAAATGGATTGGAATTGGTTTCGGTCTTTGTCGCTGTTACCCACAGTGGTAGGGTTGCTGCCCCTTTGAACCCGGCTTATAAGAAAGCCGAGTTTGATTTCTACTTGGATGATCTTAAGGCTAAAGCTGTGGTGGTGCCACGTGGAACTCATAACAAGAGAGCATTGCCAGTGGTCCAGTCGGCTAAAGACCACGATGCCTTGTTGGTTGAAGTTTGGTATGACGATGAACGTCAAAGAGTTGAGTATTCGATCTATGGCCATGTCGATGACACTGCGTTGTACGATTCCCGTACCCATCCGGTCTTCATTAACAACCTAAACTGCTTCCCAGGTGAATGCACCGTTGATGACGTTGCCATGATTCTCCATACCTCTGGTACCACTGGTCGCCCGAAGACTGTGCCTTTAACGCATGCAAACATTGCCCGTTCTATGAAGAATATCGTTGCCACATATGAATTAACTCCGGATGATCGTTCCTATGTTGTCATGCCATTGTTCCATGTCCATGGACTCATCGGGGCACTACTCTCAACGCTTCATAGTGGTGGTTGTGCCATTGTGCCATCTAAATTCAGTGCCTCTCAATTTTGGAATGATTTCATTGAGTATAGAGCAACTTGGTACTCCGCAGTGCCAACTATTCATCTCATTCTTTTGAACACCAAGTTGCCTTCCAAATTACCAAAGATAAGATTCATCCGTTCTTGTTCCGCTGCACTTGCACCAGCAACTTTCCATAAATTGGAGGAGACTTTCAAAGCACCTGTCTTGGAGGCATACGCAATGACCGAGGCATCTCACCAGATGACTTCGAATAACATCCCACAGAAAGGCAAGCGTAAACCTGGAACAGTGGGGCAAGGACAAGGTGTTGAGATTGCCATTTTGGATGATTCAGGAAAACATTTATCCCGTGGTGTCGTTGGTGAAGTGTGTATTCGTGGTTCTAATGTTACCAAAGGTTATGCTAATAATGCAAAGGCAAATGCTGAGAGTTTCACCAAAGACGGGTTTTTCAGAACCGGTGATCAAGGATTCCTTGATGATGAAGCTTTCCTGCACCTCACTGGTCGTTTGAAAGAGTTGATCAATCGTGGAGGTGAAAAGATTGCACCTTTAGAGTTGGATGCCGCGTTGTTATCACATAAGGATGTTCGTGAAGCTGTGGCATTTGGTTCCCCTGATGAGAAATATGGACAAGTTGTCCACGCGGCAGTTGTTTTGAAAACTGGTTCAAATGTGTCTGCCGAGGAGTTGAGAACTTTTATGTCTGAGAAAGTTGCCAAGTTTAAAGTACCAGATATCATTTATATAGTTGATGCCTTGCCAAAGACCGCTACGGGTAAGATCCAAAGACGTATCATGGCCGATGTCTTTGGTCCAAAGGCTAAGCTGTAACTACAAATATATGACTTTATAAGAAAAAGTCCCGATTCATATCTTCATTAGTTAACAGGCACATGATTTTGCCCTCTCTGTGACTCTATTCAAGTCAATAACACCTCTGGAAGTTGTATCATCATCCTGTTGAGGTTCAACGAACTTTTCCTGTGGTAAATCCTCAGCTATTAGTTCAAAGATCCTAGAGACGTTTTCACCAGTTTTAGCTGAACATTGTAAATATTCTATACTTTCTTGTTGACAATACTGTAACACTTCGGAATCATCAATGACATTCACCTGAGGTTTATCTTTCAAATCGATCTTATTTCCGATGAGCTTAACAATTAGTGTGTCGGGAGCCTGGATCCTTAACTCCTGGACCCAATTTTTAGCCTTATCAAAACTTATAGAATCCGTGATATCGAAAACGATTAAAGCTGCATCTGCATTACGATAATACATCGGTGCTAAAGACTTATAACGTTCTTGTCCCGCTGTATCCCATATCTCGAATTTAACCGACGACGTCGAATCTAATGGTAACGATTTGGTGATGAATGCTGCACCGATGGTTGATTCTCGTAAGTCATCAAATGTGTTCTTGGTAAACCTTTGTACAAGTGAGGATTTACCAACTGCCGAGTCTCCGAGCAGAACGAGTTTGCAATGGCCGAACTTCGTGGTCTCCATCCTTGTCTGTTTGTATTCTATGTGGTTGTAGTGTTGATGTTTGTTTGTTTGTTGTCTTTTGTTTGTTTGTGTGTTTTGTTGATACTGTGGCGTTTTTTTATTGATAGTGTTTTTTTTTTTTTTTTTTTTTTTTTTTTTTTTTTTTTTTTTTTGGTTTTTTTTTTTTTTTTTTTTTTTTTTTTTTTTTTTTTTTTTTTTTTTTTTTTTTTTATAATGTGGAGAAAGCCGTCGACACAGTGGGGTTAACCCCCAAACATCTATAAAAGCCAATGAAACTATGGCTTTGGGGTTGAAAGAGGTAAGGTATACGTATACTATGTAAAGACATGAGACTAACACTCCCACAGTTCGTCCACCGTCAACAGGTTCTTCAATTGTACAGACATGTTATCCAAACCATCTATAGTGAGTATTCCTTATGAATTATGTACTGAGTAGTACTAACACGTACAGAACTACCCAAAAGAGACCAACCAGAGTTATTAAGTTATGTTAAGAACGAGTTTCGGGTCAGTGCCGAGTCATTAGATGCCAATAAATACCTGTTGAACAAAGGTAAACGACAATTTGAAACCATGGCACGACAGTTGGGTGTCTAGATCATCAGATCATATCACTATCAAAGCATGACAGAAAGAATGATACAACCATACGGCATAGTATCTGGGGGCCAATCATACGTACCCGATCCATAAACAGCTCGTGCCGACACAATGAAGACATACGAGTCCGTTATACAAACCGTAGATCCATCCATCACGGCATTAAAGATACGCCCATTAATACGGCACTAATTTTATTGCCCTTCCGGTAACGGGCCGCCAGTGCGTGGCCGTACCGCGAGGCTCCTACACCGGCTTACATAAGATAAGCCGTTGTACTTAATCTTATACTCCGGTATTTCTATGTATCAATCTGTTTCTCTATATATTAATCTATCTATATATCAATCTATGTATTTATCTATGTCTCTATGTATATGTTGCTATGTGTTATCCCTGAAGGTCTGTGGCTTACACCCCGCCAAATGGCTGTCTGGTGGGCTGCTTCTGGAAATTTCTGCACTGATAAGAGCGCACGCTCGGCTGTTCGACCACGGCGTTTGACACTTTTCTATGGTGCCGTAAAGATCTATAAGAAACACATACTTATCATTTGTACTATACGCTATGTACTCTTAACTATGTACTAAATGTATAAGTTATGTATAAGATATGTATAAGATATAAGATATAAGCTAAGTGTCATAGATATAAGCTTTGTATAAGCTATGTAAGATAAATGGATGCCTCTGATTGGCCTGTCATGTGCACGCCACATAATATGAAATCTGGCACGGCACCAAAAGCATAAGCCAATTTGGTATGGGGAAAAAGTACAGTTGCAGCGTTAATCAGTGTTGATAATCAGCGCCTAATCATGCGTAGACGTTTGATAAGCATTCCATATATAAAGGTCTTTCTCTCCCCTCTGTTACTGTTCATAGTTTTCTCAAAACAACAAACATGTCCGATAAAGAAGTCGACCAGAAGGTGCCAGACACCGTCCAGTTCTCCCAATCGGCGGAGACTGTGTCCATCCACGCTACCACTGCCGAACATAAGTCAACTTCAGCATGGAAGAACTTCACCGATTCTTTCAAAGAAGCCGAGTTTGATGAGTATGACACTACGGGTATGACCGATTTGGAGATTGCCATTGCTCGTACTTCTAAATCTCCATTGCAAAAGAACTTGAAGAATAGACATTTGCAAATGATTGCCATTGGTGGTTCTATCGGTACCGGTCTTTTTGTCGGTTCCGGTGGTGCTTTAGCCAACGGTGGTCCAGCTGCTTTGCTTATCGCTTGGTTCCTCGTTGGTACCATGATCTTTGCTACGGTCCACGCATCTGGTGAATTGGCTGTTCGTTTCCCAGTCTCGGGTGGTTTCAACACTTTCTCCACGAGATTCCTCCACCCTTCATGGGGTTTCACCATGGCTTGGAACTACGGTCTCCAGTGGTTGATCGTTATGCCTTTGGAATTGGTTGCCGCTGCTATCGTTATCGGTTATTGGAACACCAGTATCAGTCCTGCCGCTTGGGTTGCCATTTTCTACGTTTTAATTGTGTTCATCAACTTGTTTGGTGTTAGAGGTTACGGTGAAGCCGAATTCATCTTCTCCGCTATCAAAGTCATTGCCATTGTCGCCTTCATCTTCTTGGGTATCATTTTGAACTGTGGTGGTGGTCCAAAAGGTGGTTACATCGGTGGTTTGTACTGGCACAACCCGGGTGCTTTCTCCCATGGTTTCAAAGGTGTCTGTGCCGTGTTCGTCACCGCTGCTTTCTCCTTTGCAGGTACTGAGTTGTGTGGTTTGGCCGCTGCTGAGACTGCTAACCCAAGAAAGGCATTGCCAAAGGCCACTAAGCAAGTCTTCTGGAGAATTACTTTGTTCTACATGATCTCTTTGACCCTTGTCGGTTTGCTCGTTCCATATGACGATCCAAGACTCGGTACCGCCTCGGATGCGTCTGCTTCTCCATTCGTCATTGCCATCACCAACGCTGGTATTGGTGGTCTCGATTCTGTGATGAACGTTGTCATTATGATTGCCGTCTTGTCTGTCGGTAACTCCTCTGTCTACGCTTGTTCTCGTACTTTGACCTCTTTGGCTGCCCAAGGCTTCGCTCCAAGATGGTTCCTTTACGTTGACAGAAAAGGTCGTCCACTTTGGTCCACAATTTTCACTTTGACCATTGGTCTCTTGTGTTTCCTCGCTGCTTCTAACAAGCACGGTGATATCTTCAACTGGATGCTTGCCCTCTCCGGTTTGTCCTCCGTCTTCACTTGGGGTTCCATCTGTGCTGCTCACATTAGATTCAGACAAGGTATGAAGGCTCAAGGTAGAGATCCACAAGAAGAGTTGGCCTTCATGTCCCAATGTGGTGTCCTTGGTTCTTACTACGGTCTTGTCCTTAACATCCTCATCTTGATTGCCCAATTCTGGGTTGCTTTGTTCCCATTGGGTGCTAAGCCAAATGCTTCGGCTTTCTTCCAAGTTTACTTGGCCTTACCAGTTATCATTGCCTTTTACTTCATTCACAAGGTGTTCTGGAAAGATTGGACTTGGTACGTTAGCACCGCTGATATGGATTTGGACTCTGGTAGAGCTGAACACGATTTGGAATTGCTCAAGCAGGAGATTGCAGAGGAGAAGGCTTACATCGCTTCAAGACCATGGTGGTACAAGGTTTATGCCTTCTGGTGTTAAACATATGGCTGGTACATATACCTGAATAATTTGTTAATGTTGATTTGAGTTATAAGCATCTCTGTAGTATCTAGTAATAAGCTATTCATTCAAATCGTATAAAAGTTTTTTGTTTAGTCAACTTCAAGATCCAACTCTTCCTCGGTTTGTACAAGACTCTTGAATATGTGGTGTAATGGTGTTTGCATGATGAACTTCTTTGTAAAAGTTCCAAACACAGTGTATCCCAGCATAACCCTTTCCATATCCATTTCGTCTTCATCATCACTGTTGATTGAAAAATGTGGACTTGCAGTGTATCTCTTCTTGTAATCACACTTGTACGATTTCAAATTGACAAAATTGGACATGACACGCTTAGATTTATACCTTTGACCAATGGTTAATGCATTTGACGATGTCTTTTCACGAAGGGTGTCTTTAACGGCATTGATCGAGACTGCTCTCAAGATCTTGCGATGAACCAATTTTTGTTTAAGGATATCGTTCTGGTCCGGGGTGGATTGGTTCTTCAAAAGTTTGTTGATGTAGTTATAAAGCTGGGTCTTTTCGTTCTTCAACGATTTAACCTCAAACACCAATTTCTTCAACTCTGTATCCTTTTGTTGTAACTTCAAGTCCATTTCCTCTGCCAGAGAGATCGAATCCATGCCGACATCTTCTTCTCCTTCGTCATCGGACAGTTCCCCAAGATCTTCATCAATTAAGATGTCATAGCGGTCTTCATCCTCGTCATCATCATCAGAATAGTCTTGTCGAGTTATTGGTGTTTGGAAACTCTTGTCCAAAGAGCCATCAGAGACATACGAGGTATCTCTAGATTTATTATCCTCAGCTCTGTTCTCCAATTCAAGCAAAACCTCTTCAAGTTCCTGATTCAAATTGGCCATCTCTTGGTCTTTCTCCCGTATAGATTGCTTCAAAGTGTCGATATACAACTTCTGTTTCTCCAATTCTTTAGTCAAGATCGACTCCCTAGCCTTGTAATGCTCCAACTCCTGTTCCAAGAACTCAGCATCCGCAGTGTACTTCTCCACCAAGCGCCGATTGTTATCATTGGCCCTTGTTAAGCTGTTCTGGCAATCAAGCAACTGTTTGTCCTTCATCAAGAGCTCCGTTTCTAACCGTTCTTGCTCGTGTTGATGTTCCTGTGTCCTGCCAATCTGTTCAGCGTATAACCGTTGGAGCTTGACAAAGTCCTTGGCCAATGGCTCTTCTTGGTTCTCCTTGTCGTTGCTGCGTACTGACAAGCTCATCTTTATCCTTCTTATATCTTACTGTCTTATAAAGCAAAAGGCGGAAGGCACAAAGATTGGTTTTGTTGGTGAATTGTTTTGGTTTGTTTACTTTTCGCCCTACGTGCGGGTTGCCACAACAACAACACATTGTGCGACATTATAGGAAATGAGCAAAGATCATCGCTGTGTTAAATAACGGTTCATAACAGAGGCCAAATGGTTAGAGACACGAATGTACAGCCCACTGATAGGGAATTGGAGGTTGTTGATGTCGAAGATGAAGAGGTCATAATCATTAGTGACGATGAAGTGATATCAATATCGGATGAGTCGTTGATTGAAGGTGAACAGGTACCCATTGTCGGAGGTGTTCCATTTGATGGTGAAGAGGACAACATCGACGACGCTTGGTTCCATTGGCAACTACCAGTGATGAAGACATTTGCCGATTGGCTTGTAAGTGTTGGATCTAAGTACCTCTCTGGCATACATTTAACGCAAGACGGTTCCCATTACATCCGAGAACACATCCGGAAACATCATCCAAATTTGTCATTAGACGTACTCAGTGACGAAGTCATTGATATGAATCTGACAAGACTTTACACTTACTACGTTGCATATCTATCATTGCTTGAATGTGAATATCTAAAGTATAACAACGGATCATTTGAACCATTGCACAGACCTCTTGATGATGATCTCATCGAAGATGTTTGGTTATTACTCAAGAATAACGAGATCAGAACAGAGTTGATCGATATAACATTCTTCTTTAACGAAAATCTTCATTTCCTCTCGGAACTTCATTACTTCTATAAACTTGATGATTGGGCACATAATGCCCCAGCTGTGGCAGCTGTGGCATTCCAACGTCGTTTCAGAATCCCACCTACATCTTAATGCAATATATGCGGATCTCTGGTGTAGCTTTAGCAAACCATACACCATCATCCAACATACCAGGATTGGTCTCCTTGGCAATAACATCCCATTGCAAACCACTTTGTTGTAACACATCGTCAAAGGTCTTTATAGTATCTTCGTTTCTAACAGTAGCAGCGATAATTGCCTCCTTGGCACCTCGTTGTAAACCTTGTTCAATACACCGGACTAACGATGGGATAACACTCGAGTCATAAGTGACATCTGCAGCGATAATGATATCTGATCCAGGTGGTAGGTCATCCCCCCACCAAAGCGATTGACACGATATCCCATCACCAATTTCAATGTCATTGAGTTTGAAGTTATAGGATAATGCCTCGATCAATGATGAGTCTCCATCTGTGATTGTTAATGATTTGAATTTGATGGATTTGATGATTGCTAATGACACTAGGCCAGTGCCTGTCCCCAATTCAAGTATCGATTTACCTTGCAGATGTTGTTTGTAATGAGTTAACAAGTATTGAGAGAGGTATAAAGCTGCTTCCCAAGTACGTAACCCTGTTGTTCCTGCACCACTAATGATTTTTGGAGTTTCTCTAATGACAACCTTGGTATTAGAAAGGTCATACTCAATATAATCATGATCCGTTGGAGCAAGTGGTTTACTCATTAACACCTCACTAAACAACTCATAGTACTCATCCTGGTCAATTTGTGGATCTCTGAAAAGCCGTGTGGAGAAGAACGACTTGACGTAATATGGGTTGAATTCTTTGATTGATTCTAATGCTTGTAATAACCGTTGAGAATCGAGAGTCTCGGGGATTTCCAGCTCATGAATGGGAACCCTTTGCCTCAGGTTGTTAATCAACTTGTCCATATTCATAACACTTTAACTAGTTATAGAACAAAGACCGTCGGCCGAAGTGTTTTTTTTTTTTTTTTAAAGGTGCGATGATCCGACGGCATGCCGACGGATCTTCCCGGAGATAACCCCATATAATTAACTACAATAAACAAAGATAAAGACCTGCTTGGATTAGAAGTAAATAGGGAATGACGTTATTTATGCAATTGTTCCAAAGACTCTGACTCTTTTAACACCACCATCTGGGATGATCGTAAGGAGAACGTGTGTAAATTCACCCTCGTTCTTAAACTGTTTGAAAGAGTGTTCCTTATCGGCAAATGTCTTTGATGGCTCAACTAATGGAATCCACGCTTTATCGGTGTATTCTGGAACTTTGGTTGTGGTGTTCAACCCGTGCACGGAAATTTTTTGTGGGAAATTACCTCTGAAATGGGCAGTGTCAATGACAATTTCACTGATGTTACATTTAGAACCAAGTTTAATGATAACCCAATCAACGTGTCCCTCGGTTCTAGATCTCTTGGTTTCCCAACCGTCACTCATATCGACACCACGACCTGGAAGCAACAAGTTATCAGCGGTACCGAAGTGTTGATCGGACCATTTAACGGCAACACCACCGTAACCGACGGATGCGAAATCAACTGTGGAGTTGGTGGTGATCTGGGCCAAGTTCGGCACAACTTCACCGTAGAGTCTGAATCTGGCAATACCACCATCTGGATACATTCTAAGTCTTGCGTGTGTGAAAGCCTTTTCTGTGATGTTCTCATTCTTGAAGAAATGTCTTTGGGATGGACCACATTCGATCTTGGAGATGACAGTTTCCCATTTGACATTATCCCAATCAATGTCCTCATCGTTGAGCTTCACTGCTTCGACACTAATAGCCGGAGCATGATTACCGTTGAAGAAAGCCGTGTCAACTTCACAACCAATCAACTTAGCACTCGAGACACCAAGTTTAAAGATGACCCAATCTGCCTCTTCGGTGTTATGTCTTCTCGTTTCCCAACCGTCATACCAAGCACCGGCATAGGTGAATCTCGTGGCGTCTCTAATTGGAGCTTTTGGTTTAATCAAGTTCTTAGCAGCGGCAAACCACTCATCACTGAAGCTAATGATCTTACCACCAACTTTCTCACCGATAACATCTGTATACTGTGAGACAACTTGTTGCTTGAACTCCTCTTCGGAGAGGATCTGTGGTGGTTGTATCTCTGACTGAGTCATCTTATCGTTTGACATCTTGATACTACTTATAAGAGGGAATAAGAGGGGACAACTTTGTCTTTATACACGATATTTTTTATCGGAGAAACAAAAGTCTCGGTGATGGCCGTGTTTATCGAGGCGCGCGCATTTGCCGGATGGGCAATAAAAGCAGATCATCAATCGCTTGTTTTGGTTACACAAGCGTATAAATACATGGCATATAACTGTGGATGTACGATTCATATTTATCAAATAAATAAAGTGTATATATATAAATGTTCTTGTATAGGAAACCCGGCAATAAGGATAACCGGTGAACTCCGGGGAAGAAAATAGGCGTGCGCTAACCGATCCCACTTGGTACGGGCCACACTCGTATCACGTGTGCCGGGTAACACCGCGAACCTGTTTTATTCGCGAAACCCGTTTTTCGCGAAAAAATTAATGGAAGTTTCCGATTCGCCAGCGAAAGGAAAAAAAGGGCGAATTGGACATAACAAAACACCTTCAAAAAGCTTTATAAGCCAATTGCTCACTGTAAACACATAAAGATGGCCGCCTTGAAGAGATTCCCAACCCCATTGCTCAAGCCATACTGGCCATTCTTCGTCGGTGGTGTCGCCGTCTACTGGTTGGTCGGTAAGGCTGCCGACGCTTCTGCCAGCACTTCTGAGTTCATCAACGACCCAAGAAACCCACGTTTCGCCAGAGGTGAGAAGCCAGTTGAGTTGAAGTAAACCATGTACTCCTTTGCTGAATGTTACTATGCTGATCACCGGTCGTTGACGATTGGTGTTTGACATTATGTTTGGCATCAAGCACACAACTACAAAACAATAACCAAAAAACGAAACGAGATTTTGACATCACACACATTCCATCTTTGACATATACATCTCTATATTTTGCATTTCTAAGTGGAGAGAAAGGTCAATCGGTGGAGAACCTGTGGGTGTTAACGAAAGTACACGCCATTATCTTTTATACACGAATTTATCTTTGCCAAGTGATTACAGAGAGTCCATTTGTAGTTTCAATAGCCAATTGGGGTCATATCCAATGGTATAGAGGATATATATAGGCTTTGACCATTCCTGGTGGCAAAGATCACTCAACATTCAGTCCCATTAGATGAACCCCATGAACACAGATCTCTCTAATGTAAGGGAGATATCACCACTATATAGAGCCCTCCTCTTGCCCAATGTTCTATTCAAAGACCACACACCTGTCATCCATTCCATTGAACATGTCTGAGACCTGAACCGTTGCCATAGCTTTCACATTGCAATATGCGACGAAGCCATCTACAAATATCCACCGTGTTCATTCCATTCTCTACATCTTACCCATAACCTCTCCTTCTCAGTAATGCTGCTGTCTCTTCTCTTTATACCACTGGCTCTTGCAAGAGAGATCCATCACATCAGTCCCTCGATCCACATCGACACCCATTGCTTCCCCATTAAGACACCGCATGGACATGCCACCGTCGATCTCAGTATAACCGATTTCAAACCATTGGATCAGTTCATCCAGGATCCCGAAAAAGGACAGGTGCAAGTGGTGACGATGATGTATAGGAAGAAACACATTAGAGAGTCGGTGTTTGCCGGTGATGTTAGTACCTTGGAGATCTGTGGTGATGAGGCCATTAGAAGAGGTTATTGTTCCGAACAAGACCGTGGTGTTTTCCTATATCGTCCAACGGTTAAGTATGCCAGGGTTTTCAACCAGGTGTTGAACTATACCGGTTATCACGAGGCTGTGTTCAACGTGGAAACCGAAGGGATCTATTGTATCCGCACGCTTGCCCCTTGGGCTGAGCGTTGTGAGATGACCATCTTCATTAGAGACGGTTATGAGACGGATGAATACACTAGAAGGGAGTTAGAGGTCAATGAAACTACACAGATCCTGTGCTGTTGCATTACATTGGTTTTGATTTGGTGGTGGTGGTCTCCATACTTGGCTTATTTCGATCAGATCCCATTCACAGTGGTGTGGATCGTTTTTGAAAGGATCAGGTTCCTGATGCTTTGTCTCTTGATGTTGATGCTGTTGGCTACAAATGGGTTATCCACGTTCCTATACCACATTTGGAACTTCTTCGAGGATTCTTCAAGGCTTTGGGTGCTCACTTTCCTGATGTATCAATATAGTGGTCATTTCACACATGACCATTTCGAGACCTATGAAGGTGTCTATCTGTTTGCTTTGAAACAATTGGTGCTAGTGATTCGCCTCGTCTATATCTTCTTCTCCGGCCCACTGCAAAACAACATTGGTTTAATGGGTCAAACAGGTATCACTTTTAACTATGCTGACATTGCAGGTTACCTTGTGAGTATGATTATCTACCTCAAGATGTTCTCCCGATACGCCAGGAATTACAAACATCGCAGGGATTCCCCCTTGTTCCAACAGTTCCAAGCCCTTTTCAGACTGTTTGCATTCAACTTGGTCGGTCCAACCGTATTACACACCGTTTTTGAATACCTCGAAGCGCTAGTTCTAAGAAAATTTGAAGTCTATAGAGAGACGATGCTCATCGAGGGAGACGATATCCAAGAACTCATGGACAACAGTGTTCCAGTGCAATTGATCACAACTACAGTGAATGCATATGTCCTATGGAAGTATTGGACTCCATCATATGTACAAAGAACTTCCCATGCAAAAGATTACTGATCTTATAAAGCCAATTTTTTAGTCAAAACACCAATCTTACCATCTAATACCCTTAACCAAAACTCAAATGTAGCTGGGTCTCCATTCTCCACGGCTTCAAACAACATCGGTAGAGTGATAACACTATTGCCATTCTGACCATCCGGTGCATAGACAACACTCTTCATCCAATTTCTCCCATCCAAGCCTTTGTTGAAATTAAACTCCTTCTCCAATTCCCTTGCCCTGTTCCCCAACATCTTCGAATTGAAAGCGAGTCTCAATTTGGTATAAAACTTGAACCATGCGTAATCCACAGTCATCTCTTCTTGCATCCTTGCAGCACGGAGATCAAATTGATAACAGATCCGTGATAGTTCTTCCAATGAGGTGAACACGTCTTGTAATGCCAAAGGTAAGCTGATGTCTTGTCCCCTCCAAAACACGGTACGTGTAAGCCAACGCTTGGGGAGATTGGTCACAAGTTGTTGGAATGAACGGGTGATGTGTTTCATGTAGTGGTTTGTTGCATATGTCAGCACTTCATGTTCTGAGAGTTCTATAAGCAATAGACCAACGTATTCAGCGAGACGTTTGTGTAAATTATGTGAGGGATCAATTGAATTGAGCCATTCGGGGGAATCATAGACGGAGTTTCTGTGATAATTAGATGTGCTGTTTGTAAATCCAACAGAACAAGATGGGATCCCGAGATGGTATTGGAAAACGGAACAACCTTCAACTGGTGGGTTTGGATCAATCAGTGGAGACTCTTTCAATTTATCACCAGTTTTCAACAACACATTCTCTAATAATGGATGCGACACCGTATTCAATTCATCACCCATAACACCGGCAAGATCGATATATGCAATACCACGTCTTTTCAAATCCCTCTGGGATTCACCAAATTCAGTAGCACCGATCTCACCTTCTTCACCGGCATCCCACGAGGCGATGACTATGGTACGCAGTGGTCTCCAACCACGTTTCAACAACGAGGCAAAAGCACGAGACACCTCGAGTAAAACTGCAGTACCCGAGTGTGCAGTTGCAGCACCGTTTAAGCTTGTAAGGGTATCACGATTTGCACCGAGGATTATGGTATCACTGAGCAAACCTGGGATGGTGAATAGGATGTTCTTTATCGGTTTGATCTCCGGGATTTGTTCATTGGAAAGTGATATGAGGGATTTGGAGACGTTGTGTGAGTCTAACTCGGCAAGGATCGGTGTAATGGCTTGTAAAGACATTGGGATTGCAGGGATAGACGGGATGTACGGTTGAGGTGATGTCCGCTTCGTGGCACGGTTTGAAGGATACCCCGGTGTTGTTGGATCACCAGAAATCTTTGAACTGAGTAAAAGAGAGTCACGTTCAATGACATCTCCGTTGTCACTATAAGTTATCACGGCCAATGCTCCGTGGTCTTCGGCATGACGCACTTTCAACGGTGTGGAAACACCACCACCATTACGCACGATATGGATTGTGTTGTTCAATGGGACATGTATGTTTTCATAATCTTGAACAGATCCATAGTTGACATGGACAAACGGTGCAATGACTTCACCCGAAGCAGAATAAGCATGATACCCTGGTACATCAACCAATGTCTCTGGATCAGTCTCAAAGAGTTTGGGTATGTATGTTGTAGAACCGTTTGAAATCAGCTCCACATGACTCGAGACGTGTTTCATCGTCCAACCGTGGAAGACTTGGTGTTCTGGCTCTAAACCATAGCTTCTCAACTGGTCAACGACGTATTGTGTAGCACCATCACCGTCACCGGGCAAATGACTAAGCTTTGATAAGTTTTGTACATGGACACTTGTCGAGTTTTGCAATCCACGTGTTAAATCTAAGAGGAAAAGTCTCTGTGTATCATCTCTTGTCAGCTCTGAGAAGTGTAACCTTCTATAATCTCTTCCGAGACTCGTTCTCGGTAAGAACACCAAAGAGAAGATACACACAGCAACAATCCCCCATAAAACAGCAGCAGTCATTCTCATCGTCGTCAGCGAGGGCCATTGCTTCTCCACAAACTCCCTGATGCTATCCAGGATGCTGATCTCACTGTGCCATGTCTGTACACTGGCAATAGAATCCTGGCGATGTCGTTGTATACGTCTGTTATGTTGTGATATCAAATCACCAGTGGTATAACTTCTCATCCTTCCACGAGTTTCCACGTCAGGGACAAGCGGGACCCTCTCCTGTGCTATGGAAAGATGACGGGATTCCATTTCTTATATGTCGTTAATTTCGGCTCAATTGGTGAAGATAACCGAGACATTGACGGAGTGTTCGGATGTGTCACTTTTATGTCTATGTATTTACACGTCTGTAAATGGCAGATGTCGGCTTACATAATATCTTACATAAGCATGGTCATGGAGCCCTGGTGCCGCGAATTGAATTTATAACGTCGATCGGACTCCACACAATTTTTCACCTCTTTTGCCTCTATTTTGTTCATAATCATTTATTGACCGATGTTTTCCAGAACCGTTGCCAGATCTGTCCAAGGTGTCCGTTCCTTCTCTTCCTCCGCCGCTTCCCTCGGCTCCAAGGTGTACTTTGTCCCATCCATCGGTGGTAAGTGTCTCCATACAATACAGTAAAAGATGGATGCTAACTCCAAAGACAGGTAGAAAGCTTGAGAGAATCGAGTTTGAGCTTTACGACGATGTAAGTTGGTCAATCAATTGGATATATGCAAAATACTAACAAACAAAAGGTTGTTCCAAAGACTGCTGAGAACTTCAGAGCTTTGTGTACCGGTGAGAAAGGTTTCGGTTATGAGGGTTCCCCATTCCATAGAGTGATTCCACAGTTCATGTTGCAAGGTGGTGATATCACCCACGGTAACGGTATGGGTGGTAAGTCCATCTACGGTGAGAGATTCCCAGATGAGGATTTCTCCAAGAGACACACCAAGCCAGGTTTGTTGTCGATGGCTAATGCTGGTCCAAACACCAACGGTTCGCAATTCTTCATCACCACTGTGCCATGTCCATGGTTGGATGGTAAGCACGTTGTCTTTGGTGAAGTTACCAAGGGTATGGACTCCGTCAAGACCATCGAGGCCTACGGTACCGCTTCTGGCCGTACCAGGGCCCAGATCGTCATCGAGGAGTCTGGAGAGATCACCGAGTAACTGTATATAACTCTCTCTCCCTCCTATCTCCTATCTCCTATCTCCTATCTCCTTATATATATAAAGTACGTGCTCATTGAATAAGATAATTGTTAGTAGATAAGTAGAAGATAAGTAGAAGATAAAGTAAGGAAGTAAGGACTCGGCCTCGGAGCATTCGGGTTTCGCGATTCGAAAGGTGTTAAAAACCAGCGAGCACAAATCAAATTCAGAGTCTTTCCTCCCAATTAACAGCAAAAGAAGGCAAAAGACTGCAATGGACGAGATCAAGAAACAGCTCAAGAACGTTTCGCTGTACGACGTCAAGGCCTATGTGCGCAAGGCGCAAAACGTGGTTTACAACTACACCGAAATGGAGGCCAAAGTGAGAGAGGCCACGAATAACGAACCATGGGGGGCCTCGTCGACGTTGATGCAACAAATTGCCGCTGGCACGTATAACTACCGGGAACGTGAGGAGATCATCGGGATGATCTTCCGCCGGTTCACCGAGAAGGCCGCTAATGAGTGGCGTCAGATATACAAGGCGTTACAATTGCTCGAGTACCTTATCAAGAACGGTTCCGAGAGATTTGTCGATGACGCCAGGGCAAACGTTTCGTTGATTACGATGCTCAAGTCGTTCCATTACATCGACTCCCAAGGCAGAGACCAAGGCATCAACGTGAGAACCAAGTCCAAAGCCCTGGTGGAGCTGTTGAACAACGATCAACAGTTGAGACAGGAGAGAAAGAAGAGTAGGGAGAACTCCAAGAAGTTCCAAGGTGTCTCCGGGGGTTCTGCCTCCAATGTCGGTGCTGCTAGTCACTACGACGAGTACGGTACTTACGAAGGGCGCATCTTTGGTGACGGTGGTGTCTACGGTGAAAGATTCGAGGAGACTAGACCGGCCGGTAACAAAGAGTTTGAAGAGTACGACGTCGACTCTTCTTCTTCCACTACTCCAGCACCTGTCACATCCAGAACAAACAGAAGAGTCGCTTCCAGCAGCAAACCGGTTCCTGCTAAGCCAGTTGAAGCCGACCTTTTCTCCTTTGATGAACCAACAACAACATCATCAACACAACAGACCGCTGATGATGACGACTTTGGTGATTTCCAATCATCCGTTAAACCAACTACAACACCAGCTCCACAGATCACCAACAACCTCTCCTCCCTTTACAACCAACAACAACCAGCAGCAGCCGACAACTCCTTTGGTGACTTCACATCCTTCTCATCTGCACCGGTTCAAACGTCTTCTTTCTCCACAGGTCCGGCTGCTGCTCCAGCTAAACAGGACGCTTTCTCCTCCTTGTTTGCAAGTGCATCTACCAAAGCCCATCAACACCCAACACCTACAAAGTCTACTCCAGCTCCTGTCCCTGCTTCCGCTCCTGTCTCTAGCCCTGCCCAGAACGGTGAGATCAACTTGTTGGATCTCTGATTTTACTAACTCCCCTTTTTATCTCTTTATCTCCTTTTTATGTATGAAGACGGTGTAATCATGTTTTTTCCATATTCCGTCATAAAACTGTCATGTTATCTTTTTGCAGGAATAGAATCTGTCTTTTATCTACGTTGTAGTCTTCTATCTTGTTCATTATGCTAATAACTCTGGTGCATACTTCTTCAACAGTGGTGTAGCAGTGTCTTTCAAATCCTCGTTATTCTTGTAAAGATCGTGTAATATATCGATACATGCCTGTTTAACAGGTGGTCTGAACATGATTAAGAATTGTAACGATTGGAACCCCAATGCCGATCTTTGTGGATCGATACATAGTGATTTAATCCTTTGTACCAATTCGGAATTTAAGTATGGTAAATCTGAGATCAGACGGATAAAGATCTTTCGATCACTTGCTTCTAAGAATGGGATCATAGCATCAAGGACACGACCTGCCCAATGGACATATAATGGTGTTCCTTTGTTCTTATTACGAGTGAATTCGGCAAACCACTCCTCGTTTAACCACTCGATGACGATTTCGATACGATCATGCCAATTCTCCAAAAAATATTGGAAGATGGATTCCCTGATTTGATCGGCAAGTTCTGTGTCATTCTCATCTGTGTGTAAACCACGAGTGGCAAGACGTGTAAGTAGGATCAACCACGAGGTTTTCCCCCAACCGTTAATGGCAACTTGTGTGATCTTAGCAGCAGAATCCGTGGAGTCATTCTGAATGTTGAATGACGAAATAGACTTGTCATCTGATGCCAAATTTGACAGTGTAAAGAAATTTTGAATTATAAGTTGCAAATGTTTCTTCTTCTCTTCATCTGTGAATTTCTTTGGTGTTGGTAAGACAAATGTAGTATCAAGGTTGAAATCGTCATCGTTTGTTTGTAAAATGGCATTGTTATCCTCATCATCGTTCTTCAACAACTCTTCTTCCTTCACCTCGATCTTAGGTGCTGCCGAACCTTGTACAGGACCTGCTTTAGTCGTGAGATCCGTATAACGTGCCGAGACAATGGAAAGTGCAGTGATAAGTTTAGCAGTATCCGTTCTCGAGATAGCTGCAATGCAAATGTTGGCCAATGTCGGTGTTGGAATCTGTGTCACGTCAAAATTGACCAAAGGGTCATTATCATCAATGAGTTGATACATCGAGTTCAAAGACTTATCATCAACGCTCAATGCATCCCTGGCAAAGGGGTTTGAAGGGTCAACTTTCATCTTCTTACGAGTCTTATCCCATGGCAACACCGTTAAGATACCTTTACGTTTCTGTTCAACCATTTTGGCATCGATATCACCAACCATTCTAGTGAAAGTCACGTGTTGTGGGATCTGGGAATTGATAAGACCGGCACGCATGCAGTAGTTTAAGCAGTTCTTAATGGCACGTTCCATGAAACGACGACCAAGTTTGAAACGGAGCAGTTTATGTGTGGCGTGTTGATACTTCGAGTCCAAGTCAATGGCCGCGATGGCAGCAAAGACACGAGGTGCCAGATGTTTACGTCTTTGGATGATGTAAACCAAGTTCTCAATCATTGCAATGAATGTTTCGGAGATCAAGAACTCTTCTTGGTCAAAGTAATTCACCATTAAATCGAATAGACTCTTAGCTTCGGCTTCCAATTGGCTCTTATTCAACACCGCATGGTTGTTGTTCAAATTGGCAATGGAGATCTCGTTACTATCGGTGGATTGGCCTCTACGACGAGGATCGGCAGCTGCTGGGGGTGGCACCGTTTGCAAAGTGACAATACGACCCAAGAACTTTATCGAGGCGATCCGGGCTCCAATGGAACGGAATTTATCCGTATCGTCATTCTTGGGGGTCAATGGGTAAGTCGTGTTCCATTGTGAGATGATCTTATGTTTCAACTGTGTGAATTGTAACCATAAAGCCCCATCCGACACTTTGGCCACGAGATCAAACACCAATTCATACATGCTTGTAGCTGTTAAGACAACGTTCTTGTACACGGTAACGTCCTGGACATCGGCCAACTTGAGCAACGAGGGTAACACCAGCTGGGCAACGTCCTGCTTAACACCAAAGCTGAACTCTTTACTCTCCACAGACAAAACATCGCAATAGAATTGGGAACACCATTGTTGAACCTCGAGATGTGTCGTTGTATCACCCATTCCAATGACGGCTTTTGCCACCTGAGCAAGCGTTTCGGGCTGTGCAAAAGCGACCTGGCGGGCCTGCGCGAGACCACTGAGCACTTGTTCAGCGGACATCTTCTTCACCCGTTCAATTTTGTTTGTTGTCCTTTTTGTGTTTTGTAAAGCTGTTTGTAAAGGGCCTTTTCTTTGGCCTTGATCGTGTCTGTTCTGATATGTACGCCGGGTCTGCGTACTTCTTGGAACGACTGCTTCATCCGGCAATTGCCTGATCTGTACATTTCCATCTTTTTCCCCAGCTTTATAAACATCCCGCGTAACCGAAACAATGATTCCACCAAATTCTCCATAAATCACAGGATTTATGAGTTTGATACTTTACAAAGGCTCGAAGCCTCCACGGGCACCGCCGGGGCAGCAGGTTTACTCAGTGGTGCTGAACGACCAGGTCAATACGCTTGTTATCCACAATAAGGAGACGAACGAGGTGTCATTGGCATATCCAGAAGGTTTTAAAAATGTGTGCCCACACTGTGGTGCTATCTTTGAAGACGCTGACACGCCAACGAGGAAGAACTCCACATTAAACGATGCAATTGATGATTCCCCGGATCCAACTACTCATAAGAACTATTTCAGGCTATTGGAAGACACTTTCAGACTCCCAGATTCCCTTTTCACACAAGGATATTTCCACAAGTTCTTCAAAGAGATCTGCATGGTTGGGCGTGGTTCCAGGGGTTCCGTTTACAAAGTTGAACACGTGTTGAACGGAGTGTCTTTGGGTACATTTGCATTGAAGAAGATCACCATTGGACAAGACCCCGTGTGGTTATCCAAGATCTTGAAAGAGGTTCATATGTTGGTGAAGATCAGTTGCAACACCCAACATTTGGTGAATTATAACCACGTTTGGCTTGAGGTTGATAGTATCAACGAATTTGGACCCAAAATCCCATGTGCATTCATTCTTCAACAGTATTGTCCAGGTGGTAATTTAGAAGACTTGGTTAACACTTTACAAACACCAACGCTAAGTGTTAAAGAGATGAAAAAACTCAAGTTGAGACGGTTGAAAGGTCGGCTGTTAAGTAATGAGGAGATCCTCTTGATGTTTAAAAGCATTGTTAAAGGTGTTGCAGAGTTACACAAACATCACATCATCCATAGAGATTTGAAACCTTCCAATTGTCTCTTAGCCACGGAGTACGGTGATAAGTTCAATCCACATCCCGATTTGGACAACTTGCCAGATGTCTTGATTAGTGATTTTGGTGAGAGCCAGCTTGAAGGTGAAGAGAGATCGGGAACAGGTTCCACAGGTACTTTAGAATACACCGCTCCCGAACTATTAGATGTCCAGAATCTCCAACAATTTAACAAGAAAACGGATGTATACTCCTTAGGGATGATCTTGGTGTTTATGTGTTTTGGATGTGTTCCATTCAAGAGTACCGATATCACTGATTTGAAAACGGAGATCATTAACAGGAATTTCAAGCTCTGTACCAGAGAGGGACTTCACCCTGGGTTCCTTGAGCTGATTACAAATCTCACTTCACATGACCAGGAATCTAGAATGGAAACTGATGATATTTTGGACAAATTGAGCTGGATTGAAGATGATCTTGGGTCTGTTCAAGTATCAAGACGGTTGTCTCTCACAGATGGTGAAATTCACCCAAGAGAAAGCAAACGGCTAAAGTACATACTCAGAGCCCTACAATTTATTGTCTTATGTTGTGTTCTGAGACAAGATACAAAAGGTGTGAGACAGCTGATCGCCTACTCGTTAGTGTTCTTGCACGGTGTCTCATGGCAATTGGGCCCAATTCATCCGTCTATTGCTGTCATTGCATTTACATTGATATTTTGGATATTCTAATACATAGGTCATTAATTACTCTTCTTACTTTCATCCTTCTCCAACTGCTCATCTGCTGTTCTCTTCTTCTCATTCAACTGTTCAGTGATACGCTTATCACCCGTGACACCGTTGACAGGTCTAAAATATGGTTGACATCTCCAGTATGGAATGGTCTTATACGAACCACCCCATGGCTGTTTTTCGCCGACGGTGATGACATCTTCAACGTCTCCTTTATAAATCTCTGCAACACGTTCTTCAACGGCCTTAACGATATCTTCAACGGCATCCAAGTTGTGTTTTGGAGACACTTTAGCCACCATTTGTCTTATATCGGTGTGTACTTCTAAGAAAGGACGAAGGATCTTGAACATATGAGATTTCATAGCGATTTTGGAAGCGTTCCCCGGGCAAGTCTTGACAATCTCATAGTACTCTCTAAGGATATGGTCAACTCTTGGGTGTTGATCTTTTAGATCACTAGTCTCGTCGACAAAGACACCAGGGTTGTACAAGTTACCTTCTGCACTCATCACTGCATCGCATTTGACCTCGTTCAAGCAACGTGTGATGTCCTCGGGGTACAAGATGTTACCATTGGCAAAGAAAACGGTGTCTTTCGGTAAGTTCTCTCTCAAATACTTCAAAATGGACCAATCAGCGAGCCCTGTCTTCTGACCTTTCATCTCCCTTGTCCTCCCATGCACAGTGAGAAACTGTGCACCTGCACTGAGCACCAACTTGGCGTACTCTAACGTCTTTTCCCGGTCTTCAAACACCCTGATCTTCGCCGTCACTGGGATCTCCAACTCCGTGTGCAACTTGTTGATGAGCTTATAAACCAAATCCCAATCATCCATCAAAAAGGCACCGTAGTTGCCTTTCTTAGCAATGCCCTGGGGACAACCGAAGTTGATATCAACGGCATCACATCTGCCCACGACGTGTTTAGCAGCTTGGAGAAGGTACTCTGGGTCATTAGCACAGAATTGGACAACGAGTGGCCTGTCCTGGTCACCACCGTCCCACTCGCTCCACATATCTTGACGATACTTCTCCTGTGTGGCAAACAGACGGGCATGGAACATCGGTGTATAACAAAGCGTTGCACCGTACTTCCTGGAGAGAATACGCCATGCCAATTCGGATTGGTCAACCATCGGAGCGACGATGCGCTTTGGCGAGTTCAGAGACTGGAAAAGCTCGCGTCCTTGGAGCTTTGTCATCTTGGAGCTCAAAAGAGTGTTTATGAGGCGTTGGTTAGTCACTGTGGATGTTGTTTAATGGCTTAATGGGGTATACATAGGAAGCCGATGAGCTTTCTTTTTTTTTTCTTCGGAGTTGTCCGGGCAACACATGTAAACAAACATCTACTAGAACTTATAAAGAGAACTATAAAGACATCTATTAAGGGAAAGAACATAGCAATACAAACAATCTACACCGAACAGCAAACAAACAACAAATTAAATCTTCTGGGACTGATACTCCTCTTCTTCATCGAACGGGGAGATCTTGAGCTTCTTACCGTGGGTCTCAAACTCCTCGTACGCCGGTGGAGGCCCAGTCCAGATGATCTTTCCCTTCTCGTTGAAGAAGGAGTTCTCATCACTGACCTCGACAATACCCTTAAACTCCTCAATCATCTGTGTTGAGAGACCCATCGGGTCACGTGGGATCCACACTTTAGGACAGCGGGCAGACACAGCTGGGAAGTCGTAGGCGTGCTCGAGCTTGACCGGGTCTGTCTCCTCGTTTGGATCTGGGAAGTTGTAGATGTCTGGAATACGCGTCTTTGCCACTTTATAAGAGTAATAGATGTGTGGTTGGAGGAAACGTTTCCACATCGGAGCAGGTGGAATCACACTTGTGTCACCATCGGCAAGAAGTGGCACAGTGGCACCATGACGGGCTTTATCCAATGACAATCTGTTCAAGTCATCAAGTTCAAAGACATTTGTCGGTGGACGTAACGAACTTTCACCATCAAAAGATTTCTCAAACTTGGAAGCTGGAGAATCGTACAAACCCGAGTATCTTTGTTTTCCCGGCTTGGTGTACGATGGAGTGTCACTGACACCATCCAATGGCTTCATGGCATCAACTGGAACCACGGTGATCAAGTTATCAAATGCGGCATTCAAGTGCACGTGCACGAAAACGGTGGTACCAAGCAGTATTGCGGTGATAACAATTGGACCCCAAGCTTTAGAAACGGCAAACAACCCAAGAAGACAAACTTCACCCAAATACACACCAACCATGGTTTGGAACAAAGCACGTGGGTAGTACATACCTCTTCCATCTGGTGATTCTTTATAAGTGTAAACCAAATTGTACAAATATGCGACATAGAGCAAAGCGAAACCGGCAAAGGCAAAGAGCAACATGAAGGGGGAAATGATACAGTAAGTTAAAGTGATCACAGCCAAATTGGTAAACACTGGGAAACTTGTACCCCAAGCCATCGACGACAACTTGGTGAATCTGTTGTATTTCTTTCTCGGCGTGCTGTCGAGCAAGAAACCTAGCACATGGAACAAGATCAAATTGGCAATCTGCAACAAGGCACCAGAGGACATGGTCAAACCTTGGAGAACGAGGTACGAGACATAGAAGTTAGAAGCTTTTGGTAAGTTCTCTGAGAGCAAATACATTGCAGAAGTTGGTTCTTCGGCGATTTGTGTCACCGTGGAAGTGGCAGACGAAGAGATGGTTGTGACAAGGAAAACCTGGATAACCTGGAAGGCAAAGTAAGCCTGTTGAGTGAAATACTCAACATGCTGAGTAGATGGAGCACCGGAAACTTTAGCCATGGATCTGATGAAGATTGGTAAAACCATCATCAAGACAGCCAATGCAATAGTTGGAAGCATCGAAGTGATGACACCGAGCAACACAGATGGGATGTCATTAATCCAACCAAGCCATTTGAGCTTATTGGTCAAATAGGTAACGTTAGAGATCAAACCGACAAATGCAACTGGGATGGCCCAGAAGATGACCAAAGCGGTAATTGCAGACACAGCACCAAATCCTCTAGCAAGACGTTCCCACCAAAACATACGCATGTTCATCCAAACGATATCTTCCGATTCCAAACCGATATAACGTGGAGACATGTGTAATGCGGTGTGGTGTGTCACGGATTGGTAAGCAACTTGTGCAGAGTATTGGGAACCAAACTCGACAAAGACGGAGTTCATTGGCGATGCTTGTGCATGATTAGCCTGGAGTTCTTCAATCTCAGCGTTCATGATTGGCAATTGCTCTTTAGCGTAATTGATTGTATCGACTTTTTTACCAATGAGGAACTTGAGTCTATGAGTTGGACGTTTCTTCTCTGGGACGTACTGAGTGATGTCATCAGCTGGAAGGATGGTCTCACCCTTTTTCTCCTTCTTAGCCTTGATCTTCATAGCCATTCTCAAAAGACTATTCTGAGCATTCTCGAGCTTGTTAACCAATTTATCACGATCGGCAACTTTCTCGGCAATGTCTTTAGCACCACGGGCGATCCACACTTTCTTAACGTCTTCGAATAACTTGGCAAATTCACCTTCATCAAGGTATTGATCCGGAACGGTTTGGAACAAGACGGTTCTAGAAGAGAGCTTCTTACCGTAACGTGGTGAAGAGAGGACGGCTTGTCTCGTGGAAGCATAGTACAACAACTCTCTGTAAATGATGAAGATGACTCCACAGTAGAAGACCCAGGCAAGGATCGCATGGGCATAGTATCTTGAACGGTGACCAACGTTTGAAATGGTGTAACCGTCAAGACCAGAGGAGCCTTTACCGTCGACGGCATTGACAGGGAGAAGGATAGGGAAGAACAAGAGCATGTAGAAGAAGCAGATACCGCTAATGATGGAGAGATATCTCAAGAAGAAGTAACCATCAAGACCGGCCTGTCTCATGACAAAGTTATCGGACTTCTTAAGCAAGGGGAAAAGCCATTGCCAAAGTCCCGAGGGCAAAGGTTCTGGCTTCTTCTCGTCGTTGATCAAATCATAACTGGACTTCGGTTGATAGATTCTGTGGAGTTTGAGTCTAAAGAGGAGGAAGAGTCCCACAAAGATACCGAAGACGATACCGTTGGTGATGAGGGACGTGAGCACCGACTGCGTGGAGGTGTTCTTCGTCTCCGTGGAGCTGGTCATTGTGCCTGTTGTCCAGTAGTCCTTCCTTCTTTTCTGGTTGGCCAGGCGATATTGTTTTGATCTCTGTGATTTAAATTTTCTCCAAAGAGAAAAAAAAAAAAAAGCCCCCTTTGGCCCCCCCTTGGAGACCTTCGGAAGTTGCGCTGCAGGCGTCGGCCGGTGCTTGCAGGAATGCGCGTCAGCTCCACCGGCTTTCTTTCCCAAAACTGATTCCGACGACGATTGTCTCTTCTTGATTATTACTTTCTTTGTATGCCGTTTATCGATAAAAGGTACGCGTAATGTGTGTGTGTATCGGCCCAAGGAGACACGCGTATAACTTCCTACAAAGAAACGTTGGATCTTGGCTCTAAAGCATAAAATAGCCCGCTCAACGTCCGTTTTAAGACTATCGCGACAAGGCCTAACCTCGGTACCTTGAACTCTATTTTCCCCTTCCTTCTCTCTCTTTCTCTCGCTTTCTCGTCTATCTTCCCCCCAATGTTAAGCCGCTACGCCCATTCTTTTTTTCTTAGACACCTCTGCGCCCTATGTCGCGTTCGTATTCGAATCTAAAAACGGGGTGAAGACCTTCTCGAAACAAGATGCCGGTAAAGACCGGCATGCTTTGTGAGTAGCCTTCCACTCCCGTCGAGCATGGCATATCTATAAAAAAAAAAAAACACACGTACACACACGACGCGTCGAGCAACCGAAGATCAGTGCAGAACATCTTCTGCTTCATCGATCAGTACGTCGTCGTTCATGACCATGAGCCAGGGTTCTTATTCATATCGTTTACAAACAGGGCTACAAATGATTTAGACTTATGGACTCTGTTCTTTTGCAGTAGTCCTGGGGCATATAAGGTCGATTCACAGAATAAACTTATACACGTGTGTAGGGATAAATAAAGGAGCAACTCCAGGTGGCATCCTTATGAGTGTGTGTGTGTGTAGGAAATCAATAAGCACCAAACAAAATAAAAGACAAAGTGGAAGGAAAGACAAAACGACAAACAAGGTCCCCAATAAAAGTTAAAACATAGAAACAGCAACAGAAAAAACACCAACATGACCAAAAGTGCAAAAGAAAAAACGTGTCATCAAAAGAAGTGCATCATCAAGAGAGAGAGAGAGAAAAGGCTTTAGTAAGAATCCTCCATGTCATCTGGAACTTCAACGTAGTATGACTGCAAGGCTCTCTTCAAAGCAGGAACAAGCTTGTCCCACTTCAAGATTCTAACCTCCTTATCGAAGCCTCTTGGTTTTCTAACCTCGTACTTCATGATCCTTTGGGCCAACTCGACACGGAAATCCATAGCATCGGCACCCAATGGCGAACCTCTTCCTTCTGGATTGGACATTCTGGAAGAGATTGGCTTCTTAGACCAGAATGGAACCAAGTTGGATCTGATTCTTCCTCTCTCACGACGACGCTCAACGGCGTCTTGAACTTCTGTACCAATGAGCAATTCGACAACTTTGATAACCTCAACACTTGTAATGTAGAAAGAACGTTTCATCTGATCCGATTGGGTCTGGTAACCGTATTCACCACCTTCGGAAAGCTCATCCTCGTCATCGTTGACACTTGTGTAACAATCAAGACAAGACACTTCAACGACATCAACACCAGTGGCACCTGGCAAGGTTCTTGGGTTCTCATTAGCGGAACCAAGGATGGAGAATTGAGCAACGATACGTGAACCAATCTGATATCTCTCAACACGAATAATTCTTCTGCGATCGGCCTTCTCCTCTTCACTCCACTGTGGCAAGCACAAGTTGTGCAAAGTGGCACCAACAATCTCCAAATTCACTGGAGCATAGTGGTGGTTGGCAAGGGTAACGGTACGTGGTGGCTTGGTGGCTGAACCTCCAGAAGAGATACCTCTGATAACCTTGTAACGTTGAAGGCCATTAGAGACATTTAATGTCTCACCATGGGTAGATGATGGAGCAGTAGAATAAGAGTGAGCAACAGAAGAGGCAATGACAGACTCTGGAGACAAGGACAATGGCGATTGGTGGAAATCATGCTGAATTGTCTCGAGAAGATCTGGTTCACTCATGTTTCTTTGTCTCTGAGGTGTTTCGAATACCATGTTGTGCGTTGTCTGAACAGGGGTAGAAACTGGTGGAACAAAAGCGTGCACTGGTGGGAACCCATCGAACTGGGGATGTTGCATGACAGCAGGGGATTGGTTGTACACGAGTTCTGGCTCAACTTGTGGTGGGTATTGTTGGTGGTGGTGCTGGAACATTTGCTGCTGTGGCTGTTCCATACCTTGGAAGAACTGGGGTTGATTGACCGTCTGATGTGGGATGATCATTGATGGTGCACCAAGGGTCATGGTATGTGACTGTGGAGGCATCGAGAGAGGAGATCCTTCCTCTTCCTCGAGATAAGCCATGTTATGGGACATTTGGTCCATCTCGTGAAATACCCCGAGATTGAGGAGTTCGTTGGTAGAAGAGAAACCAAAAGAGTTGGAGTTCATGGCACTTTCAAAAGAGCCCAACTTGAAATCGGAAAAGGGAAACTCTTCGACTGAGGCCATTTTGTGTGGATAGTTGCTGTGCGATCGACGGAGCTGTCAGGGGGAAAAAATAGCTTTGGCACTGGCTGGTTTTGGCTGTTATCCAAAAAAAAAAAGTGCGGAGTAGACAGGTGTGTGTGTACGGGGTAGTTTGTGGGTAGTGACGTTTCTCTCTTTGCTGTTTGTTGCGAGAGTTGAGCAGTCACTGATGAAGTAGCAGTGTTTGTTGTTTTTGTATGATGTAAAAAGAAGCATTCATTACAAAGGTGAGCAACAACAGTGGGCACACTCGTGGTTATATATCATCAACATGCACAAGTGCAAGCTCAGGTAGGCGCTTGTAGGGGGCGCGAAAAAGAAAAGACAGTTGCAGCACCGCCCAGAGGCACCTTCGTCAGCCACAAGCCCCCGAAGTTCTGTACAGAAAGCTGCAAGTGAAAATCACTGTCTGTGCAGGTCTGCAGGTATATGCATCCAGCTGTCTCTGCGCATTAAGCTCAAGGCGCTTCCAGCTGGTAGAGCCAGCACCGCCCCGGGCTGTGAACATTGCTTTAGTTACCAATAATTGTCTAATATGGCCTCGGCCCGAAAGTCATACCGAGAAGGCCCCCTCCCGTTTTCCCCTAGCCCAGCCGCAGGCTCTAGGCAGAGCCTTCTCTTTGTAGACAGACGGGGTTCGCGCGTTAGGCAGGGAACTAACTAGTCTGCTGATACCACACAGGCCTGTCTAAAATATTCAAGTGTGTTTAGTTGCGTATCAAAAAGCGCACTACTGTCCGGGGTTATGGAGAACGATTTGGGTGTTATTAGATTGATGTAAATCTGACACTCTACCATTTCCTCCATATGTTGCTGGCAATTCCCTCCAATCAGTAGTTATCAAAAAAAAAAAACTGGGTGATCGACCATTCTCTTACGTCCCGTCTTCGACAGTAGCGCTGGTGGCCCAGGCCATGGACTGTGTGATGCATTTTCTTGTACAAAGCAGCAACGCCAAGCGGCAAGCTTTGTCACAAAATACCTTCCGTACCTATTAATTCATCTCTCAATTCACCGGGCCTTATATGGCTGCTCTGAAAGGCCCTTCTATTAGTCCATTTCCCCTTTCTATCTAGACTTTAAACCCCTTCTCTCGGCCAAAAGAAGCAGTCTTCCTGCCCCCCGTTACGACCTTCGTCAACGTTTCCCTAACTTTTCTGGAGATGTGCTCTTGGCTGCGGGCCAGTGCATCGGTCTGCACAGCTTGAACCTAACTTGTTGCCGCTCGTCCTAAGCCTGCGTCGACGTGCTGATGAGGTCCTGCATCCCAAAGCAGATGAGAACGACGCCATACAGAGGCTTTACTTACTGTCTCCACTCGCGTTGATCTCTATAAACAGTTAGCTGTAATCTTTCCAGAAATCAAAGTATCTTTCTTGAAAGATGTGTCTAAGACATTCAAGATTAAAAGTCGCCATGCCTGCTAACTTGGGATGGAGCTCTAACCGAGATCGACTAAAAACAGAGAAATCTGGGGTGAAAGTTACCGAGGCTAGCTCGCGAGTTGATCTCCTGTAGAATGATGTGATAAGACTTCGCCCTACTGGTTATGACATCCTTTGAAGAATGCGAAGTTGTGGGAGGCATTACTCAGCTTCAAAAGTTCAATTGCCGATACTTAACATAGTGAATGATTCAACTAACCCAATGATGTCTAGACTCTTCGTATTGATTGTTCAGTAAGCCAGGTGTGTCCAGGTGAGATCGATCATCTACTTGTCTATCAAGTGAGACCTTAACGGCATTTGCCGCGTTCAAACGTGGAAGTTCTCAGGAACTGATTCTAACTCTCTTCGTATCAACACTAGACAAGTTATTCCGACAGCAGTGTACTTGCCAGATCTCTCTGCCAAGAGGATCCATCAGATCTATCTCTTTTTGTTTCGGAGAAAATGTGAATTCCTGTGGTATGTGCTTATAAAAGTGTTTTACCTCTGGTTGAAGCCGGTTTATTCATCTTGATGTAGCAGGCTGTACCCTTATGATTTTGATTAGTGTACCTCACGTTTAATGGTGTCAACCTCGTGGGCCGTGTGGCTAAACGCTCCTGGCATCAAAAAATATTTAGTCAAGTGTGTTGAGTCAGGGAATGTTAACGCTGGGTCCCCCACAATTGAATATACTATGTAAATAGATCTATGTTGGAACGGATCGCCGTTAAACTATATTACGAAGGCCAAGGCTTCCAGAAGCTCAGAAACATTCCACAGCAGGGCCAGTGAGCTGTACTTCTTCGATCCAAAACAACGCCTTATCATAGCCGGCCTGGTCATAGCCCGTGAAGTGTGCAACTCTGCAACATACTTCCGAGCGAACTTGTTGTTCTATAGCCCCCAAGGAGAACCCCGGTATCCCGATCGGCAGCCGAAGCGACCTTTCCGCATGCACCCACGTCCCCCTACACTAGCCGGTCCCTTAGCAGAGCAGCCCTCTAAGAGTCGTTCTCATCAGCGAAAATTTCCAGAAGCTAAAAATATACCAAGTACGATAAAGCATTGCAAAGAAACTGCGGAATGGGTCTCTTAGCTTCAACCGTCTAGGCTTCTTCAAGCACAGCTGGCTGTTCGCTTCGCCTCTCGACGGTTGCCCCCGTTTTGAAGAGGCATAACCCGTTGTACGTTCAGCTACAGCCGGCCACGGCGCTGTCGGCGTTTGACCAGTTCGCGGAGCAACTTTATGCCACAAATTAATCCGGAGTAGACATCTTGAAAAAGCTCAAGATCGAGAATGATGACCATCAAACAAAGCATTTGGGTAACTTCTTTTTGGCAACAAGTGTCTAAGATATTGGCTCCAAGTTCTTCTAGGCTTTGTGCCCAGTGGGGTGCGGGGTTGGTCATCATGTATTTACGAACTTCACTACAATGCAATCATCGCTCAACGGACAGAGAATTACTTGAACTGATGATCATAGACAAACCGTAGGCTCTTTTGGAGGTCCAAAGTGTATTCCCACACTAGCCTCTCCATGGATGACAATGTTTATATAGTTTACATAACCAGCCTCGTGTTCCTCGTCGTGCCATTCGATATAATGCTAATCAAGGCAGAGACGTACGAGGTTCGCCTTGCAGATCAATTCTTCCAAAACGAACAAGAACTTCACCTTGATCACCGGCGATAAGTCATTAACTTCTGGCATATGATCGAGATTGTACCTCTTCAACTGGAATAACAAATCATTCTCAGATGGCTGTGTAAATTAGAAAGCGACCATATCAGGGTGTGTACCTAGCTTTTGTCGCAGAGGTACATGAGAAGGTTCAAACTACCTGAATTACTTAGAACCTACATTCTAGTCACTTTGCTTATGGAGTTGCTTTTAAAGTTGTAGCCTGCACAACAATACCATCCTTGTATAAGCAGTAGAGCTATATATGTGAGCTTGTAGCAACCAAACTCTCATGAGTTAAAATTATACCTTACTTGTGAGAGATTAATTGCTTACTTGATTCGTATATATCAATTGCCCGAGAAAGAGAACGTACAGACTAATAACTTCTGAAAATGGGCATGACAGCTGCTCATTACTATTCAGATTCATACGTGTACCTTGAATTGACATTATGATGAGCACCAGCTTTCCAATCAAGGTTATCTTACAACCTCAACTCGTCGATCACTCGATTTGTTCCAGGGGTTCGTAAAGCTGTCTGCAATTAGCAATGCTATTTAGTGTCTATGAAAGATGCTGTGAGGAGCTACGAGCGAGTTGATTCGCGTTACTTGTCAGAAGTTGTCGTTGTCAGGCGAATATGCCTTGTTGACCCTAAGCTTTTCACACCTCAAAAACATGTTTGGCATAGGGTTGTTCAAAACTGGGGGATTCTGTGGCCGGAAGTAGAGATGTTAGACTTGCTGCCGCACCCTGGCGCACGTGGTCTACGCATCAGCCTGCGATATCATGTGGCCCTCGGCTTTGCCTATCATCACTTTCCTAACCCCTCCAGAAGGGGCAGGCGGTGCTTCCCCTTTCGAAGTGCATTTGCCAACCGTTAAGAAGAAATGTTACATTCGGGCAAGAGCACGGTTTATTTAATGAAGATACCTTACTTGAATGGCTCTGTTATTGTCTTAATCAAAGCAAGGTTCATGGTTCAAGGTTTATAGGTTTGTAATAGAAGTCGAGAGGCACGAACTAGAAATACGTACTGTACTGCGCATGGATAAACAAAATATTAACAAACTGTGATAGCTACAAAAGAAAATGTGGCAGGACGTTCGGCACGAGGAGAGGGAGGGGGTCCCTAGTCCCTAGGTGGTGCTTCGTGCTGCGGGCACATTCCCAACCCGACTCTTTCCTAACCCCCCGTAGATCTGTTTTGGCCTTGTCGGAAACATGGAATCGACGCGTCAGTACGATTTATGTCTATGAATGATAGTTGAAGAAGATGATAGATCATGGACCCGCCTCAATGATATATCTGAGACCGTCTTCATTTACGAAGACTGCACTCCACTAAAAATATCCGAAGGATTTGGACCACCACTAAGTTTATCTGAGACATCAGAAAATTAGAAAAAACCCTATTTTGTGATAGAGGTGCCTATGCATCCGGCTAAAGGCAAAAGATAACACTAATCTATCACACCCAAGAAGGCTCAGCATTAACCAATGACGGTTCGTGCAAGGATCTGTTTGTAGAGGTATATTGAGGCAGGTGTGGAACATTATCGACACGAGGCTTTTATCCCTAGCCGCGAACAGCGCATGTAAAGGCGTTATCATTTATCCGGTTAGCACGTTCGCCTGCTTCAAAGTCATGACCTCTATAATCAAGTTCTCCGAGTAGGTCATATTCTCTTCCAATCCCTCTAATATCACATTCTCTTTCCAGATATACGATGTGAATAAGACTCATCGCATTGTAAAAGGATGAAGTTGAAGAAGTTAGAGTCCATATCACAGGGAAGATCAAATTATAACCTGCATGTAAGAATGTGGGATAGTTCAATTCTCCGGGCTTCGCGTTTGCTCAAAAACTTCTTTTAAACAATATGCCTTGTTCTTCTCTGGTCAAGGTTTAGGGTAAACTTTGCCTTACTACGTAATAGATAACAACATCCAAGGTTTAACGGTGCTGTCAAGTCCGAGGTACATTCCGATGCTGAATAAAGGCAACACCCCCACTTTATCTAAGGCGTCACGGAATTAGTCGGCTCTACTTAGAAGACAGTTCGCTAAATTGACGCCATTTTTACAAGATGTATTCTCACGACATAAGAGCACTTACTGCTAGGAAACTCTTGCCCTTGTTACATAAGCAAAATCTCTGTTGATGTGTAATCGTTCCTCTTCAACACCCCGTGGATGATCATCATCGACATCATTCCGCAAGGGACCTAATAGCCATGGCTGGTGTTCAGCTATAGGGATCTTCGTAAATAGTATTTTTTTTTGGCCTAATCAATGAAGGAAACAAGGAACGACCAACTAATCACGGGAATGTGAACAATTGATCAGCGATTATGATATATTGATTAAGCCCCATTACGATCTGTCAAGGGTAGTCCTATCGGATACGCACTTGATTCCGATAAGCCACAGCTTCGAAAATTGGGGCAAAGTGTTCGAAAGTTCCGAGGTGATGTTCTCTCGCATGGATGGAAACCTTCTATATGCCCTTTGATGCAAGTATGGCTGCATGCTCATGTAGCACCGCCTCAGAAGGGGCGCGGGTTGCATAGTATATAGTATATCCCGGCCGCGCTCCATACATAAGCCTCTACAAGGGTCGAGGGGTATTGCGTTCTTTTTAAAGGCGGTAACGTCGTCCGAGTATCAGTGAAGCGAAAAAGGAGGCTTACTTTATGTAGAGGTCAGTACAGGGATGCGAGTGAAGTTTCACAGGGCAGGGAACCATAAACCGCACAGATGTCAGATCAAGCCCTCTCTTAGTACAGAAGCAAAATTACGTATCTCCCCCCACAATTCACAATCGTTTGAAGAAGTTAAGAATTGATTCCAAGGTCTCTTGAATCACAACGGTTTTCCAGGTTTTAGAGCTTGTGCGTGGACGTTCTTCTTTTATAAAAGGCAAGACACATACAATAGATCCACACGACGGAAGGCAGTGTTGAGAGATTAGTGCCGTATTCGCTATATAGAGAAACATCTCAAAATAAGGAGCAACACATGAAGTCCGCTATATGTGTATAATCTTACCCGGCGTGTAATACTATACGCAGGGTGATGGAACGGATTGGTTGAAACCACACCACACATATCAACGGGAGCACACTGGTACGTCCGACGTGATCTATGTCTAGTACACAATTATAATGAATTTTTGGGGGGTTCAAGTCACGGATACAGAGGTTCGGAATCCTGGTAAGCGTCCGGCTTTCTTCCATAGTACTAATCAAAGATGTGACCACAATTGGGCTTGTGAAAGCACTGATTGTGTATCCAAATGTCACATTCCCAGGATTGCGGGGCCCCAGTTGAACAAACGAACGTTGATCTATTGTGCCTAGGGCCTAAACCTGGATCGCCCACCAAAGCGAAGCAAATGTTGGTCCCTTGTACCCCCTCCCAGTCTGCTATGGGCTATGGGGCTATATGGGGGTTTTCGGGTGCATGTAGCACACCTTGTTTGGGCCCTGGATGTGGAAGCGCTTCTTTCGCATGAGATCCTTCTGTGATTCCATGGCAGAATAGACGAGGTTGGAGGACATGTCTATGTACACTCTGATTTTAACCCAAGACTTTATCCGTGTGATCAAATGGTCTTATATGTGGACAAGGCACACACCACACACACACCACCCAAATCGGGTTCGCCTAGGCGCGTTGCTCGGTAACTCCGGTCCAGGCGTCCCGCCTCTTTCGAGAACAAAAAAATGACAGTGTCCTAACTTCAACGTTGTATTGTTTAATCAAAAAAAACCAAATCATTTGTGTTTGCCGCGGATCACTTATCCTCCCTGTGTTTTGAACGGGCCTCTGCCGTTTGGCGCCCCCAAAACATACAGTAACCGCCTCCGAATTTCCTAAACGCACATCTCGGAAGTAACTGACAGGACCAAATATCACTTAAAGGATTTTGGTCCGTTGTCCATATATGCAGACCGTAAATCACAGTAGCTGCCATCTGCCATGTTATGAAGGGGAAGGGGACCTTAATTTTACAGTATAATGGACGGCTTCTTTGTAAGTAATCATTGGGCGCTGATAACGATCAAAAGTAAATACAGATGCTTGGATGTCGTCAACTGTAGAGCATTCCAGGGTATTGTCTGATATAACACACATTCATATGTGCAAATAACACAAACAGATAAGACTTCATGATCATAAACGTTTATGCCTTATTGTTTTATACCGGGTTTATGTTAGCGACCCCAGATGTCGAAGCGCAGATCGTCCATATAGCCTCACAAGATTTATGAACTTGGTGCCTTATAAAATTAAGCTGTCTTATGTTTTACATCAGCACCTACATCACTAGAATATTCTTCCTCTTCAAAAGGTGTGACGTTGCATGTTTAATGTCTTGCTTCGAATACAATGTGTGCTTGGACTAGATCTCTGTATAACGCAAAAGTCTCAGACAGTTCCTCCCCTTGAGGCGAGCCCAGAACCAGCCATTAACATGTCTCTCCAATTGGTTGTTTTATAATCCATAACCCATGTTTAGTGTATACTTTGTATGTAATTACTTAAGTCATGTGAGTGAAGGTAATGTCTATAAATATTGAAAATTGGTATCGGGCACGACTCGCGCGCATTTAACCGGATCTTTATTGTGTGGTGTTAAATATCTAGTTAAAACTGGGGAATTAGTAAATATGATGATTTGAAAACTTGATATATTGTAGATAGTGGTATTAGTTCACTGATTATCTATTTTCCAAGGGCTTTTGAGTGATTTTTCGAAAATAAGCTATTGCAATAAAGATTGGTCTACCCAGATTGAGAAATGCATTTACTCTTTCCAGTCAAATCCATTAATTTCGCCCATTTTTGACTCATAAAATGGACTTTTAAACAGACACAGTGTCTTCTATGACTACATAGAGGTTCTCTGCATTAAATACACCCGCTATGGAGCTTTATAGAGCGATTTATAGATGTCAACTGACCGTGGTGGTGTCCGGGTGTCGAGCTAATTGACCAGCTTTCGAAGAACAATCATACTTAGTTATCTGAGGTCTTGTGTACTCGAAACACTATATGATAGCCACTAGCTTACTTGATAATCAATCCACATGTATTTTGTGATATTTACTGATTAAGAAGTACATAACACCCGAACACCACATAATGTATGTCTTTATTAATTAAAGGCTAGATCGACAGCGATAGATAAGAATTACACTCATCTCTATTTATACATTGTTTGAAGAGGTTACAAGAGTCAATTGCAAACGTCCTACGGCTTAATATGGATTGCTTGTAGCAATGAAATTTCAGGTACATCTATAATGCATGGAGTTCTCCGCCCCTGTACTAAGGGCCTGTTCATACGTAGAACCTTTATATACGGTGATCGACATTAACCATGAAGATAAATGTATATGAAAGACTTTTATATAATGAAAGTAATCAAATGGCATAGACACCCCGGGGAAATCGAAGTGGGTTCTTGTCGTGGCCCGGCGCAAGTTTGCTGTTTCGCTGCCGGGAAAAGGTGTCACGATGATTGCTACGCGAGCTTTTATAAAACCCAGCCAGCGCCCCCCCTGTGGCGTTTCCCTCCTTCTTTCCCACACTTTAGACACCCTTTTCTTAATACTTTTGTTTCCAAGTGCACACAAAGGACACTTCCACAAGCTTTAAAGAACAAATACAATGAGGTGAGTTTTATCTCTTTATCTCTTTATCGAGACCGGGGAACTAACAGGAGAGATAGTTACGCTGAAGCCGCCAGAGAGGCCACAACTGCCGCTGAAAAGGATGCTCACGACTTGGGCAAAGAAGCCAGCAAGCAGGCAGACAATGCCTCCAAGGAGGCTGGCAAGCTCGCCGATGACTTGAAGAGTGCTGCCGTTGACGCCAAGGACAAGGCCTCGAAGAAGGCGAAGGAGCTCAGCGGCGAGTTGAAGAAGGACGCCAATGACGCTGCAGACAAGATCAAGAAGGAGTACGAGGCCAACAAAGGCCCAGTTATAGATTTCTTCAACAAGATTGCCAGCAAGATCTCGGAGGCGGCCTCCTACGTCGTTGAGACCACCAAGAGCGCTGCTGCCACCAGTGCCGAGGAGCTCAAGAACCCTGTTGTTGCATCCCAGACCGTTGTCACCATTGGTGCCGTTGCCGGCCTTGCCTATGGTATCTCTGAACGTGCCCGAATCTTCAGATTCAAGTCTGACAATGAGATCACCGCCATCCTTGCCGGTCTCGCAGGTCTCGTTGTGCTCGATGGATACTTGTTCAACACGTACTACCCAAAGTACGACAAGAAGACCCTCAAATGATGACATACAAACGACAGAGATCACACGGAGGAACGAAGAGAGACACATCAACATATTCAACAGAGAACTGGCTAATTATATTTCCTCATTGGTAGGGGGAATTAATTGTCTGTTAACTTCGGTTTTTTCTACACAATATATGCACCTTTTTTAAGTAAATATAAAGCAATCATGTACATGAAGTTGGTATACATTTTTAAAGAGTAAACAATATCAATGTCTTTTAGAAATGCCTAAAATGAAATGAAATGAGGCTGCCAGTGGCCCCACACATATCGCCCCCCCCCCGCGTTTAACAGATAAGAGCAAGTCAAATATCTTCCGGACCCCCGGAGATTGTTGCCCTAGTACTCATCACGTGATTTCTATACATAGCCCTAATACTAACACCCACACACCAAGCCGCAAAAATTTTCACCGTCCCGCGAATTGCGAATGCCAGGCCAGTGAAAAAAATCAACACTTTAACGCACACCAACGGACAAAGGCCACAAGGGACTCTTGATTTCTTCACGTTTCGTCGATTGAAAGTTACCTCCCATCAACTTTCCGCGCCCCATTCCGACGTATTAAAACGAACAACACATAAAATGTCCGCTCCAGAGGCTCCAAGAAGAGGTGGTTTCGGTGGCCGTAACAAAGGCCGTCAAGGTAGAAGAGGTGGTAGAAGAGACGGTGAGGAGAAGGGTTGGGTCCCAGTCACCAAGCTCGGTAGACTCGTGAAGGCCGGTAAGATCACCACCATCGAGGAGATCTTCTTGCACTCCCTCCCAGTCAAGGAGTTCCAGATCATTGACCAGCTCGTTCCAGACTTGAAGGATGAGGTTATGAAGATCAAGCCAGTCCAGAAGCAGACCAGAGCCGGTCAGAGAACCAGATTCAAAGCCGTTGTTGTCATCGGTGACTCCAACGGTCACGTTGGTCTCGGTATCAAGACCGCCAAGGAGGTTGCTACTGCTATCAGAGCCGCTATCATCATTGCTAAGCTCTCTATCATCCCAATTAGAAGAGGTTACTGGGGTACCAACTTGGGTGCTCCACACACCGTTGTCTGTAAGACCACTGGTAAGTCTGGTTCCGTCTCTGTTAGATTGATCCCAGCTCCAAGAGGTAAGGACATTGTCGCTTCCCCAGCTGTCAAGAAGCTTTTGCAATTGGCCGGTGTCGAGGATTGTTACACTTCTTCTTCCGGTTCTACCAGAACTTTGGAGAACACCGTCAAGGCCGCTTTCGTTGCCATTGCCAACACTTACGGTTTCTTGACCCCAGACTTGTGGAAGAACCAGCCTTTGCCAATCTCCCCATTGGATGTTTACGCCGACGAGGCTGCTGCTTCCAAGAAGGCTTACTAAGTTATCCACTTTGTGTATGATTTATAATATGTAATGTCTTTGTCTAATGATTGTAGATAGATCACTACCGTAAGAACATAACTACAAACCGATTTAAATAGACAAAAAATATGAGCCCTTTCGTCCTAGGGCCAACGGATAATGAACGTTGTATGAAATGAACTATAGTACAAATATTTTTATCAACCTTCTTGTGGTGGAGCTTGTTCCAAAACCTCATTATCTGGAACAGCAAATTGTCTCTCATTAGTCTTTGTCCAAGACAGAGATTTAGGTTGAATGACACCGGCAGCAGGTGGTTTACCGTTTGGATGTTGGAATAAACAATTTGGATTTTTACAACCATCACCGAAACGACATTCTTCATTGATTGGATGTGAGAAGAAACAATCAATTCTTGTACAATTTGCACCATCACGACAAAGCGTTTTCGAGGAAGCATGACGATACTTACAATTACGGTTTGTACAATTGGCACCGAATTTGCAAGCCTCAAGTGATTTCTCCACAGTTGGTTTAGTAAGGGACAATGGTTTAACCTCTTTGATTTTGGAGAGTGATGAATGGGCTTTTGTACATGATGGATCCTCACATTTCAGATTAGCAGCACACCATTCGAATGTGATAACTTTAGAATCTTCATTAGCAGGAGTTGGATGACCAAATGGACATTGTTGATTGGTACAAAGAATACCAAACTTACACAATGTGATCCCTGTAGCGTTTTGAACGAAATTGAGTTGACTCTGTGCTTTTTTCTCCATGAATGCCTTGTTTGTAATCTCCAATTCTTTCATTAAAGCCTCGTCTTCACTTGGATGTAAGAAATTACAAGTTCCTGGAGCATTTGGACAATTACCATTCAAAAAGTTGAAACATGGTTTAGTCGGATGGGCATATTCGCATGATCTGTTTGGACAATGTGGGAACTGTTGACAACGACCTCTTTTCTTGATCTGGCCTCTGGCATTGACAAATGTATCGGAACCTGCTGCACTGGAGAGGTTAAGCGCTCTTTGTAAAGCTTCTGGGTTTCTCAAGGCAAATGATTTGGCACCGTGCCCACCACGTCCATTCTTATGGACGCCGTTGTTACGGGAATAGGCAGCAGGTCTGGTAGGAAGGGCCTTGATAGAGTCTCCATCACCGTTCCCATCGATGTCAATGGCATCTGTATCTTGTTGTTGTGGTTGGACCTCTTGTTGTGTCTGTGGAGTCGGTGTCACTTGCTGCTGCTGTTGCTGCTGTTGCTGCTGCTGCTGCTGCTGGTAGTCTTCCAATGCCTTGTACGCACTCTGAACGACGGCTGTCAATGCCTCACTGGAGAAGATGGAGTTTAACTCGGTGTAAGCCTGTTCCGGTGTTCTCCCGTTGTTGATCAACAAAACGAGATACTCTGCAACGTCGGTGCAATCCTCAGAGAGCTCCGGGATCTGTTCCACCTGCTTAGTAACAAAGACTTCCAGCTCCTTCTGAACTTCCTGGGACAGCGAATTGCTCATCTTTTTGTTGTTTTCCTTTGTTTATAAAGCTTTGTTTTGCCACTGCGATGCTTTTTGGGCTTTTTTTCTTCTCTTTCAATGGCTGCTTATGTAATTGCTTATATAATCAATATATTACATAAGCACTTACGTAATCATTGGTACGCGCAACATGCTTGTTTTGATTTTCTTCAATGTGATAACCATAGCTCCATTTCCTCTTTCTTTTTATATAAACTACAGATTCATACTATATACAAAGACACTGAGAAGGCATGGAACTGCTGACAGGAAGGTCACCGAGCAAGCACACCGAGCAATCGCATCTTGCGGGCGATTCCGATGCCGTTTATGGCTCAGCTGTTATAACCCCAACAAAGAGACCACAACACCCTTTGAAAAGGTTCCAATCGTTTACAAGCGTTGACAGTGACAATGTGACGTTCGCAGATATAATAAGAGGTCTACCGGGGAAACTCGTGCGTCGTGGCTCAGTGATCGTGCCCGAGACAGGTGAAAGAAGGCGTGCTGGCTTGCGTTATAACCATGTTGATGAGGAGGAGGACTTGGAACGACAACCTCTGTTACCAATTCAATCTGGGGAATCACCCAGTGCTTTGCAAAGATTGTTGCAATGGTACAATGGGCTTGTCAATTGGATGCTGATACACAAATACCATCACGTTTTGAAGTGCTCTATGGCTTATCTACTGGCATCTCTCGCAGTTTACTATACACCTCTCTCGACAGTATTGGGCAAGAGTGATAGCAAACACGTTGTTGCCACCGTTGCCGTATATTTCCACCCTTCAAGGACGTTTGGGTCCATGCACCAGGCACTCATCTTTGTCGTGTTGTCTCTGACGTTCAGTTTCTCCATTTCGTTGCTGTCCACTGGCATTGCCAGTGCTGTGTATCGCCAAGGGTACGCCCATATCAGTGCATTCATCAACTTGATGTTCGCCTCTGTGTCTCTTGGATTTGTCTCTTATATGAAACAGAAGATGAACCATCCAACTTTCAACGTTGCTTGTTCCTTGGCATCCATTACCCTAATCTCCGCCATTGTTAAGGAAGGTGCTCTCGATAGTGATAGCATCCCGACAAACAGACTCTATTCCCTTTTCAAGATTGTGGTTTTAGGTTGTTCAATATCTGTGCTGATCTGTTACGTTATAATGCCTTCGTCTGCTCAAAAGAAATTGAAGAAAAGTCTTAATGAGAGTTGTTCACTCATGTCCCACTACCTTTCGCAACTTGAAAGCTCATTCATTAACAACCGCAACACCACGGCAGACGACATCATCAACAACTTGGGCAAACAGATGAAGAAGAACTCCACGACGTTGAAGAACGAACTCGAGGAGGCCAAGTACGAGTTACTTCTCGCCGGTAGAGAAGAGGAGTACCAATCACTTGTCAAGATTGTCCAATCCGTTCAACTTATGAGATCCCAGTTAGGTGGATTGAAAGGCTCTGCCGATATGAAATGGGGGGCTCTCAACGATGATGACTCATCCAGATCCGGTTCAGAATCGTTGCATACCTTGGATAGTGGACATATGAATGGGGTAACATTTCCACAATCAGAGAGCGTAATGACTTTGGATGAGATGTCAGCTTTGAACTCAAGACAGTTGTTTGATCTGTTCATTTATTACCTTGGTCCATCTTTGAAATCTTTTTCATACACGATAAGAGGTGTTTTGGATGGTATGCCTTTTAAAGCTGATGATGGTGCCACAAAGGAAACTTATCACTATAGAAACAGTTTGAAATTGGCTGCTGATCTGTTTAAGAAGAAGTATGAACGTGCAATGACCAAGTTGTACTCTCAGAAAATCTTCAATATGGCGCATGCCCCAAGGGAGACTAAGATTGACGAAGAGGAAGTCGCTGCCAGTTGTGGTAATTTTGCATCTATCTTGTCTGAATACACCAAAGAGTTGGACCACTTTGTTCAACTCATGGCTGACTATTCGGACATCGTTGAAGAGCAACCAAGATCATGGAGTTGGCTCAAGTTTTGGAGATCTTGTCATACAAAAGAAAGAACGGTACCAGGGTTAAACTATGCCCTCGAGAATTTAAACTCTGAACTTCAGAAACGTACCGAGGCAACGGATCAACGTGATTCAATTGGTTATAAAATGTGGGAATTCTTCAGTTTTTTCAGAAGAGTTGAAGTACAATTCGGTATCCGTGTTGGTATTGGTGCATTTGCCCTAGCGTCATTAGCCTTCTTACCACAGACTAAGAAACAGTTCATGGAATGGAGAGGTGAATGGGCTTTGGTCACATACTCGATCATAATGAACAAATCACTTGGTGGAACGACAATGACGGTGAATTGGAGACTTGTGGGTACTTTTTTGGGTGCATTTGGTGCATATTTGGTATGGACTTTATCAGATGCTAATGTGTATGCGCTATGTATCACCGGTTGGTTAATATCGTTGTATTCGTTCCATATCATTTTGAATTGGAGCGACGTCAATGCTTTTGGAAGGTTTATCCTCTTGACTTATAACATCACAGCGTTGTACAGTTATAACACTACGAGATCCGAGGATTTGGAAGAAGGTGATCGGGATCCTATCATTGGTGATATTGCATTCCATAGGTTTTTGGGCATCGCTGCCGGTGTTATTTGGGCTTTGGTTATGACTGTTACTTTTCTACCATTGACAGCAAGACACCGTTTGAAACGTGGTCTCTCTGTGCTTTGGTTAAGATTGGGTGTCATTTGGAACTCTGACCCGTTGGAGTACCAAGGTGATGAGCTTGTGGGGCTTGCTGACCAGAGAGGCGTTGTCCACATAATGAACGAACTTGGGTTGGCTTTGAAACAGGCCCCAAAGGAGACAAGGTTGAAAGGGAAGTTCAGAGCCGACATCTATAAGAAACTATTGGAATCTACGGAGAAGATCATCGATGCCTTCCAAAACATGAACACTATGATCACCATCGAGACGAAGCTGAATGAGAATGAATTGACAGTGTTACAATACACCGAGTCGGAGAGAGCCGAGTTACAGAACAGAGTCTTCTTGATCTTTTATATGATTTCAAGCTCTATAATCCTTGGTATCCCATTGCCTTCGAAACCGGCATCGACAGAACATTCGAGGGATCGTATCATGATGAAACTCGTCGAGATGAGACAACGCGGAGGGCTTGCCAATGAAGATTATGTGCTTCTGTATTCTTATGTCTTGATCTCCAACGTCATAGTCAAGGAGTTGAACAAGATCATCGGGTATCTTGGTGATTTGTACGGTCTGGTGGATGCAGAGACGCTTGAGATATGAGCTATAAATGGCTTAAATAGTTGTCGATCAACCTTATGAACCTTTGATTTGTGATCTTGTTGCCCGGCTTGAGGTCCACAGGGGAAAGTGGGTTCTTCACGATGTTCTCGACGTAGATGTTTGCGTAGACGTTCTTCAGCACGTCTTGGAGATACGTCGTCTTCGTGTCACTCAATATGCAGAACCGTAGACCCGAGGCCGACTCGTAGAAATGTGCTCTGTACTTGGCCGTGGAGAATGACGTGAGTGTGTTCTTCTCCTCGGGCGTGTCGCCCAACTTCTCAGCGATGTTTCTCAGTGAGAACAGCGAGCCGAACAGCAGCTTGGCATTGTCCTCGTTGCTCTTCGAGTTGATCGTCCCACTCTCTTCCGCTGCTGGATTCAACACCTGTGTCCATTCTCTGCTGTAGATGCAATTGCCTGTCTGTCAGTCTTGCCCTATAACAGATGTCTTATACAGACATAAAAGTCACTCACAATGCCTGTCAAAGATCCAAAAGGAGTAAATGGCCATCTTCTTTAATTGATTGAAAGCTCCTGAAAGCTCTTTAATGGTTGTTTTGTTGTTGTTTTGTTGGTGTTGATGTTTCCCGCGAAATTCGAGGTGGTGTCCGGGTGTTCGCTTAGAAGAGAAATGACCTCGGCTTCTTCCGTCTTCTCCACACTTAAATCTATATAAAAAAAGAGGCAATTTCTCCCTGTTTTAACATGAAGATGTTCCATCAACAGATGTTTAAGATGGCTGAGAGACGTCTCTCGTTGGTGAGTCGTCATCTCCACACACAGAGCTTTACCAGTGTCCAAAGTGGAGCCAAATACACCAATGAGTTCAAGACTTATTGTCAATTGCCCAATGGAGAGATCGGGTCTTTCTTCCATGACGTTCCGATGAATTTGAAAGGGAAAACCGTCAATATGCTCGTGGAGATTCCACGGTGGTCAAATGCCAAGTTTGAGGTGAATAAAGACGTTGCTTTCAACCCTATAACCCAGGACACTAAAAAAGGTAAGCTTCGGTTTGTTAAGAATTTGTTCCCTTTTAAAGGTTATATCCACAACTATGGTGCTATACCACAGACATGGGATGATCCGACGGTGGTGGATAAAGACACAGGTTTCAAAGGTGATAATGACCCCATTGATGTGTGTGAAATCGGTTCAAGAGTTGCCTCACTGGGTGAGGTCATCGAGGTTAAAGTTCTCGGTTGTCTCGCTTTAATCGATGACGGTGAGTTGGATTGGAAAGTGATTGCCATTGACACCAAGGATGAATTGGCTGCTGAGCTTAATGACGTTGAAGATGTGGAAAAGCATTGTCCAGGTCTTTTACAAGCGACTTATAAATGGTTTAGAGATTATAAAGTTCCAGATGGTAAACCTACCAATGAATTTGGGTTCGAGGGCAAATTTTTAAACTCTGCAAAAGCCTTAGAAGTGATCCAACACTCTCATAAATCATGGCAAAGACTTGTACAGGGCAAAGTTGAACTTGAAAAGAAGCCCTTGATCCAAAACTCGACGCTTAATGGCACTCCAGGTTATGCCCCACAACCGGCATCGGAGATCATCTCAGCCACAGCTCAACCGGATGCCCAAATCCCAGCAGAGGTTGATAAGTGTTACTTCTTATAATCTCTTTAAATGTATATAATGCTATATAAATGTATATAAATGTATATAAATGCTATAAATGCTATAAATGTGAATGTGACTGTATGTATAAAACGAGTTCGCGGAAAGTCGCGAAAAGCTCAAGCAAAAATCTTCGAGAAAGGTAAACAAACACTTCCATATATTTAACTTCACAATTTCATCTGTCAATTGCACAAGATGACTGTCAGTTCATCTACAAGTCTTATAGACCGTGTGCCCGGTCAATGGTGAGTTTGTTCCTTTTCAAATGGTCTCAAATGGATGACTAACACCCACAGGACTTTTGATCTAGCTCTTAACGCACTAAGAGTGGAAGAAGACACAGAGAGGCTCAGATCCGTGGATAAGTTCCTTTCAGCCAACAAGGAGGCCCTGACAGACCCGGAGGTCTTCTACACAAAGTCCAATGAACTGCCTGCTGGTGCCGATTTCGTGATTCGTGGTGCGAAGTACACAGTCTCCGAGTCTACAAAGCAAATGGCCAAGCAGATCTCACAGAAGCTTCAGATCAGTACACAGGAGACACTCCGTGTCATTTGTGAGACCATGGCGAGGATTCCGGAGGAGCAGGGAGAAGACTCCATTTGCAAAGAAGAGTTGTACACATTTGCAGTGTTGAAACAGAGACGTACAGTGCTTCAATTGGCGCGTTTCCTCTTGGGACACGAGTCCATTGCCGTCATCGGTGACAGTTACTCCCAGGAGATCCTGAAAGACGCTCTGTACATCAGCAAGACGCTGAGCAATCTCGATAACATCGTCGACCAGCTCCGAACCAGCGAAGATCCTTCGGAACTGGCATTCACGATATCGGACATCTTGAAAACCCTGGTGACGATCCTGTTGAAAGTGTCAACCACAGATTCAAACGTTGTTAAGTGGTTTCAGTTGTTGCAAAAACACGACTTCTTGCATGCGTTGAAAGACTGTGTCTCCGAAGACATCTACGAGGAGATCCGAGCCCTTGCAACCGTTGTGTCATTGTTATCGTTCGGTCTTAACACCAAGGATGACATCTTTGACCCGTCTGCCCCATTTGCCTCACAATCGAAAGCCGTGAGTGAGATCCACGAAATCATAGCCTCGTCACAAGACGCAGTTGTTATCTATGCTTGGAGCATTGTGCTTTATACACTTCCAGAAGACACAATTACAGATGCATTTGGTGAAGACATTGAACAACTGCCAAGACAACTCGCTTCCAAAGCATTGTCATTGAACGTCTTCGACGCCATTGATCAAACACATAAGATCTTGTCATATGACTCACTCTACTCGGCAATATTGGCGTCCTTTTTGATCTGTGCAGTGCCAACCATCCAACTCACAGACCACACCTCTAAAACCTATTACCACGTGTTAAAGAACGCTCCAAACACTTTCATCGAAAAGTTCTTTACCAATGAAAACACAGAGAGATTGCTATACTTAACAAAAGCCAAGTTCCCAGAAGTCACTACCCCCTACTTACGTATCCTCAGTATCAATGGGGCATATGCACACAGTGAACTCTCTTCGATGTCCACATACATGTCCATTCTCCCCAACAGCAGTTTGGATTACGAAGTGGACCAAGAGCTCGACACCATTACACTCACCGAAGGACTTCTTGTGAAACCACCTTTTGAACAGAATCCAGATGTGTTGATGCTCTTACCAAGGGACACAAAAGGTAAGCTTTTACCAACTTCGGACCAGAATACAGATGCCGTTATCTTCCAACACGAGTATAACGGTTGGTCTTTACTAGGTCGTGTGATACAGAACATCGTCATTGACCCTGAACAATCTGAATTGTTATTGACGATCTTGGAGCTTATCACCAGGACTTTACAATTCTCAGATGTTGAAACGACGTCTACCATCTTGGAATCTTTATCCTCCTTTTTGGATGATTCAGATATCTTGGATGTGCTGTTGAAGTTGTTTGAACAATCCTTGCATTTGAGAAACGTTGCCGTGTTGACACAATTGGTGGAACTGTTGATCTCCCTGGTGCACACATATCCACAGATCGTATGGTCGCATCTTGTCCGTTCAGATTTGCTAGAACACAATGGGAGAGGTGGTCTCATTGCCACGTTATTGGGCAGTGTCGAGACCGTTAATGGCTCTTACGATTTCACCATTGCCTCGCTAAAACTCTTCAACGAGTTGGTGATTGATTGTTTGTCCAATCCCGAGGAGTTATATTCACACAAGTTGGAAGTGGTGCCCAAATTCACAAACTATGCGGCACAGGTGTTTGAAAGCTTCATGTATTGGAACTATAAAACCCCACACCAAAAGTTTGAGATTGCCACGTTGATCCTTGATGCTTTTTCCAAGATGCTCTACGGTGTTTACGCCATTGACCCCGAGAATGAACCTTCTAAAAAAGTTACAAAAGTGCTTGCCACCTCGGCTAAAAGGGTCATCACCTCTTTCACAGTGTCACTCCCCGACGTGAGAATCATTGCTCCAATCATCGCCGCCGTTGACGCCATGGCTGCTAACCCAACCGTCTTTGAAACCGCTACGCGCCTCGGTTTCACTTTCACAGAGTTTGGTAGAAGCACTTTGCAATTCTCCAAGCTTATCATCTCCATTAGGTCTGCTATCGGTGAAGCACCTTCAACACTCGAGAAACAGCTCTTTGTCAAGTCCCCACAGTTGGTTTTGATCTATGGCAAAATCTTCTCCATGAGATCCGAGGTGTTGCAACTGTTCACTCAATTGGTTGGTGCCTCGTGGCCAAGTGGGTCTCCATCACTGTTATCCCACTTGGGCGATTACTACACAGATGTGTTGTTATCCTCAATTTCTACGGATTTGCAAACCGTCCACGATGACTTCATTGTTAAGAAGGCACTTTACTCCTTCTTCTCAGCTGTCATCGAAGGTAACCAAAAGGGTTTATCCATGATCTTCTTGAACGGTCGTGATATCAGAGACACCAAAACTGTCCAGCAATCCCTTTTGAAAGTGTTGAAGAATGATGTTAAGAACATGGACTACTATCCAAACTGGCTGAGTATTCATCTTGTCGATGCACTTGCCTTTGCCTTCAACTCTTGGTCATCTAGAAGACACGATGAGAGTGACGACACCGAATTCGTTAAGACCTTGGTGAAGAAGTTGACAGATTCCAAACCAGCAGTTACTTCTCAAAAAACTGCGGATGTTATTGAGGTTTGTTACAAGTACAAGCTTAATGCCAGACTTGCTGAGATTTGTGCGCTTGTCATCTTCCCTTCGAAGAAAGATACTTCGAGCCAACCAATCATTGATCTTTTGAACTCCAAAGACATTCTGAGTTTGATCAAACCGTTCTACGAACCATTTGCCTATAGATCCTCGCTTCATGGTAACTTGAGCCGAAACTTTGAGGATAAATGGCCTTCGTGGCAACTCAGCAACTTCATCCGTGCCCCACTTGCCATCACAGACAGATACGGTGAAGGTGCAGTGTACGACCTCGGATTGTTAGATGGGTTACTTGCTAATGACCCGTATTGGAATGGCTCAGAGTTGACTGGTGGCTACAGATCCGAAGTCATTGCCGCGAGTGTCAATTTACAACTCGTATCGTCTCAGATCAGTGCTGCGAAGTCATGGGGTGCACTGTTGACAGCGTATGTTAAGAAAGTCAACGTCCAGCCATCTTTCATCAACATCATCAAGAAGTTGTTAGAGGCCAACATCGCAGAAGGCACCTCTGTGTCCTTGTTCGATGAAGTTTACAGAGCTCGTATTGAATTGGCTTTCTTCGTGTTGTATTCGGCCTCGGCTCAGAAGACTTTGGCAAATGATGACTTGAAGGAGATTCTGGATTTGTCCTTACAGTTGATCACCTCCACCGACGTTGACTTCTTGGGGAGTCTCTCTGTCAATCAATCCGAGGCTTATAGACCACTCATGAGAATCATTTTCAGATGTCTTTCAGACTCTAAAGGTAACACCAAAATCGTTGAATCTTTGACTTCTGAGTTGTTTGAGTTCTTTGAAGTGGTTATCGCCAAAGGGTCCACGTTGTTGTTTGAGATTGTTCAGACTAATGTCACCATGCCAGAAGTTGGAGGTAGAATTGAGGACTTGTTGCTGATTGTTTCTCTGTTCAAGGCCCTGATCGCTTGCAACCCACCAACAAGTTTCACATCGAGATTGTCCACCATACTTGTTGACTTCAACACTTTAAAATCCATCTTGAACGTTTATTCCAGCTCACATACTTTGAAAGTCAACGATGAGGTTGTCTTTGCCGAGCTCACTCTCACATACATGATTGAGTTGATCTCCGTGGATGTCATTGCTGAGCAGTTGATTGCGTCTGGGTTGTTCTCTACACTTATTCAGAGTCCAATCTCCTTGATGATCCAAGAAGGTGGCATTTTCGTTCAAACGAACCCAAAACTTCACAATATTTGGACCAATGGTCTTCTTCCGGTTATCTTGATGCTTCTCAGCAAGTTTGGTGTTAGACTCCTCTCTGAGATCAGTGCATTTGTTAGCTATTTCTCCAAGCAATTCACATCGACCATCCAGAGTTGGTCACAGGACTCCGTTGCTATCACTGTGCCTGCGCTCCAAGAGACTGAACAGATCATCATCTTGCAAAAGGCTATGCAATCGTTATATCACGAGCATGGTCAGTCATCATCTCCATACATGACACAGGACTCGCTGGAGATTGTTCCAGGTTTGGATACACCTTCCGCGAGAAAGGCTCTCATCAACTCATTGAACCATTTCCTATCACATCCAAAGTATTTGACCTCCAGGGTTATCCCAACGACGCTTGAGGAGCAGAGACTGTTTGAAGGTGAGGATAAGATCAGAACACCATTGGTTGAACAATTGGTAGCTCAGATTAGTGAGTTGAAAGAGGCTTTATCAGAGTGATTATAATTTATATGGGATGTACATTACACTTTCATGATCATTACGTAGATTATATATCATTTTTTGCCAAACAGCATGGCTCTGAAATCAGCATTGGTCTTGTTTCCAGACACAGATGGTTCATGGGACGGAGCACTTGGTGTTGTCTGATGTGTTTGCACCAATTGACGACGGCGGAGATTGGATGGAACCATTCTGGTAGTTGTATTGGCATCAATGCGTTTGAGTTCCTTCACAGTTGTGATATGTACTGAGTAATCACCAATTCTTTTGCCTTCCATTTCCAAAGAAGCAGCTCCAGCAGCATTACCATCTTTGAAGACCACAATAGCACCACTATGCTTCGGTTCAAGAACAACATCCTCAACTTCACCAACGTCACCGAAGAGCTCTTTCAACTGTGATGCGCTCACAGTGTCCGGTAGGTTAGCCACAGCAATGGCGTTGTCTGACTGGGAGTAATCTTTGAAAGCCCTAACTTCTTGTTTCTTTGCCCTGACAGACTTCTTCTCAGAGATTGAAACCCGGATAGCACGGCCTTCTAAAGTGATCATATCCAAAGCCAAAGCAGCCTGTGCCTCTGCTGGGGTTTTGAAGACGACAAAGCCATACCCATCATGTCTTTTACCTTGGGCCTTGTTACGTTCACTCAATGGGAGATGCACACTTTCCACGTGACCATACTTCTCAAATAACAACTTGAGCTTGTTTGGTGTGACTTTGAAGAAGTCGAGTTTGGTAACGTACAACTCACGACCTTCCTCGGTGGCACCGCTTCTGTTCTGTTTTGACGAGGGATCCGAGATCTGTACAGAGAGTGTGAATCCGTCAATGTCCTTCCCATGCAACAAACCAACTGCTGTTTGTGCATTGGTCGAGTCAAGGTACTCGACATAGGCAAAACGACGCTGTGTGTTGAACTTGAGAGACGGGAGTCTGATACTGGCAATTGTACCAACGGATTTGAAAAGCGATTCCAAGTCATCTTTGGTGAATGACGGTGGGAAGTTAGAGACAAACAACGTGTTTTGCTCAAGACGTTGAACACGCACCTCCGAGCCAGAGATGTACTTATAGTCTTTTGTCAAGGCCCTCAAGACCTCTCTCTCATCACTGAATTCAACGTGAGCCTGTGCCGTTGTGTCTGATTGAATGATGTTGATCTCTCTGACCGCACCACAATCTTTGAAGAAGTTTGCAACGGCTCTCTCCTGGACTTCAAGAGGCAGGTTACGTACAGCAACAGTAAGATGTTCACGATCTCTCGTAGTCTCTTTGCGTTTGGTAGGTTCCATATCATCATCATCCTCAGCCTTACGCTTATTAGTATCAATTTCAAGCTCTTCCAACTGTTCAACAGCAACATCACTACTAGCTCTCACGGATTCCACATCTTTTTTCTTCTTTTCAATCTTAACTCTGAGTGTACGATAGGTGTGAGCGTCACCGGATAACTCTTGGAATCTCAATGCCTCTTCGAAGATCCTCTCTGGCCAATCTAGTTGTTCAGCTCTGTTGATGGCAGCTGTTAACACAGTGTTTGCCCGTTTGAGGTCTCCTTGTCTTCTTTCAAAGTTGTAAGATAACAACCATCCTTCAGCCTCACTGGGGAATGTCTTTGTCAGAAGTTCATGGATACTGCGAGCACCGTTGATGAGAGCCAAGTCTTCATAAAGAGCAGCAAGAGTTCTTTCCACGGAATGGAATGGGTCATGTCTTTGAATTGCGGTGTTTAGGAGATCTTCATTCTTGTCCAGATCACCACATTTTGTCTTCAACGTGACAAGTGACACCACGAGGTCAGACCAGTCCGGGGATTCAGTCTGGGAGAGAAGTGGGTTCAATTTCAATTCAAAATCTGTGATCTCGGAAGGGGATATGAACTTATTACGCAAGAGCTCGATGTAACCTTGAGGACATTCCGGATGGAACCTTATGAATCTCTCCAGAGTTGTTTTGATGACAGGGTCTGCAGCCTGATAGTCATACAGTATGAATAAGTATTGGTTCCAGAGTTCTGGAGTGCTGGCAACTGCTAAAGCTGATTCAAACACTGGCGAAACAAGTTCAATGCGGCGTTGCTTCTTCGGCATCAGAGATACAGACTCCAGTGATGTGAAGAAAGGTTCAATGATCTGTTGTTTAGCCCTTGTTTGTTGGTAGATGGTATTGGCTTTCGGCAAAAGTGAATCGTACATCTCTGGAAGATTCTCGGTAACGAAACGGGAGAATTGTGAGAACGTGTCGTCAATTTGAGCATGTGGAACTGCGAGTCTCTGATGGAAGAGCTCTATGATTGAGTGTAGGTGTTTCTCCTCGGTAGCAGACTTGTGCTCATCGAACAAACCTTTGATGGAGTAACCGGACTTGTACCATTGATATTTCAACTGCAATTGGAAGATCCTTTGAGAGTTGAGGAAGTCCAAGGAGCAATACCCCATGGCCTCCTCCATAATAGACTCAAAATCCTCGTCTTGGAACAACTCACAATCTTCAAAGCCTGGTGGCGGACCTTTGATGAGCCAGTTCAAGTAGTACTCGAGACACATCTCGTAGAAACGTGTGCAGTGGTAATCACCGGCCAGTGAGTCATGGAACACCATATACAACAGACCGTACTCCTCACCATTTTCCTCTGTTTGCAAAGCGTCATTATACCATTCTTCAACCTCTTTAAATGTCAATGGATACTTCTTCAACAACTCCAATCTCTTAGTGGTAACCTCTTCGTACGAACTTCCACTGGACCTCAGCCTGGTGATCTCATCGAGCAGTTCAGCCCGGCTCTTCCCTTCGTCAAATTCCATTCCTCCTCTATATAAATATAAATAGAGACGGTTTCTCTGTTTACAATTATGTCTTCTCGTTTTTAGTTTACTATGGTGCGGCCCGTACCGGTTCCGCGAACTCGTTTTATACACATTCTTCGCGAATTCGTTTTATAAAGCTATTAATCCTCTTCGACATCATCCTCTTAACACTGTTCATAGAGCTTTAAGCTATATATAAAGGGCTATGTTAAGGCTCCAAAGACGCTGCTTCTCGATTTCAACGAGGCTTTTGGCAGGGAAGCACCAGGAGTACCAACTCAAGTGTGGTCTCGAGATCCATTCTCAACTTCGAACCACTCATAAACTCTTCTCCCTCTCTTCAACGTCTTTTCTTGCCGATCCAAACACCAGGATCTCATATTTTGATGCCTCATTGCCGGGGACACAGCCCAGACTGAACCCTGAGGCCCTGAAACTGGCATTGAGAGCCGCAGTGGCTTTGGGCTCGGAGGTTGATCTTTCATCCACTTTTGATAGAAAGCACTATTTCTACGGTGATCAACCTTTGGGGTATCAGATTACACAACATTATAAGCCATATGCTAAAGGTGGTTCGTTGAAGCTTTACAAAAGAGACGGAATCAAAGAAGAGGAGAAGACAATCCGCATTGAGCAGATCCAATTGGAACAGGATACCGGAAAGTCTGTGTATACCGAATCCGAGACCGAGAGTTATTCCAAGATTGATTTGAACAGAACAAACACACCGTTGATTGAGATGGTGACTAAGCCGGATTTCAAGGACCCAGAGGAAGTGAAAGTGTTCATCAAGAAGTTCCAAAATCTGCTGAGACATTTGGAGATTTGTACCGGTGACCTCGAGACAGGTGCCATGAGAGTTGATGTGAACATCTCGGTTAGTGGTGGTGAACGTGTTGAGTTGAAGAACTTATCCACTACGAGTGCCGTGATCAGTGCCATCAAGTATGAGTACAAGAGACAAGTTGGCTTGTTGCAAAAAGGTCAAGCTGCTGTGCAAGAGACGAGAGGTTGGGATGGCACTAGAACTGTGAGACTGAGAACAAAAGAAGACGCATTGGATTACAGATACATGCCAGATCCTGAATTGCCTGCTATCTTGTTAGATGAGAGCATCATCCCTGAGATTAGAGACACGATGCCGGAGACCCCAGATGAGGTTTTAACGAAATTGATGTCCGAACCGTACAACCTATCGCTTAAGGATGCCACCATTTTGACATATGACTTGGAATTACTGAGATACTATAGAAAATTGTTCCATTCAGCGGTGGATACACATGGAGTTGACACCAAAACACCGGGGAACTGGTTAATCCATGAACTTCTCGGAACTTTCTCAAGAAACAACATGCCATTTGACCCCGAGTACATCCCATTGTCCACGCTGGTGGAACTTATGAGACTTGTGCAAACCGAATTCATTTCAAATTATAGTGCTAAGCTGTTGTTACAACACCTGTTCAATAACAGAGAAGAGGCACCCCTGTGTGATGTCATCGAGGAGTATGGACTCGCCAAACTAAAACCCGAGGACGTTTCCAAAGAGGAACTCGAAGCTGTGTGTCAAGAGATCATCGATGAACAGGCAAAGACAGTGAAGAACATCAAGAAGGGTAAGTTGAATGGCTTAAACTTCCTTGTCGGCCAGGCGATGAAGTCCACACAAGGTCGTATTGAAGCCCATGTCTTTGAGAACTGTTTCAAGCAACTGTTATGTATATAAACTAATGATATAATGACCATATATACCTTCATTTAGTGAATTTTCATAGATCCATCACCGCGACCAAATAGGGAAAGGTTACGCAGCACTGCCGGCATCGCCAAAATTTTTTTACCGAGACCACACAAATCTCTCTTATAGTATTAAATACATAAAGAGAACCAGGAAAGGAGGATGAAAGAGAGCAGAAAGAGATCGAACTCGGACTCACAGCCGAAGCTCAAGCGCAGAAAGCAGCACACGACACAGCATCAAAGTACAAATCCCGTCAACGGCGATGGCATCTCCGAATGCTTCCGTAAAGTCACAACGTCTCTGTACCTGTCACTGGCACCTTCGTATTTGAAACAGCCACTCGAAGGTGTCAGGGCACAGCACCTCGACCCGATGCTCATGAAGCACTTCCAGCCTGCCGGTGGTGTCGTTGTCGGTTATGACGGTCTAAGACTCTCCGGGGAACACCACACAGACACCGGTGTCGTTGCCAAAGTTAACCCACACTCACCATTTGCATTTGTGTGGATTTCTGTGGATTTGATGGTTTGGAAGCCTCAAATCGGCGATGTGCTCGAAGGACACATCTACATGCAATCACCATCACACATCGGTTTACTCGTTAATGACACATTCAACGCCAGTATTAAGAAGAACAACATCCCCGAAGGTTGGTCATTCGTGCCTAACCAGGCTGACGAGGTAGAAGAGGAAGAAGAAGTGAAGAAGAACAAGTCTCTGGGCCAATGGTACGACGAGTCCGGGATTGCAGTGGATGGGAAGTTGAAGTTCACCGTTAAGGCCATCCATAACTCTGGTAGAGTCGTCAGTGTCGAAGGTTCGCTTATAAAACCAGGTTCTGAGTCCGAGTCCAAACCCGTGGTGCCTAACAAGAAGATCAAATTCGACGATGCCGATTTCAGTGCCATTGTCGACGTCGAGGAGGAGAAGAAGGACGAGGTTGTCCCTGCTTACCAGGCAAACAGTGATGAGGAAGTTGTCGCTGAAGATGACTCCAGTGATGATGACGATTCTGATTCTGATTGATTATATATTAATGTTTTTGTATTATGCATGAATGATGTAGCTAACTGTTTGTTGGGAGACCAAGGAAGTACTGGAAGTTCTCCACAAGGTTCTTATCCAACTGGGATATTAACTGTGCCCAAGTCTGTTGACCAATGGTCTGTTCCACAGATGACAGTGTAGAGTTGATAAAGCCCTTAACGAGTAAACTGTGTACTGGGTCCACGCTCTTAAACAACTCATGGAATCTCACATATTCACCATTCTCTTGAACGGTTAAGTCGTCATTATAACGGAACTCATACAGGTAATTGGAGTGATAGCTTTCACAATCACCATTGTTGGCAGACTCATTCACCTCCTCTAAAGCACTAATCCAAAGTGCAACAAGAAGGGCAAGGTCTTCAAAGAAGATAGAGTTGCCCGTTCTCAACAGCGAGGTGAGACCCAAAACATGAATCTTTCTGTTTCTTGGATTACTTATGGTGCTGTCCATCCGAGCATACCACACTGTGGTGAACTTCTTCAAAGCAGCATTGGTCTCAGCTTCATATAAGTACCCGAATACCTCCACTAGTGCACTTGGATCCAAATAGGCAATACGTGCAACGATCAATAACAACTTACCAATGGTAACAGGTGCTTGGTCATCATCCAACACCATTTCAATGATAGTTGGTAACAATCTTGATTCAACCATCAGTGCCAAAAACTTCTTGAAGTCCTCGGGGTCTTTGTAGTTCTCCAATACGGCAATCTCCAGATACGACACGAAGATGTCTAATGCGTCATCTCTCATTTGTGGCAAATACTTTGCAAAGTTACCGAAAACACTTAGTACAAACTCCTTAGTACCCAAATCAACGAACAACGATGGAATCAAAAGGGTATAACTTCTCCAAATCTCCAAAATCAACGGGAGGATCTCAGTTTGGTTCATCACCGCATGGAGATAGAAATCGTTCAAATCTTGGATCAACGAACTGTTCAAATCCAACGACTGGGTTGATGGATAGTATTGTAAAATGGCTAACCAAAGCTCATATCCATCCTCGGATAACAACGAGTGGTACTCGGATTGTGGTGAACAACACACACGGATCAATGGGAGTGCTATTGGCCATGTTGTGTATGAATTGTCATTGAGTGATACCACCAGATTCTTCAAGATTCTCAAAAGTGAGTTCTTGAGGATGAGTTCATTTGAGTTGTTTGATTCGTCCCAGAATTTGGGAACAATTTGCAAAAGTTGATCAAGTTCCGAGATGGATATAAGTGGTGTTGTCCTGGCAATGAGTTCGGAGATGGTGTTGAGTAAGAAAAGTTTGGACTCTGTTAGTTCCATGGTGGTGGTGAGTCTTAAAAGATGCATTGTGAAGTCTTTGATATACGGTTTGAAGTCTTCTTTGACAAAGTCCCAATCGGTGATAATGGTCTTAAGAGCCTGGATTGCCGTTAAATTGACAACTTTGTCATTGATTGGATTGGTAGGGTCAAGGAAATTGAGCAACAGGGTGTAAATGTTTTGTAGTGTCTCCTTGGTAATAACACTGAGACCAACCCATTCGTTGATCAAAAGACTCACTCTTCTCTTGATAATTCTCTGCTCGGAAAGATCATTCTTCAAAGCCTCGGGGAAGAAGATCCTCGTACAAAGGTCATTGAAGTCGATGATCTCATGGATGGAATTGGCACTGAGTTGGAAGATGGAGAACACGGAGTCCTTGACCAAGATGTTTTGAACCGACACCTCACTGTAATTGGACATCTCATTCTGAACTTTGTTCAGCACATACGGAACCAAAAGCTCTTTGAAGTTGACCATCAAATCTTGGAAGAAGTTCTCAGCACACTGCCTTATTTGGAACTCATAGTTCTGGTTCACCTCATCATTTGCCCACTCTTCCGGCTCGGTACTCCAAGATTCCAAGTCACTCGGTTTGAGTTTGATATACCAGTTGATCAAGAGATCCGTCAATGATTTGATGAGGTCCTCGGAGAAGAACTGTGTTGTCAACACGTTGATGGCACTTTCAACGTCGGCTTTGGATGACTTGGATTTAAGTGTCAACACAGCACCTTTCTTAAAGAGGAAGTTGATGAGGTTTTTCAAGATGAGCAAAGCTTTGATGGCAAGGAATTCCCAAATACCATCGGTCTCGTTATCACTATCGTTGTTGTATACTGTTGATGCTTTCTCCTGGATGATCTTAAGCATCAAATACAAGATTTCTTTGGAACATGGCAATAGGATTAGGTTGGTCGGGTTGGCTTTGACAATGAGGTGGTATATCTTCGCATAGCATCTGATGTACTTCTCCAAGATATCATTAGGTGCGTATTTCTCATAGTTCGATGTCAACAGTTCCAAATGACGAGCTGTGTGTTCCAAGAATTGCGAGAGCTCCGGGTTGGGAGAGTCGTAAACCTCGGTGATTAACCGTCTCATTACTTTCAAAGCCAGGTACCCAATCTCCATGATCCCGAAATCAACCTCTCGAACCCATTCGTTGAAATAAGAATCGTAGATCTTGATGATCGTCGAAGTGATGATCGGGGCTTTGCTTTGTAAAGCGGGCCTCGTACGTCCAATCTTGGCCATCGCCAAGTTCTTGATGACTTGGTTGAGGATGATGAGCATGTTATGGATCTTGACGTTGTTCTCCTCCTTCACAGCCTGTTGAAGGATCTGTTCTACTTCGTCAAACAGATGGGGCCATTCCTGAGGGAAATCAAACCGACAGATCCGGGCAATTGCCTGTGCATTCTGGATAGCGAACTGCTTATTAGGCTCATCGATGAGTTGGAACAAGTTCTGCTTAATGGCTTCTTTCTCCTGCTTAGCAATGGCGTTCTGCTTCGACGATCTCCAGTATCTCTCCACGCCGTTCTTGAAACTGATAATGGCCAACCAACGGGTTTGCAAAGGTAAAGAGAGATCACTGTAAACGGATTGAAGTAAAGCATGGAAACCTGGCTCTTTCTCCCACTCTTTCAGCTTGTTTTCGGCAAGCTTCTGTGTGGTGTTCCGCTCAGAGCTGTTGGCCTGCTCGAGCACCAGCGTCAATGACGGAAGATCAAGACTCATCCTTTTACCCTCCTTTAAACCTTTCAATTAGGGTCATTTTGCAAGGAGTTTATAGTTTATAGCTTTTTCTTTGTTGTATGGCACACCCGAACACCAATGCTTATGTAATCATTACATAAGCGATGATTACATAATGATTGCATAATCATTGAATAAGCACATTGTTTACGGCCGAAGAGGCAAAACACCGTACAACTAAGTAAGAATATATGGCTAACAGATATAATGTCCAAAGATACCATCAGAGTTGTCGTTTGTGGAGATGAAGGTATGTCATAGGCTGATCTTTCTTAGTACAAGACTAACAGTATAGGCGTCGGGAAGAGCAGTCTCATCACAGCTTTAGTTAAGGACACTTATGTTCCCAACATTCAGGAAATCCTTCCTCCCATTACAATTCCTCGAGACTTCAGTTCTTCACCATACACACCGAACTCCACTGTGCTTGTTGACACTTCTTCGGCAGATATGACAGCGTTACAGAAGGAGATCCGTAGAGCAGATGTCATATGGCTCGTCTACTCAGATCATTACACGTACGAGAGAATCTCGCTTTATTGGATGAACGTTTTCAGATCAATGGGTGTCAATTTACCCGTGGTGTTGTGTGCCAATAAATCAGACTTACAAGCCGGATTGGACTCGGAACGTGCCGTTGCCGATGAGTTTATCCCCATTTTAAGAGAGTTTAAAGAAGTTGAGTCTTGTATTAGATGCAGTGCCAAGGACAAATATAACATTAACCAAGCTTTCTATCTGTGTCAAAGGGCAGTGACACATCCAATTTCACCGTTGTTTGACGCTAAGGAAGGTAATTTGAAACCTTCTGCCGTTGAAGCATTATCAAGGGTTTTCTTCCTTTGTGACAAAGATCAAGACGGGTTTCTGAATGAAGACGAATTTTTGGCTTTACAGAAGAAATGCTTTAGCAGAGGGTTAGATATCAGTGACATTGCAGAGATTAAAGCTACGGTGAACGAGGTAACTGCCAATGCATTCTCAGACAGAGGTTTAACCTGTGAAGGGTTTTTGATCTTGAATAAGATCTTTGCAGAACGTGGTAGACACGAGACAACATGGGGGATACTGAGAACTTTCCATTATACAGATTCATTATCACTTCATGATAAATTCCTTCAACCGAAGATCGACGTCCCCAAGAATTCAAGTGTTGAACTTAGTCCCGTGGGTTATAGATTCTTTGTGGATCTGTTCTTACTCTTTGATAAGGATAACGATGGTGGTCTTAATGACGCGGAGTTGGCTTCCCTTTTCAAACCTACCCCTGGAATTCCAAATGATTGGCTAGAGACGAATTTCCCACAGACAACGGTGAGAAATGAACAAGGCCATGTGACATTACAAGGATGGCTTGCCCAATGGAGTATGACCACTTATTTGGATTATAAAGTCACATTGGCCTATCTTGCTTACTTGGGATTTGAATCACCAAAGGGTACCACTTCGGTGGCACTAACGGTAACTAAACCGAGAAAAGAACGTAAAAGACAAGGTAAACCGGTGAGAGTCACCGTGACAGATCGTTCAGTTTTCAATTGTTATGTCCTTGGTGGACCACGCAGTGGTAAATCATCTCTTTTGGAAGCTTTCTTGGGGAGACAGTACAGTGATGTTTATAACCCTACCATTAAACCGAGAATTGTGGTGAATAGTGTTGAGTTGAAAGGTGGTAAACAAGTATATCTCATCTTGGAAGAACTGGGTGAATTGGAACCGGCCATCTTGGATAATGACACAAGGTTACAACAATGTGATGTGTTATGTATGGCATATGACTCATCGGATCCAGACTCTTTTAGAAACATTGTTGAACTCACACAGAAACACCCGTTAATCAATAAGATTCCAACGGTTATTGTGGCATTAAAAGCAGACCTGGATAGACAACAACAAAGGTTTGACATCCAACCAGATGAATACACCACTTCTGTGTATCTCCCACCACCACTCCACGTGTCGTCGACATGGCCATCGTCACTCTCGGAACTGTTTGTACAATTGGTCGAAGCTTCAAACTTACCACATACTGCAACACCGGGTCTCGAGCCCGAGGTGAAATCGGATCATTTAACTACGGTGGTTATCACAGCATCTGCAGTGGCTTTCCTCAGTGTTCTCACGCTTTCGATGTATAAGCTTGCAATGTCGAGGAGTTAATACATCTATGTATAGCTAATACACACATCTATGTATAATACATCTGTGTATAAACGATGAGATGATGTAGATGTGTACCTTCCCGATTGGGCACGCACAATCGTTCTGTCACAATCGCGCCCGGTCGAACAAGCCACTAATTTCCTCCATTATTTCCTCCATTAAACCAACACAAACAGTCAATTGATACAATAAACACATGGCTTTACAAGGATACCCTGTTTCCACAGGTGTTTTGCTGTCATTTGCTCTTTCCATTCTGTATGTGGTGACGATCTACGTGTATAAACCCACGCGGGTAATCGATCGAAATGACCCGAAAGTTGTGCGATGGAGGATTAAGATGATTACGGTGTTTACTTGTATTGCCAGTGTGGTGTTACCTTGTGTGATTAGTGTGCTCGCTGGTGTTTCATTGGGAGAGATTGTGGTGCAATTCGGGGTCATACCCGGTTGTGTTTATGATGATGGGATCAAGTTCTCTTTGGAATCATTACAGGTTGCTTTGGGAGATATGACAAAAGCTTTGCTATTGATAATGGTGCTTTACATCGGTCCACTGTTGGATTACCTCTTCTTCAGCTCAATGACTTGTTTTGATATCTTTTATGACTGGCGAGATGAAGTCAGTTCTTTGCACGGGTTTAGAGACTTGATAATGGGTCCATTGACTGAAGAGGTCATATACACTGCACTCACAATTGTCATTCTGTTGCAAGTGCCTTCGATAACTTCTGAATTTCTCATCTTGGTACCACCTTTGTTCTTCTCCGTTGCTCATTTCCATCACGCCTACGAGTTATACACCACCAAACAAGTCCCCACAAAGATCATAATCATCTCCACTGTGTTCCAGATGTCGTATACTTTCCTATTTGGGATCTTCACGGACTTCTTGTTCTTAAGACAAGGCAACATGTGGAGTTGTTTCGTTGTTCATTCATTCTGTAACTTTATGGGGGTTCCACGTGTGGATGTCGACACTTCCAAGTTCAAACATTGGAGAGTTGTTTACATCTGTTTGTTGCTTGCTGGAATGTACTTCTTCAAGGCTTTGTTATTCCCATTAACTGAGAGTAAATTGAAGTTGATTGATATATGACCCTTTCATATCCGGAGTCCTGATTTCACAGGCTTACATACACAAACACCCATAAGACACCGAATTTTGGCCTGGAAAAGCGGTATATAGTAAATACAGATGTATAGATCGTATAAATCTACTAATAACCACTATATAGGCCCTCTATATGGTGTAAATGGCAATAAACACCATCAACAGGGCTAAATTGGCTGCCTTCTTTGGTCGCGCTTAAGAAAAAAAATCTTTCATGACAGCCGAACAACCATTAAACAGTCTTAGCTCCTTAAGTACGGCGATGCAGGACTACCAGAAGAACTTCTTGGACTTGGCTGTCGAGTCGCAGGCTTTGAGATTCGGCCAGTTCACGCTCAAATCGGGCAGAACCTCTCCGTACTTCTTCAACTTGGGCCAATTCAACACCGGTAAACTGCTCTCCAACTTGGCTTCGTCTTATGCCATTGCCATCATCTCCTCGGGCATTGAGTTTGACATCATCTTCGGACCAGCCTACAAAGGTATCCCACTGTGTGCCATCACCGCTGCCAAGCTCGCCGAGATTGGTGGTACGAAGTATGAGAAAGTTGCCTACGCTTTCAACAGAAAGGAGAAGAAGGACCACGGTGAAGGTGGCTCCATCGTCGGCTCTTCATTGGAAGGTAAGCGTATTTTGATCATCGATGACGTGATGACCGCCGGCACAGCTATCAACGAGGCCTTTGAGATCATTGGTGCCGAGAAAGGCCAAGTCGTTGGTACCATCATCGCATTGGATAGACAGGAGAGAACCCCAGATTCTCAACAGAGTGCTACGCAGGTTGTCTCCAAGAAGTACGGGATCCCAGTGCTCTCCATCGTGGGTCTGTCCGATATCATCTCTTACCTCTCAGGCCGTATCACCGAGGAGGAGAGACAGAAGATTGAGCAATACCGTCAGGAATACGCACCAGCTAACTTCTGATTATGCCTTTTAGTCAATGCTATATTCTTTTAATGACTCCCTTTTGTATAATTATATGATGATACTTTATAATTAGCACATGTGTTCCTGCTACGTCGACATAAGCAAATACCATTATGATTCTCTAAACAATTAGTCGGACATGGTTTCATCCTCATCACTGTCTTCATCAAGTTTAGACTCTGCGTATTCTTTAGCCTCTTTCAACAACTCTTCTGGAACAAATTGGTGTAAACCTTTTGTCTCAGAGGTGGATACCCAACTGATTTCTATTTCAAAATCTTTATCCTTGTTATCCTCATGGGCAACGTAAATGATTCTAGCAGCCTCTTTCACCGCGTCTCTGGCACTCAAATTGGACATATCCAACTTCTCCAACTCGTTCTTAGCACTTTGTCTACCTTTACCAGTGGCTGCACCGTTATAACCCCAGTAGGTTCCACTTGGTTCAAGCATGTACAAATGTGGCCCATTCTCATCAACGCCACCAATGATAGCAGTGATACCAAAAGGTCTCACAGAGTTATAACACGTGAATGCTTGGACGTAGTTACCCATACGATCTATGAGGTATGGGATCTGGATTGGTGTTTTGTATTGACTCTTATAAGAGTCATATTCATCTCTACCCCTGCTCACCAAGTTACGACCATCTGGCAACAGACCGGAATAGGCAACACCGACGTGTCTTCCAATGGTCTGAATTCTGTTATTCTTCCCAGGGACGAGAAGTTTCGAGGTGACAATCTTCTCCACGGCAAACACAACACCGTCTTTGCACTTGATCCCGATGGAAGTGCCACCGTTTTCAACAGCCTTGGAGGCATACTCGACTTGGAAGTTTCTTCCATCTGGTGAAAACACCGAGTTGGAGAGATCGTAACCTGTTCCAACGGAAGTCTATATGTGTTAGTTACTGGTCTTGGTGGCGACTCTTGTATATATGCCAATTGGAGGTCTCCAACGGAGCTTTAAAGTGGCACATGTACACGACAATCACCTCATCTCCATAATTGAAAACTCACCATGATAAATACTATGAATTCTGTGGATCTGTATGACTTAAACATTTGTTTATATGGAGAAAGTCGCCTCCCAAATTGCGTGAATGGCCACCGCGAATTGCGTGGTGTCCGGGTGTCCGGATTTTCGCGAGTCTTTAATGATGGCCGACGTTCAACTTCTTCACCAACTTCTCTCTCTGTATATAAAACACATAAAACACAGGAAAATGCCGATTATTGAGGAGATCAGCGACGATGACATCGACAACATGGACATGGACCTCGCGGAGTTCGATCCGAGTCTGAGAACGCCACTTGCTCCGAAATTGGAGAAGACCATTGTCCGTTCACAAGATCAAGAAGAAGAACCTCCTCTGTTCCCGAAATCGCAGGACGATGATGTGGATTTTGAAGATGAGTTCCCACAAGGCAAGAGATTCACAGAAGAAGAAATGGAGAAACTCAAGAAATTGCAACTCATCTACCCATGTTATTTCGATAAGAACAGATCCCATAAAGAAGGTAGACGTGTGCCTCTCTCGCTTGCCGTTGAGAACCCACTCGCCGTCGATATTGCCGAGGCATGTTCTGCCCTTTTCCTCAAAGCCGTGTATGAACCGGATAAGACACATCCACAAGATTTTGGTAACCCGGGTCGTGTCAGAGTGGCATTGAAACATGAAGGTAAACCCGAGTCGTTGCTTGCCAATAACAAACGTCATTTACTCATCCAAATCGCCAAGAGAATGCAACAGCATCCAACAACGTTAGAGACATTGAAGAAATTGCCAGTGCCACCAGATTTCAAAGGTATCGAAATCAAAGAGTTGCCAAAAGTTAAAGGTTTCAAGATGAATACCATCGTCCCAGTCTTTTCAAGATTCACACTCGGTCATCCAATGACAAAGAGCATCTATGAAGCTCAACCGGATGAACCCGAGACACCTGCTGCTCCAAAAGCTCTACCAAAACCTAAGAACAAGTACATGCATGTGAGAAGATAGCTCCTTATAATCCTTTACGTTCTATGACCAAGTCTTTGTAGATATCCATTCTAGGACCATTCAAGTCATCTGATCTCTACACAAAAACAGAGGCCGTGAGCTATATAATGTCAAGATATCTATTAAAGTTACTCCTGGACAATCTCCTCCTTCTCCTCAATGATCTCCTCCTTAATCTCCTCAATAACCTCCTCATCTTCTTCAGAAGCAGACTGCTCGACGATACCGTAATCCTCCTTGTGAGATTCGATAGTAGATCTCCAAGAGTTCCACTCCTCGAGCAAACGACGTCTGTTCAAAATGAGCTCTCTAGCAGCAGTGGATTCCTCCATAGCATCAAGCTCATCGAATTGGGCAGAGTACTCTCTCAAGTTCTTTCTAACCTTCTTCTTATCACCACCGGTCAACAAAGATTCCGGTCTTGGTCTCCACATAAAGATCTTGAAGTCATCAACGAGTTCCTCCTTCAACAAACGGCCACCAAAGTCGAACAACTTGTAACCGTTCTCAATCTTATGTCTCCAAGAAGAGGACCAAGCAGCAAGGATTCTTCCAGATGGATCCCATTCCAAGTCGGTGAGACCACCATATGCTTCAGTGGCAAGCAATTTAACATGGGCATCAACGTTAGTTGGTTCAGTGTCCTTCTTCTCACCAGAGTAATCCATATCATAGAAGTCGATGGAACCCTTGGAAGCGGATTGGCCAATGACAGAGATGGCAATGAATCTACCTCTTGGGGCAAAGTTCAAAGTGTTGTTGAACTTGTTCTCGAATCTCTTGAAAGCGATCCATTTCTTCAATGGGGCAACCTTGGCTTTAGATAACTCTGGAGCCCAGAATGCAATAACGTTCTTAGGGATAGATGGGTTTGGATCAGCTTCTTCAGGTCTAGAGATGGTGACGAATCTGTCTCCACTTGGTTCCCATTGGAAGTTGACAACACGGTCTTTTAATTCAACTTTTTCAACTGGGACGTCCTTCTCGTTAAGCTTGAAGATTTCCATGTTGGTGAAGATGGTCTTCTTAGACTTGGTGTGACGGTCAACCTTAGCAGCAAGGTATTCACCTTGGTCTTGCCAGTGCAACTTGATGTCACTAACTTGGACCAAGTTAGTAGTTCTAATCACCTTCTTGGATGGAACCTCAAGGATGGAGACCTTAGCAGTCTGGTTAGCGGTCTCTGGGGTCCAATAAGCCAAGACGTGTGCCAATGGCTCGTTCTGGCGGTGGTTGACGTACTTAACACCTGCTGGGGCAAACTCAAAGTCCTGGAGATCATCAATCTTAATTGGCTTCTTGTCCAAGAGGGCAAAGTTATCAGTGGTGTCATAAATGGCCAAGGCACCTGGACCCATACGGGCAACGTACTTGTCATCGTAAGACCACTTGATCAATGGCCAGATCATCTCTCTCTTCTGTTCCAAATGTGGTGGCAATGGGAAAGTTCTCACTGGCAAACCGGAAACAATGTCCCAAATGACAAGCTTATGACCATCGGATTCTGGACCGAATGGGTAAGAGGATCTTCTTGGGTGATCGTCTGGTGGGGTTTGCAATGGCTCTGGCGAAAGAGTAACGAGATATCTCTCGGATGGGGAGAAAGCGATCAAACGGACACCAGGGTGAGAGAACTTCTTCAAGTTGGAGAATTGAGAACCACCCCAAGCCTGGACACCTTGTGGATGCATGGAGAACAGATATTGACCCTTTGGAGACCATTTCAATGGACCTTGAGTCCAGTGCTCTCTTGGTTCGACAACTGGCTCGACTTGATCCTTCTTGGACCAGAAGATACCGGTAACATCACCCTTGTGCAAGAGGAACTGATCACGACCAGTGGCGTCCTGCAACCAGGACTTGAGGTAGTCGGTCTCCTTGAACTCTGGGAACGGTGGTGGGACAAACTCATCCGAGACGGCACCTTCAGCGGCGTACTTCTCAACATCGCCGAGCTTGTTCAAGAAGAGTCTGTGCTTAACGTCCAACTTCTTACCGTTGAGCTGCTTAATGGCCTTCTCAGCCTGTTGCACGGTCTCAAACTCAACGAAACAGAAACCTTTCGTCTTGCCAGCCTCGATTGGCATCCTGAAGTTGGTAACTTTACCGGCACTGTTCAACAACTTGACCAAAACCTTCTCCAAGACCGGGGCCTTGGACTCTGGTGCAACAGGGGCACCGTCAATGACGATGTAACGCTCGAAAGTGGTGTCTTCCGGGACGGCGAATCTCTCCTCCAAGTCGGAGAAGTCGACATCGTCGAGCTTAATATCCTCGATCTTTGGTGGCTCCATTGTCGATGGTTATCTATAGAGATTTATAGCTATAAAATGCCATGAATAACGCGTCCAAAGTGTTTTTTTTTTTCACCGTCGGAAGAAATTTTCCTGTGTGTGGCCCGTACCGATGCGTTATTCGCAACCAATTAGTTTTTTTCGCGAAAAGTGAGTTTACCGCGCTTTTTGAAACGAAATGTAAACAAAGCAAAAGGAGTTTTATTACACCAAACAAACGCTTTAAAACTGTCATAAACAGAGGTTAAGCTGGGCTTCATCTGTTGTTTTATCCTCTGTGTGAGTTGTTGACCTGCTGTCTCAAAAGACCCGAAACCTGAGCTTTATCACTGGCTTCAAAAGAGTGCAACAAAAAACATTCCTTGTAACGCGTCTCTCACTCCCCTTGGATCCAAATGACAGACGACTCATTGGGCTCTGTTGCCGGTGATCTGGACAATATGAGCATTGCCGAGAAGAGCGGTGATGTGTCTACCGAGGATGTCCAGCCGGAAGATTCCCGATCCGCCGACGATTCGTTAAATGATTCAGAACTGGATAACGAGTTTCTCAACTCAAGTTCTTTCCTTTCCAATTCACAGATCATAAGGTCCACAAACGTTGCCAGCTTCAAGCCTGCCTCGCCGAATCTCATGTCAAGTCCGCTTCGCAGACCACCATTGCCGCAGTCCTCTTCTGAGACGTCAACATCATCTTCGACGAGCACATCGACAAAGACCAAAGAACACTTCAAGATCCTTCAACACCGTCGCTCCACAAGACGTCTAAACACCATGAGTGGATCTCCAAACAGAGAATCCGAGCCAGAGTCCGGTGACGAGGAGGACAAGAGCACAAGTGACTCGGGTGATCACAAGTCCACCAAGTTCATCGACATCGATGATCCAAGAGCCACACCAAAGCTTCCGAAGATGCACCCTGAAAGCACACCATGGAGAAGGCTCCGCCCACAGAGCACCATTCGTCTCAAGGACTCGGAGAAAGCACTACCGAAACCGGACTTGGCATCGATTCACTACGTGCAATCGCTTTTTGACTCAAACTTTGACACTCAATCAACGGTATCATCTGCTAAGAGTTCGACTGTGAGATCTGCTTCGATTTTTGAGCATGGATCGACGTTATCCGATGGTGGTATATCAACTACTGCTAACATGACTTATGAATTGGAGAATCTCCGGAAACAGGTGACGAACTATAAGTTACATCAACGAGTACTCATGGAGTTGATTAGAAACCTTGTTGCCTCCTCGGGTATGAAAACTGAGGATTTGAAGAAAGAGCTTATGGATAACTTGGAGAAAGAGAACCAGATCTTACTCAATGAGAGACAAAATTTGCAAAAAGAGCTTTTGAACAAAAGGGAACCCGTTAATGAGAAGGACGAGAAGAAGTATAATGAAAAGATGAAAGAGATCTTGGAATTGAAGAACGATCTCATCGCATCCAAAGCACAATGTACAGAGTTGACCGAATATGTCGATGAGCTTAGAGAACAACTCACACAACAACAGAACAGTGACGCTGATAATGAACAGAACCTCATGAGATGGTCGGAAATTTTGGACAACATACTTTCCCTTTTGTTACGCATACTTCAGGGCGAATCTTCCCGTGCTGTTCAACAAGCCAGAGACTCATCGAGGTCTATGGATACCAAATTGAACGTTGTCAAATTAGCTTTGGTCGAGGTGATGGACGTTTTTGAAACCACTCAGAAACAAGTGCTTCGTGATACAAGAAATAACGAAAACGTCCCTCCAGAAGGGTTTGCACAGTTTAAGAGTCAATTCCATGAGAAGTTGAATAACTCCAAACAAGTTGAACAAGAGTTGAGAGGTCTTTTACGACAACAGAGTGAATTGGTTTCCACTTTAAGATCAGAACATATCGCATTCCAAAAACAATTTGAAGATAATATCCAAATCACTACAAATTTAAAGAAGTTGCTTGCTGATAAAAGGTCCCAGATTGCTCAATTGAACGATAAGATCTTGGAACTCGAGGCTCAGAATGAAGAATTGGAAGATTCTAAAGGATCTGAACATCAGGAGAAAGAGGCCAAATTGTTAAAGAATAGACTGTCAATTGTTAAAGTGAACCACTCTAAAGAGATTGATAAACTTCATGCAGAGATTGAAAACTTACAAATGAGGATTGAGGAGAAATCACGTCGTCAAGATGATAAGAGTTTAATGGAGGAACTTTCTCGGAAACAGAAATACATCAACGAACTCAATGATGAGATTGCATCTTTGAATTCCCGTTTATTAAGTTTCAACAGAGATCATGAAGCTGAGGTTATCAAAATCAAGTCTCTTCTCCAAGATTCTCGTGATGATTTCGAGGGTTTGGTGAGGGAGTACAATTCACTTCAACAAGAGTTTAAAGAGATCCAAGAAGACAGATTGAGCAAGGAGAAGGATTATAGACGCAAATTGGAGCATGCTGCTAAAGAGTTGAATCTTGCCGTGACGAAACAGAGAGCACTTGGTGCTGAGAAGAGTAAGCTCACGTATGCACTTGAAGAATCCAAGAGAGATAGAAACAACCTCAAGCTTTCCAATAGCTCTTTGAACGAGAAAATTAATAGATTGACTTATGAAGTGTCATCTTTAAGCAACTATGAGATTGGTTTCAAAAGTTTGGTTGATTTGTTGAAACATCATATCGAAGACGTGTTACAAGGGTTTGAACCGTTGTTGGATGAGAGTTCATACACACAGGCAAATCAAAAATTGGGTAAACTCTCGGATCAATCATTGGAAGTTGAAAAGATTCATTCGATAACGAGATCTCTTTTAGCCTTCATTGGTAATGCTACGCAATCGATGATCTCTGATCATAAGGATCTCATGATGACGAATAACCAGGGTTTACAAGCACAAGTGGAAGAGTTACGACAACAGTTACAATGGCATCAGGAATCTGGTGGTGGTGACGAGAGTCCAAGAACCAAATTGAGAATTGAAGATCTTCAAAAGAAGTTTAAAGCCGAGAGGGAGAGACGTCGTGTTGAGTACGATCAGTCTGAGAAGCTCGTCTCTAAATTGGAGAAGGAGAACAGGGAGTTGAAACAGGAGTTGGAGAGATTACGTTCGCAGCAGTGAAGAGCTTATGAATATAGCTAAGGACTTAGATGTTATACTACGTAGAGTTTATATCGAACAGCTTAAAAGCTGAGAGAAATTGTTTTGATTGATTGAAAGCAGAGCACAAATGGAACTAGCTATATATATGCTTGCCATTTGTATATCTTGCAATCAAAGACTCATGAATAATCCCATTCTCCCTATGGCTTCATAGACACTGTGGTCCAGACTCCATGAAGGGAATGGGTATGGATCTGATAGCCAGAATAAGGCCCGATTAGTAGCTGAGGGATCACCCACGATTTATGGGAAGCACCAGACGCCCTAACGAGCTGTACGGTCTTGAACTTTGACTATGCTCTTGTTGCTTCAAAGGAAGCTTTGACGTCAACAAAATGGGGGTGCGAAATGGGGGTGCGAAATGTGCGTAAAGGCGGGTAATCCCTCAGCGACAAAACGGGTAATTCCCCAAAACATCAATTATTTAGACGGAGTTCCGTCTTGGTATCGTCCTCTTCAATGTCCATAAATTAACCGATCCACACTTAATACGAGATGGTGAACAGGCTCAAAAGATTCACAATAATACGAATTGTGCTAAATAATCGAACAGACAAACACACAAACAAAAATAAGAGAAATCACTAAAAGAGAACTAGTAATACTTAGATAATCACATGGTGGACCTTAAATCATCATTACCTTGTAGGACGTCATGTTTCGGCGCAGGAACGATTAACGAAGTGTATATTAATTGTGAGAACCTTGTGATACACACACAGTTGAGACTTATATCATGTTACATACTACGACATAAAGTTATAGGTCTAACAGCCTAAAGCTGAGAGAAATCGTTTGCATTGAGTTTAAAAGAAGATCACAAATGGAACTAGCTATATATATGCTTGCCATCTGTAGATTCTTACTCAAAGACCCATGGATAGTCCCATTCTCCTTATGGTCTTGAGAAACACTATGGTCCAGACTCCATGAAGGGAATGGGTACAAAAAAGCCCGGTGGTATAACTATGATACAAAACCGGAAACAATTCACAAAATCGGTCTGGACTATATAGAGAACGTTGAGTCAGGAGACATCTCATCAGCTTTCCTTCACGCGAAACAGAGAAATCGTACGGGTCCAAAAAGCTGTTTAAAAAGCTCTCCAAAAGCTTTCGTCTTCGACGTTAACGATCCAAAATTTTCCTCGCGGGCTGCGTAACCTTTCCCTTTTCGAGATTAGCCTCCAATGACCAATGACCAATGACCAATGACTGGACCATTGGAGAGTTATAACACTTATCTTTGCCTTTCAGTAGAGCTTTATACTCACTTAGTGGACCTAGAAGCTTTTGCAAGCCATTCAAATAAAAATTAGATGCTATAGAGGCCGCTTTAGTAAACGCTATTCTCATATATCTTCACCTTAGAAAACCACATTACTCCTTTCAAACATCTTATCAATTGTTATGGATTCTCTCTTCTATGCATCCTTACCTTGTAGCACATGTTTCTGCGTAGCAATGAATTAAGTGTACCGGACTTGTTGGACGTTCTGGAGACGTATGTACCGTCTTGAACCAGCTCTGTGAGGTAGATCATGTTACATACTACGACGTAGAGTTATGTGTCTAACAGCTGAAGCTGAGAGAAATCGTTTGATTGATTGAAAGCAGATCACAATTGGAACTAGCTATGTAATTGCTCGCCATTTGTATATCTTGCGATCAAAGACTCTTGGATAACCCCCTTCTCCTTATTTCTTCATAGACACTGTGGTCCAGACTCCATGAAGGGAATGGGTTATGTAGTGGAATAACATCATAGCACAATGCTTCCAAAATTATACAATATACGTACGTGAAGCAGGGAAGTCAGTCGGATTTTACCATTGCCACCCAACATCATCGAAGTGTCAATACAACGTTTACAACATTAAGTAAACACTGCGAAAAGACACCTCGATCTTGACTTGAATGAGGCCGTGACGGATAACTAAAAGTCACAGGCTGTGTTACTTGCTTGTCAACAGGCAAGATTGCAATTTGAGTGCAACAACTCGGATGAATTAGTTCGCATTTACAGAATGTTGCTATAGTCACTGGGGACTGGGGACGATAATGGCCGCAGGCTGCGTAACCTTTCCGTTTTCGTCACCGCATAGGCTTATTAGCCACCACGGACTAGAAATAGACTCGATATGGCCATTTGCACAACATTGGAAACACTTCTTTATGTAGTTCAATATGACTAGATGACCGTGTAGTGGGACTACGAGCTTAATTAAGCCATCTTAGAAGAAACATGCTGTAGACAGACGAATCTAGTAAAATACGTGGATTCAATTTATGAACTAGCTGGAAGTCTGCATTTTCAGGTACTGAAACCTGACACACAAATTGTTCTTTAAAACTAAGCGTAGAGCTTACATAATTCCACTAGAGAGCCAAGTTCGTATAATGGTGTTGTTTTGATTCTGCAAGTCCATGCAGGTCCATATCAACACTTTCGGTCATCGAATAATGGCTTCCATAAAGAAGTGATTATTGTATGGTTAGAGATGTCATTGGAGTAGACACAGTGAGGTTTTGAGGAGCCGCGGTGGACTCAAGCGTATCTGGACAAACACAATCGTCTTCAACTCTCACAGTTGTCGTTGCATCGCTGTGAGTCTTCAATAGATAGAGCATCTGTTCTCCTCACTGGTTGTTATCCGGAGGCACCTGGGACATTGGTATCATGTTACATACTACGTCATAGAGTTATGTGTCTCACAGCTAAAGCTGAGAGAAATTGTTTTGATTACTTGAAAGCAGAGCACAGATGGAACTAACATAACAGCTTGCCATATGTGAACTTCATGCGATCAAATACTCATGGATAATACCCCATTGAATTGGAAAATACATTAAGAATTGTCTCAAAACCGTTGGCAGACGATTGAATCATCGTCAGTATGGGGCCTAGATCATGTCATGACTCCAAAGTGTATAAAATGCATTAAAACTAAGCCACAAAGTTTTCACTGCAAGAGTGCTGATGCACAACATAATGGACATGCTCACACAATGCAAGTCACTACTACCGGGACTGATTTATAAGCTCTTGTAAGATAACAGCGAACCACAACAAAAGCGACTGTTCATATGCGGAGTGCGGAAAGCGCGAGAGGGCGGGTAACCCTCAAACGACAAACCCGGTAATTACCCAAAACGTCAATTAATCACGACGTATAAATAAAAGCATTGTTTCCGCACATTCCCTTGATAGCCCTGATTCTCAATACCAACTAATGGAAACAAACAAGAAGAGCATTGGACGAGTTTCACCGTTCCCACATCCGTGGTTCACCAATTGGTCACCAGATGCCGTCCCTGCACAACCACTCAACCATTGGCGCATCCAAGAGATGTCCCATGCCATTCGTTCCAAACCGGATTGGAAGAAGAAGTACAAAGACGTTGAGATTACGCGTAAATGGCGTGCAGAGATCCGTGAGCAGTATCCCGACTTGGCCATCATGGACAAGTTGTTCGATTACACTTTGAAAGAGTTGGAATGGGTCGAGCAAGTGGAAGAGACTTATCCTGGTTTGCAAAGTTCTGGGTTTATCTTGGAATGTGATGATCGTATCGTTAGCAGTGTCGGTGCTATAGATGAGAAGACGAGAATTGATCTGATTGAGCAGACACAGAAGTTGAAGGACTCATTTGGTGAAGGTTTGGATTATCATCCAGGTTCTAATAACAAGGTGCTTGACTTAGTGCATCCGTCGTTGTTCCCGGTTCAATACGACACCACCGTCATCAAAACCGATTCAGGTGAGTTTAAGACCATAACTTACACTGATGACATCCCAGCAGCTAAGGGCTTGAGTGCGCATTCAAGGAAAAAATTTCAGTGGTTACCATCAAAGTTCACATATGACTCAACAACCAGGTCATATCGTATCGACTCTTACATCAACAACCTCCATCCTGTTGTGCACAAAGACCTCTATGATACATTAGCTTCCATTTTTAACAAGTGTCTCCCGGGTTTAAACTATACACTGGCTCGGTTCGGAGCACCTTGGTATTATCGAGTCGATCCAGAGGTATTCCGAAACCCATATGAGACTAACGGTAAGAAATATATGTACGATCATGTCAGAGATCTTGAAATGTCTGATGATGAGCGTTATGAACTTTTGGAAAAGAGGGTTGATTTGTTCATGAAGGAGATCTATTCCCCATTCACTTCAGGACCTAAACTTCTTGAAGATTTTGATCTTCGAAACTTTGATCATTTGAAAGTTATCACCAAGATTGCAACCATTGAGTTGAGTCCCGAGGACCCTGTTTACCCTGGTGGCGCTTGGCATGTTGAGGCCACGGTCAATGAGGACATCGTTGCCACTGTTATCTACTACTTTGATAATGAAAACATCACCACTTCCGAACTCAGTTTCCGCACGACTTTTGGGCAGCCTGAATATGAACAATTTGATGACCTTGGTGTTAGATTTATCTATGGCCTTGAAAACGAAGGCCTTCTTGCTAGAGACATAGGTAGTGTTGAGAGTGTCACTAATAAAGTCGTCGTTTGGCCAAATCTGTTACAACATCACGTTGAGAAATTTGAATTGAAGGATAAGACTAAACCGGGACATCGCAAAATCGTGTGTTTCTTCCTGTGTGATCCATATAACGACGTTGTTGTTTCCAGTGACAAAGTGCCATATCAAAGAAAAGACTGGTGGGAAGATTCTTCATTGAAGATGGATCCAATTGATAAGGAAAGAATCATCGAGGCAAGTGGAGGTAAGCTTCCTCAGACCATGGAGACGGCATTTGAAGTTAGAGAGCAATTGATGGATGAGAGAACGGTTCCTGACGAATATTGCAATGATGATAGCGGAACAACCTATATAGAACCTTTTTCACTGTGTGAGCATTGAATCCGTACATATATACATTGAAACCTCTGTGAGGTAGATATTAAATACTACGTCGTAGAGTTATGTGTCTAACAGCTAAAGCTGAGAGAAATCGTGATTATTTGAAAGCAGATCACAATTGGAACTAGCTATGTAAATGCTCGCCATTTGTATATCTTGCAATCAAAGACTCTTTAATAATCTCATTCTCCTTATGGTTACAGGGACAGTGTGGTCCAGACTTCAAGAAGGAGTTGGTTATATTCACGACACAATATCATGTCAGTTGCACTACTCACATATCTGAAGAAAGGTAGACAGTCCGACTTCACTGATGCGTTTTGTTTTCTCAAAAAAACAACATCATCCTGTCAATACGACGTTCACAACGTTATACAATCACACAGAGAAATATTCGATCATTACGAAAGCAAAGTGTTTTGGTGTTTTGCTCGAGAAGCTTTTTGGACGATATTTCACTGGGAACGATACTGGCCGCGGGCTGCGTAACCTTTCCCGTTTGGGAACTGGGGAAGTTGTTCCTCCACGGACCTCAAATACACTGGAAATAGCCAATTGCGTAACATTGAAAAGTTATAACACTTCTTTATGTAGTTCAACACGACAATATGACCGTGTTGTGGGACTACGAGCTTAATTAAACCATCTTAGAAGAAACTAGGTGCTGTAGAGTTCTAGTCAAATACGATATTGTCAATTTATAATAACCTTATAAGAAGTCTTTTTCAGGTACTGAAACCGTACACAGATTGTTGGTTAGTATTTCAAGCTACTCCGTTGGATCGCTGGCTACTATCATTTGTGTTGTTGGATTTAGTCGGCGTGTCGACTGTTGAACCCATATGACTTCATCGTTGGGCATCATATTGACTCGCAATTAACACTAGAAAGATGCTACACCTCATACATACTACGACATAAAGTTATGTGTCTAACAGCTAAAGCTGAAAGAAATCGTTTGATTGATTGAAAGCAGGACACAAATGGAACTAACATAACAGCTTGCCATATGTAGACTCCATGCAATCAAAGACTCTTGAATTGTCCAATTCTCCTTATGGATTCATAGACACTGTGGTCCAGACTTCAATAAGGGAATCCATCTCGAAATACTATAACAAGCTGACTAACATAAAAGGAGTTCAGTTGAAGCAATACACTTTTGAGGGTCTTAGACGATGGTCATTTTGTGATTTCAGCATGAGCAAATTTTGAAGAGATCATTGAATCAGAAACGTCGGAACTTCAATATATAGGCTCCACTAGAAAAGGGGATGAGGTGTGTCCTAAAGAAGTTTGGATATCGAAACTGATGGATAAGATGATGGCTGTGGTTCCAGTAGGCGGAGGACGTCAGTCGGTGGAAGACATCAGCCAGGTTGAACCGGTTAATGTAAGAGAGTCAACAGCCTGGCAGTTCTCAATCTTTTGTGTAGTACAAGTTCGCGAAACACCCGGACACCATCTCCGATCAACGCTCCGAGTTCATTTCCTTACAAATCCATCAATTAAGCTGTTAATCACCGAATCAAGAGACTCATACAACATAATAATGTTCAGAACACTTCCCAAAGCTTACAAACCGTTGTCATTCCGTCGTCTTATGTCGGACATTGGGAAGTCCGACTATGAACGTAAGATCTATGGTATTCTGTCTAAAGAGTTGGAACCTTCCGAGTTAGAAGTGGCTGATATTTCTGGTGGTTGTGGTTCTATGTTTGCAATTAACGTTACGAGTCCGAAGTTTAAGGGGTTAACGATGGTGAAACAGCATAAACTCGTCAATTCGATATTGGCCGATGAGATTGCCCAATGGCATGGCTTACAGTTGAAGACCAAGCCTCAGAAGTGATATTTATCAATGTCTATACGGAATCTTTGTACATCTTTGTAGTCTATATAGTTCTTTGGATGTACCTCTTTTTATACTCGCTTAGTTCCACATCGGTGAGTCTCGGTAAGAGCCGTGATTTGGTGGATGGGTCTTTCTTGGCTTTCATCTCTTCGATCTGTAGAGCACTGTCTGTCTTTTGCCTCTTTACTGGCTGTGTAGGGACATTAGCTTGTAGAGGGGATACCATAGCCTTCTGGAACTTACCCATATCAATATCTTCTTCCTCATTACACTGTTCCTCAAGCTTCTGTTTATAAGCAGACGTGACAAACACCTCTTTATCAGCGAACTCATCACCTTCCAATTCCCTTTCTTTAGCAATCTTGAGACTCTGTACACGGTTCTTGTCCTCTTGTCTCCTCTTCTTGGCCTCCAACAAACTGGCCATGTACTGTGGAGCTGATGATTTCCTTGTTGATTCGACTCTTTTAGCATGGGAAACCTCTTCGTACACCTCGTCATAGGCATAGATGGATTCATCAATCTCTTCTTTTGGATACTTTTCTCTGTTTACAGCCCATTTATTTGGTGTGTTTGTGTCTTCCTCTTCACTTTCGTCAAATCCCAATGCCTTTCTGCTCATCTTTGTCTCTTTATCTCTTTGTATAAAGGTATAAGTATGGTAAAGAGTATGGTAATGTATGAAGGGAACACCCAAACACCACGAAATCAGGCGCGCCCAAACAAAACAAAGCGAACAGCCAGGCCTTTAGGCTTATCACAACAATAACACACACAAAAGAGATAAAAGACAAGGCTGTTCTTTGATAGGGTTGTTATACCCGTACAATAAGCATTAGCAGCATCCATATACAAAAAAAAGCGGTGCAAAAGGCCTACTTATCATCCCCGTCATTCCCGCATACCACGGGATCAGCTTATCCTTTCCACATCTTAATAGAGGTTCCAGTACAATTAAAGGGATTACAGAGCATTTACAGAGATGAGCGGCTTTGATTGGCTCAATATCGCCGGGCTGTCCCGTGATAGTGATCTTCCGCCTCCTCCGGTGTCCTTCGGGGTAACACCCACGTCTTCAACGTCGTCTCTCAACTTGAAAGCACAAGAGGAAGCTGTGCAGAAGCCCGAAGAGACCCAGGAAGACCTGTCGGTGCCCTTATCTCTAAGAGCCGACCAATTGACACGTGACGAGGCCAAGACGTATCTACGGTGGTATAACGACATTGTTGTTCGTCGTGGAACGAATCTGATACGATTAGAAGACGTTTTCCAATTCTTGAGAAACTTCAGCATCTCACATCATACGAAAGAACTGTTGGGGAGGATCTTTCGTGAGGTCAATGCGCTAAATCTTGGTGAGTTCTTTGCCTTTTTACGTATTATTGCACATACTTTAACTGGGCACACTCCAATGAGACGTCTTATCAAAACACCGGCTCCAATTCCAAAGCCAAAGTCGATCTTATCTGCCAAGAGATTGAAAGACGAAGAGGAAGAGGATGATAGCCCCTTGGAGTCCTCGTCGCACTCATTTGACTTAGATTCATTCACGCAGATGCTATTGACAGGTGAAAACCCAGAAAAACAGAAGAAGAAGAAGAACAAAAGTCCTAAGAAGAAGATCAAGTTCTCAGACCAAGTCTCGGTGGAACCTTCGGAACCGAAGAACGTTGAGCCTGTGAAGCTTGACTTATCGCTACCTATGGATCAGCTTTTGAACAGATTGCCCTCGAAACAGCCATCACAGCCTGTTAATGAAGAGGAAGAGTTGAAAGAGATGGAGGATTCATTCTCAAGGTTTCAAAATATCAAGAACGTTGATAGTGCATTGATCCATGGCACTCCGTCAAACATCCCATCCATTTTCTTCGATGAGATGAAGTCACCATCACCGGATAGTATGAGACCATTGGCACCAAACCACACAGGGCCTGTTTTGCCATTGGCACCGAGTCACACTGGGCCCGTACGTCTTTTATCACCAAATCTCACAGGGCCGGCACCATTCAGCAATTCAATGTTGCAACCCAATATGACCGGTACCCAGCAGAATGGGTATCTATCACCAAATTACACTGGAAATATTGAGCCTTTACAACCCTCGATGACAGGTTCATACCGTCCAAATTCTGTATCTCCAACACATACAACCCCACCGGCACCACCAACACGTCGTTCAAGATCTGCCTCGTCACCGATCCCCTTGGAGAACCACGTGACGCTTGAACAACTTGCACAGGCCACTTTACCGGCACAAACTGCCCCGACACTATCGGAGTTACAAGCACAACAACATAGAGCACTATCACCCAACGCACCGGCTCCACCACCTCCTCGTCGTAGAGGAATGTCTCAACCACCTCCTCCACCTCCACCTCCAAGATCAAATGGTGCATCACCGGCACCACCATTACCACCAAAGATCGAGCTGAACTCTACACAGCCATATATACAACCCCAGACAACGGGTTACTACCAGAACGGTTCCAGTGCAGCTGATATCCTAGGAGATCTAAAGGCATTACAAAACGAGGTTGATAAATTACAAAACAATGGGTATTAACATAGTAATGGAATGTAACGAATTAAAAATATGTAAGATGTAAGAAGGCAAGGGTATCACCCTTGTATAAGCATCGTAAAAGTCATAAGAGATGTTTTAATTTTGTTTCTGGTTGGTTTCACCAATTTCCAAATAAGTACCAAAGATCTTATCCCAGAACCACGAGGTGACACCGAATCCTAATTCATAGTTCTTATAATGGTGTTCCAAATGGTACTTCTTCAATTTTTGCAAATAACTTGGTAATTTAGCATGGTGGAGGATGTAATGGGTACAATCGTACATGATATAACCCATAAACCCACCGGCAAATCCACAACAAGCCCAATAATAAGGTAATACCGAGAACACAGCTTTATAGAATGGGTAACACAACACAACGAACAAAGTTGGTGGCATGACCAATCTGTACTGGTCCATTGGCAAATAATGGTGGACACCATGGAGTAAGAAGTGTGCTGTCAATGCCACTGGATGATCTGGCAAATGGTCATCCAAATGGAAGAGGAATCTGTGCATACTGTATTCGATTAAAGTCCAAACAAACAGGCCAATGGCATACAACAACATGGCACCGGGGATGAACATGTTTCTGAGACCAATGGAGAAGATGTACAAGTTAACTGGAATCCATAACGTTGGAACAATCCACCATGGTGTCAACGAGACAGGTTCCAAGAAATTACCAAACAATGGTGCAGAACCTTTACCGTAGTGTCTTGGTCTGTGGACTTGGTCCAAGTAGAACTCCTTGGAGAACCCACCAAACAACACTTGCATCAACAAAGGCTTGTTCAAATCCAAAAACTTGTGGTTCTTCAAGTCTCTGTCAAAGTCCGTGACGATGTTCAATTTTTCGTAAGCAGGAGTTCCATGTAAAGCAGTGGAATCAAACTCCTCATCGGGTTTAACCTCTTGTTTATGCTTCGGGTTGGACAACAACTCTTCTTCTTCTTCCGGAGTGGCCAAATAACCAATCAAATAGTTCTCATCGAGGATGTCATAAGTGGTCTCGGAATGTGTATGCGACGTCTCGTCAGCCAAGATGTCGGTGATGTCTTTACCGGCCCACTCCATAATAAGCTCTGCACCACCTGGGTGGTCTTCGACAAACTCCGTCACGTTGTACACTTTACGGTGGTACACGGAGACCCACACCTCGTCCTTGCGGGCCTCGAGTTGTTGTTTGGAGATCAATGGCAGTGTTGACATCCTTACTCTTTATCTCTTTATACCTTCTTTATATCTTTATATCTTTGAATGAAAGATAAAGATATGGTTAACAGTGAAAAGATGGAAAGATGAAAAGATGGAAAGATGTAGAGGAATGAGCTTTGTTTATATATAAAAAATGATCGCGTGGTTTTTTTTGCCCCTTTTTCTTTTGTTTACACAGCCACGGAGTGTGTGGCACTAGCCACATATTACCTGATTAGGGAGGACCCGCGAACTGTGTGGCTAGTGAGTCCATGAAACTATGGTATAACTCTATGAATAATTGGGGTATGAAGTCCTGGTAAATTGGTGTGTATTCTTTGTGTTTACGTTATACAGAATATCCAAAAACATTATATATCTGCCACACAAAACACCCAAGTAAATACCAAAACAGCGTATTTGTCGCGTCTTGAAGCGTAGCTGGCGCGCAGGCCGAGAAACGCGTCCACATAGAAAATCGAAAAGTAAACCCACACAAACCACACATTTGAGTAGCTCTAAAGCAACATTTACACCTGTTCAGTGGCTGATTCTTTGCTATATATAAAGAAGCACACATCTTCCTATCTGCGTGTGCATTTGCCAATTTTCCAGCTTTGCAACCGTTGAAATCTCGCTGAGATTGACCGATTTCAACGCGCCATTCAACCCATAAAGGTACGCAATCGAAGCATCTTCTTCCCTTTAGGGAGTCCACCCTTTCTATTCATATACACAAAGACACATTGCTTGGTTGTTTCTATTGGCTTCATCTACACACATCTTTATCCCCATTTATACCCCCAATTCATCCATTCATTACCTCATTCCATACCCCATTCTTTCCATCCACCACCTGTGATCCTCGTTAGACACTGTACAACCACATACACACATACACAGGATGTCCGAGAATCACCAGCCGTCACGGAGGACCAGCTCTAGTAACTCCCTGGACACAGAGTCCACACGACAACGGAATGGTGACAGAATGTCTAAAGAAGAGATGGAATTGAAACGTAAGTCCAATGCCTACTTGGCTGCAGAAGCTGTGCAACAGGAACGTGACGCAATCAAGACTTTGAAAAGACTCTCCATGGGTGGTTCTTTGTCAATTGACCCGGATTTACCTTATGGTGTTGATAATGAGTTTGAAGATTATCAGAAGAAGCGTCAACATAGACGTCGGTCTTCTAGTGGGTCTTCCATCTCTTCGCAAAGCTCGTTTGATGACGACACGGAGAAGACGTTGATAGAGGATACACCGGAAGACAAGGAAGAAGTTAAGATTGATTCGGAAAAGTTATTATGGGTTCCTGCTAAAGCTCATCCAAGTATAGCTCCGGATCAATTCAGACGTCATGTCCAATCAACGTTGGATGATATGAACAAGAAGAGTACAAAAGAGTCAGACGGAATCCCTTCGTTGAAAGAACTCACAGATGAATTGGATAAACTCTCGGAGATGGCGGGGCTCGCCGCAACAGATGCCGTTACACTGGCTCGAAGTTTATCCTCGGCCTCCTCTTCGTCATCACTTCTATACGGGTCCGATAGAGACACCGAGACGGATGCTGGTTCATCCGAAGAAAGGGTAAGTGAAGATGACGTTGACCAAGATGCTCCGCTCTTATCCGTTGAGAACTCTTTGAAGAGAAACAAGTGGACAACTTACACGAGAAGGAACCGTTTGGATAAAGAAAAGACTAGGAGACGGGCATCACCGTTATCGGATGAGAACTTTAGAACTTTCCAAGATCTGAACAACAGCGGTCAAGAAAAGAGGTTGCCTCCAGAGCCTCAGCATCACCAACGTCAAAAACCACTCCCACAACAACCTTCTCAGAGATCCGTGTCACATGGTGAGTATAGAGAACAACACCAAGGAAGACCATTGGCTAGGTCTCAGTCTGACATTAGCACCTCCAAGAGAACAAACCACTCGAGAAACAGACACGCAGGTTCTCTCATCAATCTGAACAGCACTCCTGCTCCCGAAGAGCAGCCTGGTCAAAGAACGGTGTCACCGTTATCTGGACAATTCCCACAGGAACATAAAGATGAGATCCCTGCTAGAGCTCCAAGGACTCCGCCTTTGCAACAGCAACAGCCACTTGGTCGTCCAGAGACACAGGCTGTGAAGGATGTTCAAATGCCAGAACCACCAACCCCAATTCAACCGATGAAAGAGAATAAGTCCAAGTCCAAGGAATTCCTCAACATGTTCAAAATGAAACGGTCAACTTCACCAAAGAGTAAAGACAAGAAGAGAATCACACCAACTAGATCAACTTTTGCCAATGATGAGAATGCTGTGCCAGCTGAAAGCTATCCACAGCAACCACAAAGGGAGCAGTATCAGCAGCAGCCTCAGTCTCAGCCTCAGTCTCAGCCTCAGCCACAACAGCAGCAGCACCAGCACCAGCAGCACCAGCAGCAGAGCTCGGGTCAACAACAGAAGTCACCTCAGAGACCTTCTCTAAGGCCAACTTCGTTCAAATTGATGAAGCAGAAGGACGATTCCTCTAAGTCTCATGGTCTTCAAGAATCTGTCACTGTTGTTCCGAAATCACGGTCCTCTTCCTCGTCATCAATCCCACAGACTCAAAGATCACCAGAGTCTCAACCTCAACCTACTACACCTACAACTCCACAATCCATGTCTTCTGCCGGTGACGAACATCGTGCCCAGAGGGAACTCTTGGTGCGTAAACTGTCCAAGGAGAACATTCAGAAATCCTCGAAGCCTAATGCACCGGTACAATTCACAGATTCGGCATTTGGATTCCCATTACCACCATTATCGCATTCTACCATAATCATGCTCGATTATAGATTCCCCGTACACGTCGAGAGGGCATTGTATCGTCTAAGTCATTTGAAACTGGCTAATCCGAGAAGACCCTTGAGACAACAAGTGCTGTTGTCGAACTTCATGTATGCCTATTTGAATTTGGTGAATCATACTTTGTATTTACAACAGTTGACCGAGGAGAAAGAAGATCAGGTTTAAAATTAATCTAAATAGAGCTTTCTCATCTTTGCAAATCTGTCCATGGTGGAATCGTAATCCGGGACGTAGTCTTCTGCGGGCTTTGCCTCGTGTGAAAGTGTCTCGAGGATGCTTATTAGCACTTTATAACCCTGTGTATAACATGACCACGGCTGATGCTCTTCCAATAGGTTTATGCCGTTTTGCAAGATAACCCTTCTAGCATCCGAAGGGGATTCAAGAATGCCCCCTTTGATGTCCCAACCCATTATGGAGATCTCGGCAGCGGCCTTGTCAAACTGTATGTCAACTTTGGACATCCATCTTTGTACGATGGCAAGGTCCTCATCGGTGAGTACAGTTGTGGTGCCTTTGAATCCGGTTTTGAGGTTTTTGAGATACCTCTCTTTGAACTCATTGACAACGTCGTCCATTCTCTGGAAACTGATCTCATAGACGTTCATCGGTGTGCTCTGTTTCCTCCAAGGACACTGTTCCTTATGTCCTTCAGTCAGCATCTCAACAAACTTATCAACAACTCTTTCAACGAGTTCATTCTCAATGGCATCAAGTTCATCACCGGTGATCTCGGCATCTGGCACTCTGACGGCCAATCTCGCTCCACAACACAAACAGCACAGCTCATTGTTCTTAGTACAAACCCATCCTTTCCTGGAACATTCAAGAGCATTCAACCTTGCGTTGTTGATATCCCAATTAATCACTTTCTGGAACGTTGAGATCCTCTCCAGGAGTTTCCCTTTATCAAACGGTCTGAAATGGGAATCGGCCTCTAAATCGATGTTTATCTTCACAGGACGCAGACTTCGACGGTTGATGTCTCTGAAGAATTTGATCGTTGGGTTTTGAGCCACTGTCTTGTCGATTTTGCGACGGAACAGTCGTTCTAGTCTCCCGGATGGTTTGCTTGGTGTTGTAGGTGGTTCTAACAGCGAATTCAGTGCTTCGTATGCTCGGCTGCTCATCTTTGTATAGTAAATGAAAGTGGCTCTATGTTCTTTAACTGGAGGTTCATGTCTTTGTCTTTGTTGATGTCTTTGATGTCTTTGTTGATGTCTTTGTTGGTGTCCGGGTGTTCTTTACCACAACCTTTATGTCTATGAGTCTAATGCTCTATATATGCATAAGATTAGGGTCTATATACATGTTACACCTTCTCAATCCAGTACTCGTTTCTGGTCTCATCTCTGACGTCTTTGGCATCCAACTTATGGTAAGAAGAGCCATACTCATTAACATGACGAGCGTATTGTACTCTCATCTCATCAAATGGATCGGAACAATCCATTGGGATCTCATACAAACGACTAAAGATCTTATAATTCGGCACAGGTTTCGGTTTCATCCTTGTGGCCTCTTTGGTAATGGTTTTCCCCCTTTTCTTTATGGTCTTGGTGATGGGCGTCTTCAAGTACCTCGTCATGAAGTGTTCAATGGTCTCACGCACACCAAGGACAACACCACGTGGAGCATACACTTCGAATAATCCATTGGTCTTGGCACCCGTGGGTTTGATCTGCACGTATCCAATGTCCTTGATAACCAAATCAACGGTACCGTGGAATGGTGGGATCACATAACGAGCCATATCGTTCATAGCCTCGGGTTTAACGAAAAACTTCTGTTTCAAAGCCATTGGTGGAGACTTCATCGTTTCAATTGCCTTTGTAACATCGGTGAAAACCCATGGTTTACCTTGGCACACCGGTTTGACCTGGATGATGGTGTCTTTGGGTGTTTGAAGGAAGAAAATCCCACCAACGGTAAGACATTGACCTCCTCTCACAGATTCATAACGTTCTTTACGAAGATCATTGACAAAGATCTTACGACCTTGTAAAACGGACTTGAGTCGATCTTCTTGGATGAGTGGGAATACACCGGAAGACTCGAGGAACCCAGGGGTATCAATAACGATCTTCCCAGAACAATCGTGGTGGATATTCTCCCTTGTTAAAGCCGGTAGGTGAGATGACCCACGTACCGGTTTTTTCAAATGGTTAGCAACGTTCATAATCCTGTTTGCAAGTCTTGTCTTCCCTGCATTGACATATCCAATCAAATGACTAACTTTATCAAGACGTTCATAGAGCATCTGGACACACCACGAGGTATGCGCACTTACCAAGATCAAATTTGTCTGACGTCCAACTAATCTATTCACCATTTGCTGGAAATACACGGCATATTTCCTCGATACCGAGTCAAACCCACATAACAGATCGACTTTATTCATCGCATACGTGACGTTGTATCTGCTTCTCAATGGGACAAGTGACAGGGGGAAATCATTAGCGGAGAAGACGTGTACAAGCGATTCTTTTGGTGGGATCTTCTCCAAAACTTGTTGTAAATTAACAGGTTCATGTTCCGAGGGTTTGTAAACGTTATGATGGATTGCATTATGACACCTTTGGCAAATGAGCTCTTCTTTAGGTGCTGGAGGCCTGGACTCCACGGTGGATCTACCAGTTGTAGACTCGAGTAAATGGCGTCCTTCTTCATCAAGCTTAGCAAATGCCGAGAGGAATTGAAGGTTCTTTGTTTGATACTTCACGGATGTCTCTTTGGGCTCCATGTAGAAACCTATGCCTTTGGAATCGGACTTCTGTAAACCAACACCACAAGATGAACATTTGGAGATATCCTCATGTTGTACTGTCTTCACCTCTGATTGGAGAGTATTGTCCCGTATATGGGGCCTCAAAATCGACTGGTGACGACGCCAATGCGCAGCAAAAGTTCTCACCATGCATCGTGTCACAATAGTAGAAGCTCTTGTACTCCTTGTAAGCATTCTAATCACCAATTCAACCAGTTTACTTGCTATACAAAAGAGTATTAAATGAATGATTAACAGATATAAAAATTCGCGATGGTGTGTTCGCGAACTCGTTTTATGCGATGAGCGTGGCCGAACCGGTGATATATTTTTTTTTTCCTTTGCAGGCCATTAACACAGAGCATTTTTGTATGGAATTTATGTATAAAAGGAGATATAGATATAAGGGCAGAGGAAATGGACACCAACAGATACTTACAGTCGTTCGGCTGGAAAGAGGGAGAGGCGCTGCAAAAAGGTGGAATCAAAAAGCCCATCTTGGTGAAGCATAAGAAGGATAAACACGGTATTGGACATCAACACAAAGGAGCAGCTGATGCTTGGTGGGAAAGGTTGTTTGATGGTCAGTTGAAAGCGTTGGATGTGAGTGAGGATGCTAAGGGTGTGAGTTTCAAGCAGGAAGCATATGTTGCCAGTGGACTGTCGGTATCGGAGTCCCCGTTGTATAAGATGTTTGTTCGTGGTGAGACTTTAGATGCTACTAAGGGCAAGATTACAATCACTGAGACCAAAGTTGACTCTAGTGGTGTGATATCGACTAATCTCTCGGAGATCAAGACCTCGTTTAACAAGACCGGGTCTAAGAAGTCTGATAAGAAGGAGAAGAAGGAGAAGAAAGACAAGTCAGAAAAGAAAGAGAAGAAAGAGAAGAAAGAGAAGAAGGAAAAGAAAGAGAAGAAGGATAAGAAGGAAAAGAAGGAAAAGAAGGAAAAGAAAGACAAGTCTGAGAAGTTAGAAAAGAAAGACAAGAAAGAGAAAAAAGACAGGTTAGAGAAGAAGGATAAGAAAGAAAAGGATAAGAAAGACAAAGGAATTGATGACACAAGGAAGAAGAGAAAGAATGACGAAACCTCCGAAAGCTCTTCCAAAAAGAAGTCAAAATCTAAATGAATTGCATAATGATACAGCATATTTAACGTTTAATTGAATGGTGTAGCTGCTATTATAAGAAGTTTTATTAGAGGTGTAGATCTGTCAATTTCGCACGTGCCAGTAAGAACGAAATCAAAACAAACAAATGTACTATATAAACACCTGTAAAGCCATTAAAAGGAGAAGAAAACAGTACGTAAAAGGAGAATGGAGACGGAGAAGAAAGAGGGAAGCAGCGCGGTAGAGCTAAAGGAGGGCTCGGCTGGGGCGCTTCAATACCTCGCCATCGTTGTGGGTGCGGTGTTCTTCCTTAAGGTGATTCTGCCATTTGTAACGCTAATGGCACTGTTCTCGGTGTTATTTACACTGATTGTCATTGCCGGTGTTGTCCTCGTCAGCCTCCCCAAGCACGACGAGAAGAACGTTCGTGCCCAGTTCCCAAGACTCGCTTTTACACGACCCGAGGAGTGGGATAAAGAGTTGGAGATCATTAGAGGGAATGAGTTGTTCGTTGTTGATTGGAACACGGATTTCAACAGCGCTGCTGACTCGATCGTGGGGAATGTGCTACGTGACTTTGTCTTGACATGGTTCAGATCCATCTCTCAGAGTAATGCTTTCCCCAATGAACTACGACTACAACTACGGTATGCCTTCTATCAACTAGAGCAAAGGGCACGCAAAGTTGATGTCTCCAAGTTCTTGGTGTTTGACATTGTTCCGTTGTTGACAAAACATTTGACAAACGTTTCCACAGCTGAAGACAGTGTCATTGGAGAGAGAAATATCAGTGGGTCCAGTGAGTTGGAACTTAAAGTCGCCAAGGAGTACGACAACATCTCCAAGATTCATCCGTTCATCTCTTTGAAAAATACTGAGCCTGAGAAGGACAAGAAGTCATATTCTAGGGATCGTGTTTCTAAGATCATTCCGTTTTTGCTTCCAAAAGAGGAACTCGACGCCGGTGCAGTGCTAGTGCTTGTTAGAGAGATCATGGCGAACACCGTCATGTTCCCAGTGTTAAGACTTCTTGCTGATGGGGATTTTTGGAACCAGATGTTGGTTAAGTTCTCCTCTGCTACATTGAAAGATAGAGACCAAGTCAGAGAACTCAGAAATGCCATTGAAGAACAGTATAACAATCCAAACTCCAAACTCTCCAAACCTGAACCGCATGGCCCACTGTTTGATTCCAAAATTACACCACAGATGAAGCAACCCGAATTCCAAAAATACATCAAGGACATTGACAAATCGTCCTCGATGTCCTCTCTGAAGCAGCTGAAGTACTACGTTGCCGTTCAACTGAGTCGAACCCACCGGATCCACTCGAGGTCAGACAAGTTTTTGAAGTACACCAAGAGACTGAACATCGCCAAGGAGCGTATTGACAAACGTATTGAGATCCTTTCCAACGCTAACAGCCCCACACTCTCTAAGGATCAGGTGAAAGACCCTTCTTTATCAGTGATTGATAAAGACGTTGGCAGTTTCATCAGTAATCTCACCCTCTCCCAAATCTTGGGTAACCCGTCATCGTTATCATTCTTTATGGAGTTCATGGAGCAACGCTCAAGAACTACACTACTTCAATATTGGTTAACGGTTCAAGGTATCAAAGACCCTTTGGAAGATCCACAAAATCCGGATTATGAAGAAGAACTCTCATCATCCGCTGATCTCAGTGGTGCTGAAGACATCAAACAGATCTTCACAACGTTCTTTGACAGATCATCTTTGAAGATCAGTAAGCAGACATACGAAGAAGTGAAACAATTTGTCACGGGACAAGAGAGAAGCATTGAAAAATATCTCCGAGTGAGAAAACTCATACTAGTTCTCCAACTCGAGGTATTCAAACGTATGGAGGAACGTGATCTTCCAGATTTCAAAAGCTCAGATCTTTTCTTGAAATTGCTTGCAAGTGAAGCATTTGAACAATCATTGATCAACGAGGTTGACGGTGCACATGGTGTTGAAACGGATAACGTTGCTAATGAGACACTACAAGAAGCAGATGAGTCAATAGATGGAAGTTTGTTCGAATTGGAAAACGCTTTGACAGATATCTTGAATAAAGACCATGGAACTCCTGTCATTCTTCCTTCTGTTGCGTCATCAGAAGCACTCTCGAAGAAATCAGCTGATGCCCTGAAGAGTGATCTGTTTGGCTCAGAAGAAGATGGCTTTATGGATCAAAAACCACTGTTTGATGATAGTGATGATATGGGTGATGAAGACATTGAAACATTAGATGATGATAAACTCGATGCCGACACAGATTTCTTCCCTTTGTCCCACGATGCTTTGAATATCAAGGAGGAGATTTCCCAATTAGATCAAGATATTGGTAAGTTGACCAAACAGAGTGAGATGTTGGATCCATTGATTTTGAAAGCTGAACTCACAAACAACGGTAATGAGCTTCGTCTTTTGAAGAAATCCAAAAACAGTTACCAGAGAGAGATCGAGGCAAAAGAGCTGCTGAAACAACAACTAATCGTACAGGAGAATGAAAATAGTTTGTTTGGTAAAACTAACGTGACTATCAACTCTTGGATCAAGGCACGCTCTAAAGGAAGAGACTATATTGTCTATGTCATTGAGATCGAGAAGGCACCAAGCCAGGAAGGTGGTGTATCTACTACATGGATGGTTGGTAGAAGATTCAGTCAGTTTTACAAGTTGAATGAGGTGCTCAAGCAACAGTGTCCCGAGGTTGAGAGTGTTCCATTCCCAAAGAAAAAAATTGTCTTGAAGTTTCAACAGAAATCTATTATTGATGAGAGACGTGAACAATTACAGAACTACATCAAGCAACTCTTGAATATGCCAAAAGTGTGTCAAAACAAGGAGTTTAGAAGGTTTCTAACCGCTGAGGACTATAAGGTATCACCAGTTGGTCTTCTAGCTCAATCTGCTGAACTCAAAGGTGCTGCTAAGAATTTATACAATGGGTTGTACTCTGGTATTGACAAGCTGAGTAACAAGGCCCTGACCATCAAGGACGTTGACGCCGAAGTTGATGATCGTGCAAGTGAATCAGGGTCACAAGTTGAGGATATGAGAAAAGAGTTAGACAGTTATGAAACTGAGAGAACAACATCCAAATCATTTGTGAAACCAATCACTGATCTATTCATTGCCTTGTTCCCATTAAACAGCACTAACAGCTGGCTCAGAGGTCGAGCTATCATTGTTGTGTTGCAGCAGGTCTTGGGTAGTACCATTGAGAAACACATAAAGGAACAAGTCTCTGGATTTGCATCCGAGGAGAAGTTTGTTGAAATATTGGGTATGTTGGAAGGTATCTTGTGGCCCGAGGGTCAATTCATGAAATCCGGGGTCCCTCGTACTACAGGTGAGAAGTTGAAGAGTAAAAGGGAAGCTAGACTGTTGCTTGAAGCCTTGATGGTTGACTCTCTTTCCAAATATGTGGGTCAGTCAGGCTCAAAGAATGCAAGCTTAAGGATATACGGGATGCTTCAGAATGATATACTCAATACCCACTTGATATTTGAAGTGATGGATAAGCTATTAGGAGTTCTCTTTCCAGAAGTGCTTGGTCCGGACGCTGATCTATAAGCTCTTGATAACTATACAGTACCTTAACACAGTTGTTCTATACTCTCATAGCATATTCTCTCCTCTGTATAAGCTATATATTTATGTAGTGGTTCTCTTGACTATTCCATTCTGACGCGGGATCACTGTTGTATAGTAAGTCTGGAGGGCTGGGGATTGTACGGGGTGATATACTCCCTTCCCAGTTCAACTACTATCTCTTTTGTAAATAGTGGTCTAGGTTCAAACCTCGTTCAGACTGTGGATGTGTCAAAGAGCCAGAATAAGTGGTTGTAGTGGTGCGCGGCGCCCGGCCCCCTTGAAAGTGCGGTATCTCACAAAACCGTCCCCGTGGCTAAATCTGAACATATCTCAGTTCCGAGGTCAGATCCCGTGTTTTACAAAGCAACCTCTAATCCCCTAAAGTGTTAATTCCGGGGGGATCAAGGTCATATATCCGCTTTTGTGGCAGAATGATCATGGCACACACGGCGCGGGATCCCAATTCCGCTTTTGTGTCATTTCGGAAATCTGTTTTGTGGTTTTGTGTCACTTTTTCATTGTGGACAGGTATAAAAAGTGGGGCCCCCAATTTTCATTCTTGCCTGTTTTTTTCACCCAGACTCCTCCTGACTTCACACTACACTGAAGACCAAGGCTCTTCCAAAGGTAACTCCACATACTGAACATCACCACACCCACGACTGACTACTAACACTACACACAGGCACACATCTTCATTCCCACCCCCTTCCTTCCCCTTACCATCACCCCAGCAATGACACAGGAACTCGTTGGTTTGGGTGGGTTGACCTTACGTCCCTACGGCTACAGCCTGTGCTCACTTGTCTCCGGAGGTGATAGTCTTTCCCCTTCTCCTCCCCCTTCCACTTCCACTTCCACTTTGTTGTTGATGCTCCTCGGTTGATGGTTGAAGTTCTCTAAGGTTGTTGCCATTCTTGACTACTGTTGGTGGGTACTCAGTGTCCGGTCATTGGTGCTGCTTTGGCTCTCACTTTGTGTCCTCCGTCACCCAACAGTTTGAAAGATGAAGCACCTCTTGAGAGTTCTAAGGCTAATAGTACATGCTCCACCATTACAGCTGGCACACGTTGAGATGACAAGAAGCTGGGTGTGAACTGATTCTGAAAAGGCTAGTTTACTGGTCCGGATGATGAAGGCTTCACCCGGTATACGTCATCCCATGGGATTGTAGTAAGTCCATCCATGTGTTGAGCTTGATCTCTTCCAGGTAGAAGAGTGATTGTGTGTGTTAATGATATATGTCTTTCACGGAAGACTTATCTACAGGTTCTTACTGGGTGGAACGTCACTGTGAAGATTTATCTGAATGGATGATCGACCCCCAGTTTGGACTCTGTTGCGGTTTTCCACACTTCAAGACACCCTCCCATGGGTCAGATGCTTTCTAAGAGTCATGATGTCCAGCATCGATTGTGTGTTCGCAATTCTATTGAGTTTGTCACGCTGTTTCGTTAGTATGTGAGCTGTTCCTAGTGTCATGACGTCATTCTCTGAGTGGGTGTTACTATGAGATTTGACCAGTCTCATGGTAACCTGGTCAACACTCTTGGAGAGGCATCAACCGTGGATCTTGGCCACTGCTACGGACAGATGTTGACTTACTCGAAGACAGGAAGCTGCCATCTTGTTCTTCTTTTTTTATATAACTATGAGGATGGTACAACGCTGCTCAGGTGGAAGACATCCGCAAGGTTCAATGTGTTGGAGTTTGTGTTCATTTGCCCGGTGGTGTTGATGACTCTGCGCACGTGACCCACGACCTTCCCCATATGTTGACTTGTTTTTATAGGCTGTACTGATACCTGAGCATGCGCGGGCCTCCTGGGGCCTATCTGGAGCTCTTACAACTAATAATAAGAGCTCTAGGAGCAGCTAGGCCCAAATTATCAAAAATATATCACTAAAACTTGAACGAGGGGGGGTATTGAATTTTTTTTGTAGATTTTCACATTTTTTACATATTGTACCGTATTTTGTGCTAGAGTGGCACTATGGGTCCAATTATGTGCCCAGTGTATAGATTTGAGTTCAATGTACATAGATAAGAGTGCCAAATGTGTGTAAAATCAATGGTTGTTGAGTTATTGAGCAAAATATAGTGTTTTTCAAGGGGTCCCCATACAAATTGTATGGCAAAAGTTTACACCCTTGTAACTTTGCAACGAAGAGACCCATTCAAGCCCTGGTGGGTTAGTTGACGTTATCATGGCGTTCATACATGGCTGTATAACTACTGAGCTATTTGCAGTCACTTTCCATGCAAAAATAGCATGTACAAATTTATATGGTAAAGTCACGTGATTGTCATGTGATAGTCACGTGTACCCAAAACACCCGGACACCACAATCGCTAACAAATGGCCATCTCCGATTGTCATAAACTTTGAGGTCAATTATGAAGGTGTTCCCTTGGGAATTTGGGTGTTGTGAGTGCACTTTAGTCGTGTAATGTGGTGTTGAAGATCAGGTATATACTCTCAGAAGCTTGATATCTACAGGTTTAACCGGAGATATAGAACACTGTATAATTAACGTGGTGTCGCGTACAAAAAAGGAGGAAATCTGGGGGAGGTCGAGAAAGCGGTCAGAATGAAATGGCGATAACTTAACAACGCAGTACGGCATTCCAATGTTTTAAGATGTGGAAACATGTAAACGTAGGACTTGTACTCATATAAACCATAATAAGTTCAATAAATAGGCTCTATAGTACTTATTTTCATGAAAATGTGCTGAAAATTCCTAAATCTTTGAACGCATTTATAACAGTCTAAAAGTGAAAATATCTACAATCTAACCATATAAATGAAATCAGAGCATACAAAAGTACCCTCTTCATCTCCAAGATTGTTATATATCACAGCGCAACCACAACTTCAAAGCGCTTCTCCGATTTGTCCAAGTTTTCCAAAGCACTTTTGCACACGGAAAATTGACGTAAGCGCCTGGTACGGGACACACTCATAAACACCCGGACACCACAAAACTATATATATGGCTTTAAATTAGCTCTATAACACGTGGAATTGCATTTTTGTAGTTATATTTGTATGGAATACGTAGTAAATGTCTCTAACTGTCCATATTTCTACGATTTAAGCGTGTTGAAAAATTTCAGCATTGAAGTGTACACCATTTGAACTTCCAAATCTGAAAGTTTCTTCCCATTTTCTATGAATATTGCTTATTTTCTCGCTGCAAATAACACTATAACTCCATATAACTACACATTAACTACATACACACTTATAAACTTATTATACATTACTTGATGAAAAAATAGTGAATAAGCACTACATTATGTGTACATGGTCATATGACATAAATTGATAGGGGTAATCAAAACTTCATGGACATCAACACAGCATCTGGATTATCCAATTTTTGGTCTTTGTAATAACCAGGGATGACTTCTTTCTGTGTGAATCCCAATTTCTCATACCAATCTTTCACCTCATTCATCTCCGTCCAGACGTGTAATGTAACTTCATGAACGTAACTAATCTTTGCCTGGTCAACGACGAATTGGACAAGCTTTTTACCAATACCCAAATGTCTATAAGGTTCCAACACGGCCAATGACTCGATGTATACCGCCTGGGGCACAGAGCTTCCCTTTGGCACGTCCAATTTGGCCTTGATGGCACCAACGGCGACTTCACCGTAGTAAGCGAATTTGGAGAAGCCTGAGAGTGAGGACGAATAGAAATCGTCTGTGTAACGAGTCGGCAGACACGTTTCGTTGATCACTTGTAAGCAGTGCTTGTTGTTGACTGTGAGATCGTCGAGTTCGATGGACATCTTTGGTTCTTTATGGAGATGTCAAAGAGATGGAGAGATTCGAACGTCGGCCTTTGTTTTTAGCGCGAATCCGAGAAGCTCTACACATCTATAAAGGGAACTACAAATAGATAAGTGAACGTTATAAGCATGAGTCGTTAAATAGGTAAGAAATGGGTATATGTTAGCATATGAGGTTAACAGTGTATGAGGTCATAAGGTCATACCGATAGGTATGACCTCATGGACCTCATGGACCTCATGGTATGACTATGACTTCTCTGCAACGAGTTTCCCGACAATTGGATACTTCTTCTTGAAGTGTTCTTCCCATCCGTCCAATGCCTCTTTGTCCTGGGCAGTCAAGTCTTCCAATTCGTCCAATGGTTGATGCCAATCTCTAACAACGTCCATATCAAACGAGTTCAAAGCGAGTCCTCTAGAAGCATCATGACCGGCGAAATTAGAGTAAGGACCCGAGGGACCGTAGAACTGACGTCCCTGGGAGACGTCATACACTGTACCTTTCACGGCAATGAAGATACGTTCGTCATCGTGTCCGTTGTAATGGGAAAGTGTGCGTGGCGTGAAGACACCTTCAACGAGTGGATTGGAGCCACTGCCACTGTCCTCCGTAGGATCAGTGGTTTTAACAGGGAAGAAGAAGTTCTTGATAAATGACATCTCTTTCTTTCTCTTTGTCTTTCTCTTTGTATTGTTTGTACTGTTTATTTCTTTGTATGTTTATTCGTTTAAGGGAGAGAAAGGTCGTTTAACGTTCTCGTTCGATTATGTTGGGGGATACACCCGGACACCAAGAACAAAAGGGTCTACTCTTTTGGTCGTATAATACACTTACTATAATTTTATACAAATTAAGAAGACAAAGCAGACCATTGGAGTGTAAACTCAACTTCACCAGAACCAAGAGAGACAACCTCCTGTGTTTGTCCCGAGGCAACCTCGGCAGCGGAGAAAGTGGTTTCACCATTAGCACTGAACACATTAGCACTAGAATCATAGTTAAATTCAAATGGTGTGTTATCAGAAGAACAAGTGAAATGGTTATCAACAATGGTACAATAACCTGCCGAGGACTCTAAATAAACAGAACCTGTGCTCAATTGGATCATCGAATAAGTGGCACACGTTCCACTCGCATACCAATGACCATTCTTAATCAAACAACCATCTTCACCGGATAAAGTCACGTAACCTTTTGTAGTTGGTGCAGTTGATAATGGATCATCCGTGGTATGTGTTGAGGTTGGTGTTGTATCCAATTGCTTTGGAGGGAACTTGATACCATCTTCACAACCCGATGTAGTCAATGTGTCAATTGGAGCGTAATCACCACCAATAATAGAGCCTTTCACATGGAAGTAATACCACACTTGCAAGATGTTGTTATCAGAATCACAAGAGATGTAAGGGGTAGCACCGTGTTGTTTACTCAATGCCTCGATGACATCCTCTTTGGAATAAGTGGCAGAGGTGGATGGTACAATACCGGCATCGACAAGCCAATCATAAGTTGGCAAAGTCTTGTACAAATCCACAGTTTGTCTATAGTAGTCATACACGTATTCGTGATCGGTCATGTTTTGGTAACAAGCCGGTTTAATAGTGGAGTAACAAGTACCATGCTTATTAAACTCATGTTCCCACAAAGACTCATCATCACCGGTGTAATCCTTCCAATAAGTCTGCATGTATGACAACAACTCCGAGTCATACGCAGCGACAATCTCCGCTGGATTAGAGATCTCCATAGAGGCATCACAGTATTGGGAGTAAGAACCGTCACAATTATCGGGCCATAGACCATGGATGGTGAAGGCATCAGCAGGACCTGTGGCAGGGTCATAGTCCCAGAATTGGGTCTGCAAAAGCACACCTCCGGGGGATTCAAAGCAACAACTATCAGCTATGACTGTGGTGTTGGTACAAGAGTATGGGAGGTCCGGACAGGTCCATTCAGCGAAGGAGCTTGGTGTAGTAGAGGACTCTGTAGAGGACTCTGTGGAGGACTCGGAAGATGATACAGTTGATTCAATTGAAGAAGAAGAAGAAGAAGAAGAAGAAGAAGAAGAAGAAGAAGAAGAAGAAGAGGAGGAGGAGGAGGAGGAGGAGGAGGAGGAGGAGGCGGAGGAAGACATCTCTTCAAAAGTAACAGAAACTGGATACACAGTGGACATCACAATACAAGAACCTTCAGTGAGAGCATCGACAAGGTTGAAACCTTGTGCCACTAAAGCACAGGCAAGGATATAAAGAGCTCTTTGCATACTGATGATTGATCTAATGCTCTCCAGGCTCCAGTTCATTGTGGATCTACATGGCTTTTTATAGAGAAGAACTATATCCTACGGAGTTATGCACTGTAGATCTACATAAAGTCTTATCATTGGAGTTGGCTGTTGCCGTATACGCAGTGCACTGATCATAAACGTGGGTTAATATATAAATTGGTTGTGTTTATAGTCAATCTTGTGGCCTTTTCGACGTCAATTGACAGAGCATTGAAGTGATTGAAAGTGGTTTTAAGGGTCTATTTGCGTGTAAGCCTTCCTTTTACGTGATTTAAGCGTACTAGAGATAACGCCCTCCGTCGGCTTATCTCTCTTCCGTCGGCTTTCTCGAGAACCGAGGAAACATTTATACAGGGACCTGAGACCCTGTACAGTTAGATATAACCCCTTTCTTTTGGTTTTTGCTTGAACACGTTTGTATAATTAAACTGAAGTAATGGATAACAGTACCCAAATGGGCTCTTTGTACACTACAATCCATAGATCCATAAAGTCATTAGAACATTAACTATTTACAAATGCTGTAAGACACATATTAAACCTATCTATGTACAAATCCATGATATTACAGCATGGTGATAGAGGATACGGCAACATAGGCCTATGTAAATCATAATCGTTATCTTTCATTAACCGGAACAACTGTCGCATGGTGAATCGTCCCGAAGTGAACACGAGATCACCGAGAGTGGTCTTGTGCTGTGGATATCATATTCAGGCGTGGTTTCAATTGGAGTATCTGGAACGTCAATAAAACCTTGAAGTTGTGGTATCTTTGCCCTTTTAGCCTGTGGTGATAGGATCGACAATTCAGCAACAGACGAGGTACGGCTAGGTGTGCTTAATGGACTGGCAAACAGTTTCTTCACTTCTTTAACCGAGGGGGAACGATCAATGGTGAACTTGATAGCAGATGAGGCAGCTTGGGTTCTCAAATAGTACATACCTGTCTTTAAACCTTGTCTCCAACCGTAGAAATGCATTGCGGTGAGTTTGCTAAAAGTTGGTTCTCTCATATGGATGTTCACAGATTGTGATTGATCAATGAACGGACCACGTTCAGCACACATTGTTAAGATACTTCGTTGTGGGATTTCCCAAGACGTGCGATGTACCAGTTTCAATGCATCGGGGATCTCATCAATGGACGCAATGGATCCATCGGCATCAATGATACGGTCTTTCATTTCGGGAGACCAAAGTCCCAATTCAAGAAGATCACGTACCAAATACTTGTTTACCAACTGGTATTCACCTGACAAGACACGACGAGTGTAGATATTTGAAGTCAACGGTTCAAAACATTCGTTGAAACCCAGGATTTGAGATGTAGAAGCAGTTGGCATCGGTGCAACTAGTAAAGAGTTCCTCAGTCCATGGGTCTTCACCTCCTTTTTCAAATGTTCCCAATCATATCTCCCAGAGAACTGAGGGTTTTTCCAAAGATCGAACTGTAACAGGCCTTTTGAAGCTGGTGACCCTTCAAATGAATCGTATTTACCAACTTCCTGGGCCAACTCGACAGAACATTCAACGGCACCGTGATATATGGTCTCAAACACCTCTCTGTTGAGTTTTTTAGCCTCTTCACTATCAAATGGAAGACCGAGATCCAAGAACAGATCGGCAAGCCCCTGTACTCCAATTGCAATGGGGCGATGCTTCATGTTACTCCTTTGTGCTTCAGGTGTAGGATAGATACCAACATCAATCACTTTGTTCAGATTCCTGGTTAACACCTTCACAACTTGATGAAGTTTTCCATGGTCAAATGAGCGATCTGAGGAGATATAGCTTGGTAATGCCACTGAAGCCAAGTTACAAACAGCAGTTTCCTCCGGGGAAGAATACTGAACAACTTCACAACACAAATTGGAAGACTTGATTGTGCCCAAGTTCTTCTGATTGCTTTTTGCGTTACAAGCATCTTTATACAACATGAAAGGACCACCAGTTTCAACTTGACTCTCCAAAATGGAATGCCATAACTTTTGGGCTTTGATCTTGGTTTTTTGTAAGCCTTGTTTCTCATACTTCTCATAAAGTGCAACAAACTCATCACCATACACCTCGTTCAATCCAATAGCGTCATTGGGAGAGAATAAACACCAGTCTTCATCATTGGCAACTTTTTGCATGAACAAATCTGGGATCCACAGGGCATAGAACAAATCACGAGCTCTCATCTCCTCTTTACCATGGTTCTTCCTCAAATTTAAGAAATCCAACACATCAGCATGCCATGGCTCTAAATAAATTGCAAATGCCCCGGGACGTTTGTTGCCTCCTTGATCGACGTATCTAGCGGTGTTATTGAAGACACGAAGCATTGGAACGATACCATTCGAAGTACCGTTGGAACCGGCAATGTACGAACCAGATGCACGAATGTTGGAGATGTGCAGACCGATACCACCGGCAGCTTTAGATATGAGTGCACATTTGTGCAAAGTGTGATATATGCCATCAATGGAGTCATCCTCGATGCCCAAGAGAAAGCACGACGAGAGGTTAGGTAAAGGTGTTCCAGCATTGAAAAGAGTCGGGGAGGCATGGATGAAGTATTTTTGGGACATGAGATCATATGTTTCCTTCACAGCTTTCAAATCTGTGGAATGGATACCGAGAGACACTCTTAGCAAGAGGAATTGTGGTGTTTCTGCGATCTCATCGTCAATTTTCAGGAAATAAGACTTCTCTAACGTTTTGATACCAAAATAGGTGAACTCATCATCTCTTTCGTCAACAACCATCGCATCAATCTCCTCAGCATTTGACATCACGATGTCATAAAGCTCTTTCGAAACCAAAGGGAAATGCCTGTTTATCAACTTCTTGTGATAGTGGTACAATCTCTTGACGTTATCACTGAATTTCACAGGGAGCTTAGACTTCAGATGATGGAGATAGACACGAGCACCAAGGATCGAATGGTCTGGATGAACCGTGACCAACGTCGAAAGCGTTTCTGAAGTGAGTGTCCACAGCTCATCCTCGGTGAGCTCTTCGGGCAGTGCAATGTCAACTTTGTCACAGATCCGTTCAATGTCAATGAGTGTGGAGAGTCCTTGGTTAAGAGTGGAAAGACGGTCACGCAGTTTCTCTCGGGAAAATTGCACCCGTTCACCGTCTCGAAGCACCAGTTGCACCATCGTCATTGGGCCTCTTCTTCGTACTGTGTAAATGGACAGACTGTGATGTATGTGTTTCTTATAACTTTCCAACCAATTGTTTCAGATGTGTCAGATGTGTCAGAAGTCAGATGTCTCTCTTTGGAGAGCCCTTTTGTAGAAGCTTCTATCAAAGCTCTTTTCAGACTTGAAAGAACACAAACAAAACAAAAGTATACGTTTCTGACACAGTTGCTGTGTGTTTTTATTACCGTTCGAAAAGCCGGAGGGGGCAAAATTATGTCAACACAGAAAACCGGTACGCGCAGCACACGCACGCCATTACTATTCCCAATCAGGTAAATTACCTCTTTCGGATATTTATTGCATATTTACCTCTTTGGGATGTTTTTATTGCCCATATTTATGATCTTGCCGGGATATGTGCACTAGAGTATGCCAGGATCCATTTCGTATTTGTGAGAAGGAACTTGCATGCACTTGTCCATTCTTCATCGGCAGTTTTAGATGACAATTTGACACTCGCTTCTCCGATTTTGTCCTTGTTCATCTTATAAGGGAGATCGATGCTTGAATCAAACTCTTTCAACTTCAAAGCCACTTGCGACAGAATGTCCAAGAGTGCAACCATAGCGTTATCCAATTTAGAGTGATTGAACAGTCTCTCAATCTGGTACTCACCAGATGAGTACACCTCTAACACCGTCACTTTCTGTTTTGAAGTGTTGTTATAATCTCTCTCGTACTTCTCGATCTTCGATGTAGATCCCATAGGTTTAAGTCTGTACCCTTGAAGCTTGATGTTGAGCCTTGTCGTGACAGTGGCAAGCAACAAAACGACATTACCAAGTGCTGCATTGATCTCTTGCCATGGGACACGGTTGTTCTCTAAAGAACCAAGCCTCAGTCCATTTATAGTGCCAAATGGTCCATCATGCGAGATGTTGAAAGTGTCATTGTAAACGTTTGTCTTTCGAAGCTTTTCAAGTTGTGTCAAGTTGAATTGGTGTTCTGCTGTAATGGTATCTCTCTCTTTGATGAATTCACTGATCTCCAATGTTTTCTTATTCTCTTCTTTGAGGAATTCTTGTTCTTGTAACTTAATATCTTCCAATTCTTTCTCCATGGCAATGATCTCCTCGTCGATGACGTCTTTCTCCTTTTCCAAATCTTGTAGTTCTTTCAACAACTCTTCCTCCTGGTGCTTCAATTTGGTGATCTCTTTCAAACTCTCTTCGGATTTGGAGATCAACGGTGCTTGTTTGTTTTGTAACTTCTGCAAGAATTGAATATAGACATCTCTTTCCTTTGAAGTCTTATCATATTGATTCTTCATGCTTTCCAACAAGAACTGCGAACAATCTCTGCAAACGGGGAAATCCAGCTCCCCTTTAGACGACAAGAGATTGAAGATATTAGAGAGTGTCTTAATCCTGTTGGAGAGCACTTTATTCTCAGCATCGCTGTCCTCGGAAAAAGTATCATCGAGATCATCGTGTCCTTCAAACTGTGGCAATATTACAAAAGAATCAGCACCAGCCTCTTGTGCACTCCACTTCATAGCCCCACCTCCCCCGGTATTAGCCGACTCCAAGAGCTTCCGTCTCTCTTCAGATATGAACGGTTCAGTTCCCAAGGGCTCATTGTCCTTACGAGAACCATACCCCAGTCTTGCCGATGTAAGGAGGTGTGTCTGCGCTCGTGAAAGATTGGTCAGCGAGGGATCAATCGTCAGTGGGAGTTTGCACCGTTGACAGTTGTATGAGCTCATAGTTTATTGTTCCGAATTGATTTGTGTGCCTTCCAACAAACGAAAGGAGGAATTGTTTGTGCTTTCTGGTGATTCGTAATCTCTACACCCGGACACCACCAACATGTAATACTGCGCAATTAATTACGACTTCCCAATCAGGAAGTCTACATACACACAATCAACAAACATTAGTATACATAGATTATTTGGCCCATCTGTGAGCCTCATCACCGTCTTTCCAAGAACGTTCTGTGTAACCCAAGATCTCTTTGACTTTCAACACGGTTTCCGAGTCACCAGTGTTCTTACCCATGTTATCACTGATCTTAACAGCAGGTTTACCATTTGCCTCGGAGAGCTTGATCACGATGTTTAAAGGTTCACTCTTTGATTGTGTTGACAAACTCTTAAAATCGTTGGTGAAATTGGTACCAATACCAAAGATGGCTTTCAAACCGACCTCCTGAGCTTTCTTCTGATATTGGATACATCTATCAACGTCCAAAGAATCGGAGAAACAGATCACTTTACTGAACTTTTCATATCCCAAAGCTTTGTAATGGTTAGCAATCTTCACAGCATACTCCTCTGGATCACCCGAATCTTGTCTAACACCGGTGTAATAGTCCGAATAAGGCTTTGTAAACACTTTAAGAAAGTTGTCAGTACCGAAAGTATCTGTCAATGCCAACCCAGCATGTTCTGGACCGAATGCCTGGATCCAATACTCCAAGGCCTGTTGATTAGCTCTTGTATAATCTTGGGTGATTGCGGCAATGCCCATGAACCATTCATGTGCAATGGTTCCAATCGGTTTAAGATTAAACTGCATCGCTAACAACACGTTAGACGTTCCAAGGAAAAGTGCAGAAGGGTGTTCTTTAACATAGGAGGTGATCCCTTCGATGATCAACTTCTGAACTTCAAATGATCTTCTCCGTCTCGTACCAAACTCTGAGAAGGCAATTCCCGCGTCTAAGAGACGTTGTGTCTTTGATTTCACCTGTTCCAATTGACCTTCTAGCGACCAATCTGTATCGACAAAGCGGAAATACGCTTCTGAGACGAGGGCAAGCAATGGGATCTCATACAAGATGGTGTCTTGCCATTTACCATGGCATTGGAGGTCCAATGCCCCTTCGGCATCAACGGTAAGTGTCACCTGTGTGGCTGGATCAAGCTTGAAATCTGAGAGATACGTGAAGTATTCGTCTGGGAGGTATGGGACTTCCTTCTGCAAGAATGCAATCTCCTCTGGTGACAATCTGAGTGTTGAGAGTAAAGAGATTTGTTCTTTCAACCAAGCAATGGCTTTGTCATTGAGCTTCTTCGCAGGTGTTCTATTGGTGAAGGCATAAGACACAACGGCATCGCTGAAGTGCTTGTGCACAGCAGCGTGCATCGTCAGCTTGTAGAGATCTGTGTCCAGCAAAGAGGTAATCACTGACATTGTTAATTGATAGCGTTTGTGGGTTGTTTGTTGGTGATGTTTCTGTTCTTTCTGTTTTTCGAGAAAGACGGCTTGTTTATAAGGCTGTGCGATAACGGGAAAAGCCGGGTGTTCTTCCTTTTAGACAAATTGACAGCTTTGTATGCTTATTATTTAAAAGGTGTGTTTATTATTAAGGTCACGTGGTCACGTGTGACTCACGGTGGTGCGGGTGCTCCAGTTGATGCGGGTGACGTGGATTGGTCACGTGACTGTGATTATTATCTACAAAGAGTAAACCAATATAATCATAGGTATAAGAAGTCCAGATACTTGTCAAACTTCTTCTTGATGAAGCCTGGCAAAGAGCTTTCGAGCTTTGTAACCACGTACAAACTGTACACTCCCCAGAGACTGATAACACCAATGACATTAACAGCCATCTTTCGAAGCCTCAGGTCTTTGACTCTCAACCACGTTAACATTCCGTAAACGGAGTGATAAGTGGTCATCAAGATCATTGGTGGGTATAACACCCAATTTAACACAAGTCTCCCCATATTCTCAGTTGCAAACACATATGACACATATCCCAAATCGATATAAGTAGAATCACCATCCATCCATAACGGGATTAGTCTCATCTGTGCCATATGGAAGACCACGGGCAACACACTGGCATAACCGGCAAATTGCAATGGACTTAACCCTGTGGTTCTATAAATCCAGCTTTTTTTAGCACCAACACCAGCATATCCACCAACACCACCAACGAGCCCCACGGTGTTATCATCCTTAACTATTTGTAAACCTTCTTCATTCGTCTGGATAGCATTTGGTGGTAAGACATTAGAACGATGTCTTGCCTGACGTTTCCCTTCATCATGACGGATACGATAAAGCCATCCACGTATAAGTCTCGCAGTGACACCGGCTATAACGTGTGCTGCTAATGACCCAAACACCAAGATCTCTTCCAACATCGGTGCCTGATAGATGGCTCTGCCCATGGAGATCATCTCCTGGGATAACGATGTGGAGATCGCTGGGGCTATTAACACAGTGGAACCATGGATGAAAGAGAACACTGTGAAGGAGATAGATGAGTATTTTTGAACCGTTGTCAGCAATGGCAAACAACTTGTGAGTCTCTTTGTAAGTTGTGATGTTGTCGGTTTGGGCTCGTCATTGGACAATTCAAGTGGCAACGGTGGTAGTTCTTTGATCTCATCCGACGTTGGTGATAGAGCAGAACTCTTTGCTTCGTGTGGCATTACAGGGTCTTTGTGTGGTTGTTTCTTAGAGGTAAAGAGTGAGTATTTAGTGTCTTACTGTTTTCTTTAAGACCGCGATGGACACTATGGATATCCAATAAAGCCCTATTTTAGTACTACAATATCTCTAATTATCTCTTATTATCTGTGTATCACCTAAAGAACCATTTACAGGTAACTGACAGAGAGAACCAGAACTTTCCATACTGATAAATGGTGAAAAAGACCATATGACACCTTGGTAATACAAACTTCGCGGCCTCTGATTGGCTGGTTACTTGACACATTCACTGACGTCATTTATATATATATATAATCACAAGATGAACTGCAAGTTAACGTCAATTGGATGGGAAGCAGAGAACTGTGGCTTCTGGGTGTACTTATCATCCATGATCTCTCTCATGTTCTGCAACAAAGAGAGATATGTCTGTTGTGGGGCCTTATTCATAACTTTAATGAAGGCAAAAGACATAGCACCTGTTGGAATACCACCTTCATTTGCATCTGCCGAAGTTTGATCATCTTTAGAGCCGGAGAACATGACAACGTCTGCTGGAGAAGTTTTGGTACGTTTTGTCTTTTCATAAGCCTCAGTGTTTGGACCACCTTTCATCATCAACGTACCCAACTGTTTCAAACCTTTGAGCATTGAGGCCTGGTCACCAATGATATATGACTTAGCGGCTTCGAGCAAACCTTCACCTGCTTCTTTGGCGAGATTTGGCTCCTTAAGCACACCTTTAGTGGAGTACATGTATGGCAAATCCAAAACGGAACCTGAGTGGCAAGAGTCAAACAACGCTGTGAGTCTAACACCAGCTGCCAAGGGTTGAACCAATCTAGCGTGTAATTCATCATCGGTGATTTGGCCATTGGTCTCATAATCCAAGGGAACAATGGTCTCATCGATACCGTCTTCCTCATCACCATCTCCATCTGTAACTTGGGAACCGTGTCCTGAGTAATGGAAGAACAAAGAGTCGTTCTCTTTGGCACCATTTACCAACCAACCGATGGCCTTAATGATGTTGGCTCTCATTGGCACTTTAACCATCTGAGTTTGGTCATCGGTAAGCATAACGATGTTATCTTCGGGGAACCCGTGTTGGATCAAAAACTGTTTAACGTTGTTAACGTCGTTGATACAACCTTTCAATTGGGCCTTGGTACCGATGTAGTTGATACCAACGAGCAAAGCCTTACGTGTACCGGTACAGTTGGAGTATTTGTACTGGTAATTTGAAACACCAAAGGATTGTGGTGCGGTGGTTGGGGCCTCAACGTCATCAGCCTGCTGGATTTTTTGGTCAGCAGATCCATCATCCTCGATCTGATACAAAGACTGGGTCTGAGCACATTGTTCAAGCTCCTGTTGAGAAACCTGTTGAGCTGGGATCTGAGCAGCTGGACGGTTGTACTGCTGCTGCTGTTGCTGCTGCTGGAAGAACTGCGGAGGAGCCTGCTGGTATTGGTTGTTTCTCTGACCTGGGAACATCTTTACCTATTTTGTAAATCAATTGATCAAAAAGAAAGAGAGAGAAGTGCTTTCTTAAATAAACTATTAAACGAGGCTTTGTGGGTGCTCGTTTCAGGCTTGGAGAGAGATTCGGTACGCGCACATCTTATACTCGCTATTTACACGGTGTTACCCAATCGGGAAGTCTACAAAAGTATATATAGCACATTCATTAAAAGCAGTGGGTATAAAACTATTCAATATCGAAGCTATCTTCTCTTCTCAGTGGAGCTTCAGTTTCAGTTTCAGTTTCAGTTGGCTCGTCATCAGCAACTTCCTCTTCTTGAACTCCAAGTTCCAAATCTTCACGATTGATTTCAACAGGAGCATAGGTATTACTTTTGAATCTCTCATGGAAGACTCTTTTAACAGCATCAACAATGCTCTGTCTCTTTGTCTTCCCCATCAACAAATAGCCAACAATCAACAAGATCATCAAAAAGGATAAAGACCCCCAGAGTCTGTGATCTTGAACGTCATCCCAATCATTGGAATCATCGTCATCGTCATCATCGTCATCGTCTCCATCATCTTTGTCCCCTTGATCATACCCGTAGTAGTCCTTGATATAAGCAGGTCTTGCAGCGACACCCATGACTTCACCTCCTGGAATGAAGATCTGACTCGATGGTTCATAGTAACCAATTCTGGGTAGTGTCTCGTTATTCAATCTCGCAGCAGTTTCGAAGAAAGTGTATAGCACAGCACGTCCCAGAGTCCAAGAGAAGCCGTCAAGCACGGCGAAATCTGGAGTGGTTATGCTTGTCCCCGGTGCCGTTTGGTCAGCCTGTGAAGTTGAAGCATCTTCTTCATCGATTCCATAACGTGGGAACCCAACACCTTGGTGTAACACGTTAATGATCCATGCAGATTTGAAACAGATTTCCGAGGTCTTTTCAGGTTCACTGTCTTCTGGAAGCTCTTTGGATGATAAGATGTCGGTGTATGAGAGTGAACAAATCTTTTGTGCACGGTCATAACAATCTCTATAGTTCAAGAATTCTTTCAAATTCGAGTAAAACTCATTGATACCAATGAACTTCTTAACGTTGAACTCCATCTTCGGCAGAGAATCTGAGAGTAAGCACGATGTGGTTTGCATCTTTGCCGATGGGTCACAGAACTTATCAACGGAGACTTCATTGAGCAAATCGTCTAACGATTTCAAACACTGTGTGAAATCCGAAGATCCTTGAATATCCACTTTTTCACCATTCTTAGACGTCACGGTCTTGATATAACCATCTGGTAAACAAGGATCAACAAGTTCATTTTTCTGGATGAGCATCTCATCGTATTTCGAATGTGCTTGACTCATACCACCGAGGAATGACTCGGCAAAGAGCTTATAGTTGAAGTTGGACTCGTCTTGTGGATCGGCATAGTTTAATTCAACTTTGAATAGGTAATCCACATGTTCATCCTTAACGTTTGCCGGTTCAAATGCAATTTGTGAAGAGACACCACCCATATCCAGAGCACCATAAGTTGATTTATCACTGAGGGATTTGTCAAAGACACCATACTTATAATTCAAACCGATCCAAGAGTATAACCCTTCGGTTTCACCAGAGATCATGTTAACATGCGATTGGCAATCAGGAAGGTAGAAATCACTGTGTCTTTGGATATATGTACAAATTTCACCCAAAATCTTCTCCTGGTCTTCGGGTTTCAACAGTCTCATACCACCTGTCGCATGTAGGAAGACAGGTGTACGGTTGATTTGGTCTTTTGGAACGTATTTCTTCATATCATCAAGTAATTTACCAACGTATTTGCTTCCCAATTTCTTTGGATTGCTTGCGAAATTGGCAATCCCCGGCTTAACTTTCTTTCTTCTCACCAGTTCAATCTGTGGATAATCCCCCAGTTTATCATCAAGTTCATTAACATCTGCCCATGTTTCTTCATCATCATCTGAAGAATCCTCGTATAACCGAGGTGGTTGTTCCCCATATTGCTTCGCCCTGTACAAATGTGCCCTTGATCCTTTGGAACCGGCATCAATGACGATGATGTAATCGTATGGGTTCCCCAGCTCGTCAACGGAAGGCCCAGCTTTCTTTCCCATCTTCTTAAAAAGTGAAAATTACTGCTTTAATTGGTGGAAATGAATGAAATGAACGCGTCGAAGGCTCATCTTTCGATCCGAGGATGTTCATCTAAAGTTGCTGGCACGTGCAGAAATGGCAGGGTCACGTGACCTCTTTCTACACCTCTTTGTTTCTCATATATATACATTATCACATTAAACAGGTGTTAATAGCCTGTAGAGTTGCTCTACTTGGGTTGCATTTCTTCTTTCCGCAGATTTTGGCGAGTTGTTTCTTGATGACGTCCTTGGTGACGATGATTCCATCTTTGAGGTCCCAATTGAGGTCATACCTCGAGGCCAAGATCGCCAAACAAACACCAATGGAGATATCTGTACCGGTTTCACATAGTATCAGTGTTGTTTGTGTTGAGGAGATGTTTCGAAGGATTTCAGGGAGACATTTCCGCAGTTCATTTGAACCTTTCTTATTAGATGGACATTTGTAAGTTAACCTTGTGAGTTTCTCATTAACATTATGGAAGTCATGTTCACCACTCAACAAGATCACAGTGTTATAATTGGAGATGTCTTCTTCTTCAACCATACCGGAAACGGTACCAACATCCAAATTTTCAACCAATTTGACAACATTGTTGACCGATGAATTCTGCTTATGACTTCTCTTACCAACATCATCAATCAATTGATCCATCTCCTCAGTGGTTAACTTAGCATTCGTCAACTCATCAAAGTACTCCCAGAACAACTCGGGGCTCAGAGACGAGGCCCAAAGCTCATGGTCATCAGCAGCACCTTGCACATATGTATAATTTGTACCATTAGACCACATCTGTTTGACACCATCATCTGCCCTCTCCGAACTTACACAACATATCACGGGGATGAAATCGTCATACTCTGGGGGTTCAAAAGGTAATGTCAACCCAGGGTAAACCCATATTGGTCGAAGTAATTGTTCGCCAAGCCTCAGTTTCAAAGAATGTGTAGTGATGAGACCGAGTTCCAAAACCCTCGTTGCAAACTGTGGGATGAGTTTGATGATGGAGTTTGCCTCGTTGATGGATATAGTTTGCTTCGGGTAGAAGAAGTAGTTATCGTCTGGTGGTGGTCTCCCAATGTTCATGATGTAGTTTATCACTGCACACCAAATTGGCACAGTCTTAGAAAGCGCATCTGGCATCGTTTTACCTCTTCTCGTGGAGTCAACGATGATCAATCCTCGGTGTTCCCGCAACAGATCCAAGAGATGGAAGTTCAACCTTCGGTCACTGAACGACCATTGACCCGTATGACCATCTGTACTTTTAAAATAACAAGTTTCTAAACGGTTTGCAGGTGACACATACCATAAACCGCATCGTTCATTGGGTATCAAAGGTCTACCATACGCCTGTGAAACCTCCGAGACCCATACGGCATCGTGTGCAATAGACAACAGCCTATTTCTCGGCTGTCGTTGAGTCTTTGCCGAGCTTCTCGTAAGGGAATCCATGCGTTGTTACTTAACCAAGGTTTTTTAAGCGATCCGTAAACAGCTCTTTTGGTTTTCTCCGATATACTTGTATGTGGTCACGTGCGCGGGATGCCTTCTCCGATATAATCGTATGTGGTCACGTGAATGTCACGTGTGTGCCATGCAATTGTTGTTAAACTACATGATTCTTCCATTTTTTGCCCAGATGTATGCTTATGGAATCTTTTGTATAAATAGATCATGTTATCCACTTATTCTTCGATGTATTGTGTGGTGGTGGTTGCTCTGTAACGATGCCCTTGACTCAAGATCAAAAGACTATCATCACTCAATCTGTTCCCTTCCTTGAAGAACATGGAGTGGAACTTACTTCCAAGTTTTACAGCTATATGCTTGAGAAACATCCCGAAGTTCGTCCATTCTTCAACAAAGCCCATCAAATTGATAAGTCACAACCAAGGATCCTTGCATTTGCACTTGTCGCATATGCAAAGAACATTGAGGATTTAACACCATTACTTGGATTTGTTCGTCAAATTGTTGAGAAACACGTTGGTTTACAAGTTCAGCCAGGACATTACGATATCGTTGGTTCTTGTTTACTCCACACTCTTTCCGGGATGCTTGGTGAATTGGCAACACCAGAGTTCATTGAAGCTTGGAAAAATGCGTATTATGACTTGGCAAACCTTTTAATCGGGTTAGAAAAGGACAGATACGCCGAAGTTATAAAGTCTGAACATGCTTGGGCCGGTTTCAAAGCTGCTAAAGTTGTTAAACTCGTCGAGGAGAACAAACAGGCAATGAGTGTTTATATGGAGTTGGAAGATGGTCATTACGCTACACCTTTCCCAGGTCAGTATATCTGTATCAAGATCACCGCAGGGGACACCGTCCAAAGCAGAGAGTTCACACTGTCGAATGAATTGTCGAGTGAGTACAAGTACTACAGACTCACCGTGAAGAGACAATGGATCTCTAGTGGTGTTGTATCGACGTATATCCATGATCAATTGAAAGTTGGTGACACGATCCAAGTGTCTGCACCTTACGGGAAGTTATTGGAACCAACACTCAAATCTATCAAGAAAGGTGGTCATTATCACAGACAACCTGTTGTTTTGTTTGTCGGTGGCATCGGTGTTACCCCTTCGTTATCCATTGTTGAGTTCTTCTTAAGAAGAGGTAATACCGTTGACCTATTCATTTCATTTTCAGACTTGGAATCTCGGGTCTTCCAAGATAAGTTTGAACAACTTCTTAAACAGTATTCATATTTCCACATCCATCAATTCATCTCACACTTACCACAGGATCAGATACCAACCGATGTTCCTGCAAACTTCACCATCAAACCGAGAAGAATGGTTGCTTCAGATTTGAACTTCATCACACAAAAAAATGCCAACAGGTTCCAATACTTCATGATTGGACCCAAATCATACATGGATATGCTCACGGTGCTGTTGCCTGCTAGAGGTGTCGATTTGACAAAGATGAACACCGAACAGTTTGGTCCAGTTGGTGTTTGATGACACATGTCCCAATTAGGAAAATCAGACATTGCATCATGTCCCAATTAGGAAATCATTAATCAACTCAAATAGCTACAAATGTAAATACAAACAATAATATAATGCAAATCTATGGAAAAGAGTACAACAATAAACATAATACAACAAATAGTAACAGTAAGGGGGAAATTCACATACTCATCCAAAACTTCTTATTCTCCAACACGATATCAGCAGAGAACTTCAATTCTGGGAAAACGGTAGCAACTTCTTTGAACAACGAGTCTGCAAACGTGTTAATGAAGAACAGTTGACCTTTAGCCAACGTTGGGTTCTCTTTCAATGCCTCTTCCACCGTGTGTGGGAAGAATGGACCATCACGACGATCCTGGATCGAATCGATATCTGTACCTTTTGTCATGTTCTCTGTAAGTAATGTGATCTCGTTAAACTCACGTGAAAGGACAATCCCCCATTTCGTTGAGATGAGTAAAGGTCTAGCCACGTTCGAGATATCTGCACATTTGATGATTAACGACAGGATGATACCCGTGTGTTTCAAACTGTTCTTCACTTTGAGTCTCTGTTCATCGTTTTTCAAAACTTCAGAGATCTCCTCCACTTTGGAGATATATTCGAAATGGTTTGCCATATCTGTGGCGATGATGCTTTCAACTTGGATGGTACGTGTGTTTAATGGGAAATCGGCACCTTTAGCCGTATGCTCATTGGTAAGGAATTGTGGCCAATGGACACCAAGGATATCTTGGAAGATGGTTGAGTGGTAATTCTCCAAAACGGATTGATTCGAATAGACACGAGCCACTGGTGAGTTTTGTTGAATCAAAAATGGGTTTGTTAAACCCGGGTGACCAACGTCATGACCAATGGATGAAACGAGAAGTGCAAGCGTTTGAATTGGATCCAAAAGTGATGATTCTTTGTCAAATGCAGTGGTATATGATTGTGTATCTTTGGCAGCTTGGAAATGGTCATTTGGATGCACGTTGAAATCTTTTGTAAATTGGGAGAATTCTGGGATGGCACCGAGACGAACCAAGAAGTAGAAAGTGGCTTGCAACACATCAACAGCGTGTCTGAAATTGTGGAAAGAGTTGCCACCTCTATAAGAATCCCTCAAGGAGAACAAGAAACTGAGGATATCGTTATCCGTTAATTTCAAGAAATCACCATTAGTGTCCAAGATGGAAAAAGCGTGTTGAAAGATGAGCAATGCACAATATGTCAACTCGTCACAAGTTAACTCATGGGCAATGAACCCCCAATTACCGATACAATGCTTATAGAATTCTCTTTCACGAGACAACGTCAATAATGAAAAGAAATCAACTTCTGCGTTGATGAATTCGACATATCTTCTCATTTGGTTGTGAAGTTCATAATCACAATGCAAAATGGTTGATAAACAGTTTGTCATCGAGTGGAGACAAGGACATCTCTTAGCGGCCTCATTGTTCAAACCTACCCATGTCTTCATCCTCACGATTCTGTTCTTTAAAGTGTCATGATACGCAGAGATATCGTCATTGATGCGTGTTAAACTCAACTCCGAAAGCTTATAAGTAAGCACCACAAGGTGTTTATAATGGTGTTGCAACAGCTCTTTGACCTCATCGTACGAGAGGGAGTTCAACGGACTCTTCTTGACACCGGGTTGTAAAGACTCCGTTGTGTTATCGTTGATGATGGCGATGGTTGGGTAGTTCAAGTCCAATTCCGAGGCCCCAGCGACAGATATAAACACCAGGAGGTCACTGAGATTACGGAAATGGTGCACCTGCGACCGTTTCAAAGACACGTTGAACAAACGTAACTTATCCTGGACAACTGCCTCGGAAGAAGTCGAATCAAAGTAAAGAACCTGGGACATCCTCGCACACACAGCGTAGACAAAGAGAAAAAAACAGGGGAGAAGCCAGGCAATAGGAGTGTTTATCACCGTAAGGCACAGACTGTGTGGTAACCTTGCTGGTGTTTGTTGTTTCTTTGAAAGGTTTTAAAGGGTTTGTTGTGTGTGGCCCTGTTTTTCAACGTTTCGGGAAATCAACGCCGGTTGGTTTTTTTTTTTTAATTTTTTTTTTTTTTTTTATTTGAAACTCCTTGCCCGGTACGCGCACGCCCGGGATCTCTTTTACGAGGCCTTTTGACTCTATAAAAAATGGTTGTATTTGGTTATATTTGAGTGTGTTTGTCATATATTGAATGTGATTGTGTAATACGATCAATTGTATGATAACAGAGGGGTGTAAACCCCTCTGTCACCCCAAAACAACGGTTTATGTCAAAGTCTTAGTCCTGTCTTACCTTAGAGATCGATCATATGCCGGATTGAGTCACCGATATGAGGTCCCCCCTCAGCCTGGAACGGGAATGTTTATATATGAACATTCCCTGGAGATAAGCGATAAAGGTGTTAGGTGTGCGGGGGATGGGTGTGTTTATAGGCCGATTGAACACCGATAAGCGAGATAAAAGATGTCTGTTACCAGCTGTAGAAATGAACAATTCTCTGCAGGTCAACCGTTGAAGAGCATGTAACCGTGTTTACATATGGAACATTCTACATGGGCTTCTTTTCCCCTCATTGCCAAGAGTTTCCAATGCATCATAGAACATTGGCGCATAGGAATGTCAAATGGACCACTACAATACTATGCCCGGTCTCTATGTCCAGAAAAACAGTGTGTGTTTGTTCCCTGATATGCGCATGGTGATAATTTAATTGGTGCCTTTCTACAAGCGAATAATGACATCGGATATCTTGATCAACCTTTCTTTTTTTCTTCTTCTAGTCGTTGTATTTCCAGTTTAACAGAGGCCCAGGCGAGCATCTTCCCGTACTCCCAGAATGCACGATTGTCTTTGATTGGAGTTGGGAAGAACGGCTCAGTATCATATGGTAACTCATCGTTGAGCCCGTGGAACAAGATTGCTGCAGGGTGATAGTGCAAAGTTGCAAGTGCACTAGCCTCAAGATCTTCTGGACTCACCTCTTCTATCGTTTCTAAACTGAGTTTATCCGGGAAGTTAATCGTCCAAATATGGCGCATCAACTCCGGCTCAACACGAACACCTTTTCCACCGTATTTCCTCTCTATTTGGTCAAACCACTGTGTAGTTGGTAATTTGGGGAGATCACAACCCCATGCATTGGCAAAGCATCCTCCAAATACTCCAGAGCAACTCAGATTCAACGCCTGAGTTCGGATGGTCCAGAAGGCCTTGAGTGGGTCAACCCCAAATGCAAGGTTCAGCTTGGGTTGGGCTTCAAGCCACTGTTGTTCAAGTGCTCGATTCATAAAGTACGGATATATGTGAACACCTTGATCTCTGGAGAATGCATTCCCCAAGAAATGACTGGCGAGGGACACTGCCAATGTGAACCCTTCCACCCGAAATTCTGGGCCAGGTTTCTGTGTGATAAGCGGGTGGATGGTGAAGTCAAGTACACCTAAGGAAGGTAATGATTCGAAGAGATCTTCATCTTCACCCACTGTTAAGAAAGGCATCTCGAATCCGGCTAAGTGCATTCTAATAAACTTAGCACCATCTTTATAACCACTGAGAAGTGACTTCCACTCAGATCGTTCTAATAAATACTGATCCCCAGGACAAAGCTGGAAAAGCGCAGGATCTTTGAACACTTTAAAAGTATGCCACATGATGTTTTTAGAACCACAAGATCTCCAGAGCTCTCTAGCATCGGTATGGGGAGCAAGGACAACCACTCTGAGAACTTTCATCTTCGGTGCCACTAATGTAGGGATGACAACGAATTCCTCATCAATCTGAATTGTAAGCTTAAGACAGTCTGGGAAATTAAGCTCATATAAATCACCTTTACACTCATTGCCACGCGGGTGCCAAGAGATATGTATAACATCGGAGAAATCAATGCCATTGACAATGGCTATCGGAACGCCTCTCAGATGGACTGCATGGAATCGTTTTACAAAGGATAAGTCTTGTGTGCCCTTGTTCCCATAATGGCCGCACCGAACAATGGTTGAAATATCCGAAATCTCGAGACGTGACAAATTTCTTTGATCCCCTTCGTTGTACTTCTTGGTAAGTGGGTTATTCTCGTCTTGGAAGGAATACCATGGATGCAAAAGAACTTTGGTACCAATGATGTTGTTATGCATGGAAGGAATGATCCCTTGGTATTGGATTACCAGCTGTCTAACTCCTGGAGCTGTGATGAAACTCAACTCTTGCGCCTCTACAGGCTGTGGGAAGACTACTGTGAGTTCAGTCAGTGCTGGGAGGTCAAGGTGAGTGACAAGATGTGAGTTCTCAATGCGTAAAGTGGCTAAGTTGCTGAGATCTTTGGTGGTCAACAACGTTGATGTCATTATATTCGTAGTACAATCTCTCCAATCTTCATTTGCAAAGCCTAACTCTTTACGCTCAGCAATTCCAGTGGAGCAAAACATAAATAACCCTGTGTTAGGATCTTTTGAAGGGTATGTCCCCAATCCGACGTGCCATTTTGTCTGAGGGGATCTGCAAGTCAATCTGTAAGCGAGATCTATGTTTGAATCCTCGTCTAATTCGGCATCTCTATGAATGAAGACAAATGAGGTCGAATCGAAATTGATCGGTTGACAGGAAGACAGTGTACCTATTGAGTTTTCCTTCATTAACACATCCTGTACTAGAGGGTCGGTGGTCTCTATGAGCTTGATCCTTGGAGTATGCTTCTGAGGGTCATGGATGGGATGTGTGATTATCTTTTTGTACCAACAGTCGGAAGGAATCTTTAGATGATACCTATCAACGCCCGGCACATTGAAGAACATGCCGTAGTTCAACTCATGATCAGTGATCAGAATGGTGTGGTTTTTAAGCTCTGGAATGGCTTTGATAAAGGATTGTATTGTGAAGACATCCAGGTGGGAGGCTATTCCACAGAGCACTTCGAGGTCGAATTGGAAGTTACCCATAGTCATATCACCCATAGTTAGAGCTTCGTGAGTGGATGGTCAGTTGGTAGAGGTGAATAATTGAACAGAAACCACTTCCAAGAATCACCTTTTATATAGTCCTACGGTTTTTTTTCTGTCCCAAACATTCTTATACTGGTGTTTTCTGTCCCCGACGTGAAGACGTAACCAGGCAAAGACGGAAAAGCGGACAACGATGAATGGGAAGATGAATTACCTTTCAGTGACAAGAAATAGACGAACAACCAACCAAAAAGGCTCATAACCTGTAGTACAGAAGTGAAAGAACTCTTACCTTGTCTCTTTCCTGCCTAGTATCTATACAGAGCACCCAGTCCTAGATCTCCTTATACACCAGCACGCACGTGACATGCACGTGATACGCACGTGAAAATTTTGGAAAAAGCACGTGACCTAAATCAGCCGTGCAATTATCTTCATTTCCTCTTTCGGATATTTCCTCTTTGGGATGTTTTGTTATGGATCTGTTGTCTGATGTCTGATGGTCTGATACATTCCATCCTGAACTCTGACCCTTCAGCAACAACAACAACAACAACAAAGACTACACGAGATGGGTAGATTTGATATCGTTGGCCGTCAGTAAACTGTTTGGGGGAGATAATCTTATAATATTAACACCCAGAGCAAAGGCTACGACAGATTTGAGAAGAAAGACCTTACACTCGTGCTTGCCCCATTCTCCGGTGGCGAGGGCAATAGCGGTGTTGAAGACGCTCCAAAACACCTTCTTCGCACCGATTTGAAGAAAGACCTTGAAGATATACTCGGTTGGTCCACCTCTGTGAAAGAACCACTTGCCAACACCGATTTTGAGGCTCGTAAAGACACCGATGCAAAAGTCATTGGTGAAGTCAACGAGTTGATCTATAACGCTTGTAAAGAATCTGCTCTCGCTGGTAAATTCACTCTTACCATTGGTGGTGATCACTCCATCATCCCCGGTTCCATCGCCGCCACCATGGCCAAATACCCGGATGCTGGTGTCCTGTGGTTCGATGCCCGTGCTGTTTTCAAGTCGCCTTTACCCACGTCAACCGATAACTTACGCGATGGTCCACTTGCCTTCTTGATGGGCTTGGATAAGGAATCATATCCATCCTCGCTAGAATGGCTTCCACATTGTGCTTCGGCAAAGAAGATTGAATACATCCGTCTTTGTGATCACGATAGACTATCGAAGAAGCTCGATTTCGATAAAGAAGAAAAGGATATTTTGAAAGAACGTGGAATTAGAACTTTCTGCATGGGGAACATTGACACTTTTGGGTATGACACCATGATTACACTCGCTATCAACTCTTTGGGTAAAACTAACCCAATTCATTTGGTCTTTGACGTTGGTTTCATTGATGGCGTTCCTTCCATTGACACCGCAGCACAAGGTGGCTTGCGCGTCATGAATGCTGTGACCGCTGTTGCAAGAATCGCCCAGAAGGGTAATTTGGTTGCATTGGACGTTATTGGAGTTAACCCATCTCTTGAAAGAAATCATGAGATTCATTCGTGTGATTCTGTCACCGTTGGGTATGGCGTTTCCAAGGCTGCTCTTGGAATGATCATCCCAATTCCGGACCTAGATGACATATAAAAGAAAAAAAAAGCTTGTATATAACCTTCTATATGATTGGAATGACTTTGTGAACATCTAGCTCTTATATAGTTTCATGTTTGGATGAGACCGTCTTCATAGTACTGCCTCACAACCTCAAATGCTTTCAACAACTTACCTCTAGCACCCATAGCAGTGACACCCTTTTCAGACAGCTTCTCATCGTCATAATAGATCAACTCCTTCCATGGGATATCTTGGAGACACGGTGTATACTTATGCAACCTTAGAGTCTTCAACCATGCTGGGATATCACCCAACAACTTCGGGTTTGTGATCTGTTTAGGGTTAATCGCTGGTGATTTGGGGCCACCACCATTGGTTGGACTCTGTGGACTTTTCAAAGGTGTAGAAGAAGAATCATCCAATGTTAAATTCTTCGTTGCAGAGTTCAAACTTGCCATCTTGGCAAGTTCCTTCACAGGGTTATGAATTGTGTCATAGTAATTGACACGTTGTGGTGGTGGCACGGAACAAGTTCTGTTATACTCATCGTGATTTGAATTTCTACCACGATCATCAGTGTGTTTTCTGCTCTTACCGGAATCGAGTTGAACACGAGAATTGATCGTGGACAATGCACTCAACTTCAATGCGTTCAAATTGGAATAGTCAATGTTAGAAGCATTCTTACCACCACCACCACCTTGTTGAGCAGTCAATTGTTGAGCAAGATTGGTGATATCAAAAGCGCGTTGTCCTTGACCTTGTCCCTGACCTTGTTGTTGTGCAAAATAGTTGTTGTTCTCTTTATACTGCTGATACCCACGTGTTTTCGAAGGTGTAGTACTATATGGATCGGCACTTCGTGGTCTATTCAACATGGAAGCCTCATGGACAAGATCATTTCTTCTATCCATAGGTGACACGAAATTTGGTGATAATGCCCTTTGTAATGATGACGTTGCCGTTGGTGGTGACCATGGTTGTTGACTGCCATTTAAAATGGAGTCCAATGTTACCGGTTCTTGCATCGTGGATTGATAAAGTGGTTGTGGTGAAACGATACGATTCTGTTGTTGTTGGGTTTGTTGTTGATATGTCAAATCTTCAACTTTGGTTCTTGCATATGCCAGGATATCTTCTGGTAAGTTTGAAAGCAAATTATCAACAACGGAACGTTGTTGATTAGAATTAAGAGAACCGAGCCAATTGACCAAGTTCCCAACATCGTTCTTAAAAGTGTAAGAATCAATCTCCATGGCACTTAAAGGTCTCTCAGGCAATTGTTGTTGTTGATGATCATTGGCACTCGGTTGTGCAGAGAAAGATCTGAAAGCATCGAAGTTCGTGTTACCAAAACTGTTGAAATCCTGGGCACTCAACGGACGGTTGTTACTAAAACCTGACATGTTGGTATCGAGGATTGGAGACATCGGACGTGGTGCCAAGATACTCGGTTCCTCTTCAAAGTTATATCTCGAGCCTGAAGGTGAAAGCAATCCGGAAGCCTGTCCATTGGATTGTGCAAATGGTTGTGGTGATAAGAGAATAGACGGTGTTTGAGTCGGTTGAACTTGTGGTGATAGAAGTGCCGCACCGGGATGTTGTCTGGACGACGCATTGTTGAAGCTGTTATTGCCCGATGGCGGTGGAGACGAGGACGTGATCTCCAGGACACCGTCCTCGAACCTCTTCTCCATCTCACTCTCTTGAGACATAGATTAGATCTATAGCTTTTAGGGCTTTTTTTGCGGGTGTACTGTGGGGGGCCGTTATAAGACTCTTGATGGAGAGATAGAGTCTGCAAGGCAAAGAACACTGTGCACTGCCTCCCGGAAGATAGAAAAAAAAGACTCCGAACAACCAGCGTACGGAGATGAAGTAAAACCGTCTTTTGGTGGGTTCAATTGGGCTCCAAAGTTTTTAAGCACACACGGCGCTTTAAAGGCCTTTTGAACGTGGCAGGTTTTTTTTTTTTTTTTTTTTTTTAAAGAGGCGCGTGAAATTCGTTAGGGACACATCACAGGGGCTCGTGACCGTTGTATTCGTTTACTTTCAATTATTTATCTAACTGGTCAATTGTCTTGTATCGAGCTATGACAAAACCTTACGGTTTTGAGTCTAAAAGTAAACCATGTTATTTGAATGATACATCACTAATCCCCGCTTAGTCGAAGAACTTTCTTGTCTCAGAAGGACCGAACAACTCCAATCTGATGGCTGGGAGAGACTCCTCGGAAAGCAATTTAAGTCTCTCCTCCAATGTGTTGTTCACCTCGATCTTACCACTACCATTGGTGAGAATAACACCACCAGCATTCTCACTGTTGATGAAAGATTCTTCGTCAACGGTAACGGTACATGCAAACTTAGCCTTCTCTTCAAAAGCCTTAGCAGCCTCCTGGGCAGCCTCCTTGGCAAGTTCAACATCTTGCTTACGAACTTTAACGGTAACAGCTGGCTCCAAGAGTGAAAGCAAACCTTCTTCGATCAAACCGGCAAGAACTGGCTTATATTGGTCTTTCTTCTTGGAGATCTCTTTCAATTGGTTCTCAGCTTCGGCAAAGATATCATCGAGAACGCTTTCCCTTTGTGCAAGGATTTTAAGTCTGGTCTTGTTGGCAATGGTGGACTTGGTGATTTGTTGAGCAAGCGACGCTTTTTTCAACTTCTGCTCGTAAAGGGCATCAATGGCAGCAGTTTCAGAACGGAAGATGCTGGATTTTTCAATCTCGTACTCCTCGTCGGCCTGGAATTTCTTGTTAGTAAATGATAAACCATCACAACAAACTATAGATTACCCACCTTCAACTGGATCTCCTTGGCCTTCTCCTCAGCCTCCTTCTGGATGAAGGACTCCATCTTCTTAAGCTCATCGGCCACCTATAAAAAGTTAGTATAACTTCTTTGTCGATAACGGGTTATGCTTTCTTCTCCAAAAAAGGGCCTTGTAAACATGACACTCAGTGGGTCAAATGACTCCTTGGAAAAGCCCCCGGTTCAATTAAACGTACCTGGTTATCACTAAGAGCACGGGATGACATGATTCCAGTATATATATGTGTCTTTCTGCCGAGTCTTCTTCCTGTTTGGCTGTGTGGCATGTGGCTGCTCTCGCTTTATCTTTCACCGGCCGCGAAGCAGGCCTCGGCATAACCCGTGTAAAATCTGGCGTCGCTGATGGTGCAGTTATGCCGTATAGTAAACGTCATAACATGGTCATTTATTTATGTATAAAATTCATTTAAAAGACTATTTATATGTAGGTAAGTACTAAAAGTACCAATAGATCCATAATATTCAAAAAATAACACAAACAAACACCACAAATAGGAAGTTATGTACCGGTGTTTACATTTGTGTGGCGCGAACCAATCGAAAGCACTAAAGTCCAAGAAGGGTAAGTTTTTTCATCCTTTTATAACAGCACTTTTTAAAAACATCAACAAACAGTTATAAACAGGAGTTTTAAAGAGTTCTGTCTCTTCTGTTGTACCTATTGGCTTACATCCTTCATATTCAGACGAACCGCGCTATCCATTGGCTCTATAACGACACTTTTTTTATCTCCACAGATGCTAAGATCAACACAGACAAGGAGGTGCTTCCGCAGCGCCTGGCAACAGTTCATAAGGCATAAGAGCACCGTTGCTGAGACGCCAAATATCAACCCTGTGGGTATCCAGTATCTCTCCAAGGGAATTGATAAGCAGGTGTTCCCTTCAAAGTTCTCCGCTGTTAAGCCGCCGTCATCATCATCACATGATAAGCTCACAGAGATATCCAAAGATTACCTCAGCAAACACGGATTACTAGGAAAGAAGACCGCTATCACAACGCCACTTGATTTCAAGATCCCCGAGTTGGAAGGGTCAACGTTGGATGAACACTTTCGAAGACTAGCTCTCTTTGCCACTCAACCGTATCTTGACAAAGCACTGACACTAGCAAAAGCACAACTACCACCACAACCACAACGATTCAAGTTTGCCTCCGGTTGGTGGAAGTATACATCTGATCAAGAACCTATCCAGGTTGCTTATCCAGATTCAGATGCCATTATCTTTGATGTGGAGACACAGTATAAAGTGTCACAATACGCAGTCATGGCCGTTGCTGCCTCGCCTGATGCTTGGTTTGCTTGGGTTTCTCCAAAATTAACCGGTGAATCCGAAACTTATGATCATTTGATTCCAATGAACACTTTGAACGATGAAAAAGTGATCGTGGGTCATAATGTCGGTTATGATAGAGCTAGAATCGCCGAGGAGTACGATTTGACTGAGACTAAAGCCTTCTTCTTGGATACAATGTCTCTCCACATTGCCGTTTCAGGTATGTGTACAAGACAGAGACTCCTCTGGAGTAAGCATCGCAAACTCAAGAGTGATGAGGAGACAACGGATGATGAGTTACATGAGTTTGAAGTGAGTGATCCATGGATCAAATCGTCAAGTCCGAATTCCTTAGCAGATGTTGCACAGTTCTATGGTGATCAGAAATTGAACAAAGATATCAGAGACACATTCAATACCCTTGACATCGAGGAGATCAGAACAGATTTTGATAATTTGATCGATTACTGTGCTAAGGATGTCTTCACGACGCATCAGGTTTACAGTAAAGTTCTTCCAGATTTCTTGAAAGAATCTCCACATCCTGTCTCTTTTGCCGCTTTAAGGTTCATGGGTGCCGGTGTTTTACCCACTAATGACCAGTGGCGTGAATACCTTCATAATGCTGAGAGCATGTATCAGGAGAGCAGACAGAGAATTGAGAAGAGTCTTTGTGATCTGGCTGAAGAAGCAGTGGCATTGAGAGATAAACCTGAGGTCTATGAGAATGATCCTTGGCTAAGTCAGTTGGATTGGACTATCACTCCCTTGAAGCTGACAAAGAAAGGTGAGCCTTATAAGAACCAAAAGCTTCCAGGTTATCCGGAATGGTACAAAGAGCTTTACAGTAGTAAAGAAAATAAGCTCGACATCACCATTAGAGCACGTATCACTCCAATCTTGTTGAAGTTGACATGGGAAGACTGGCCAGTTGTTTGGCACGACATGTATGGTTGGTGTTTCAAAGCTGAATCTTCCGATTTGGAGAGACTCAAGGCTAAGAACTATATCCCAGTGCCTGCTTTTGAAGCCACATATGGTAAGAAAAAACTCACCAAGTTACAACTTGAAAAGGCACAAAAGGATGGTGATTTTGAAAAACTGCAAGAACAAGAAGAACTTGATAGAATGCTTGAAGAGGATACTTCCACGGATTTTTTCTTCTCTTCTGGATTACCACCTCACATATACTTCCGTGTTCCAAACTCCGTTGGTCCACTTCATAGAACCACACTTCTACTGGCAAAATCATTTGCCAATTCATTTGAGAAAGGTCTCTTGAAATCAACTAACCCAGTTGCCCTTGAAGCACTAACATTGAATGCCAGTTGCAGTTATTGGATCAGTGCCCGTGAACGTATCATGTCGCAATTTGTGGTTAAAAAAGAGGATTGTTCATTCATCCTCCCACAAGTTGTCACAATGGGTACTGTTACTCGTCGTGCCGTTGAAAAGACTTGGTTAACTGCATCCAATGCTAAGAAATCTAGAATCGGTTCTGAGTTGAAGAGTAAAGTCATCGCTCCAAAAGGTTATTGCTTTGTTGGTGCAGATGTCGATTCCGAAGAGCTTTGGATTGCCTCATTGGTTGGTGATGCATTGTTTGGTATCCATGGTGGTACTGCCATTGGTTGGATGACCCTTGAAGGTTCTAAGAACGAGGGAACTGATTTGCACTCAAAGACTGCTAATATCTTGGGTATTTCGAGAAACGAGGCAAAGATCTTCAACTACGGTCGTATCTATGGTGCTGGTGTTAAATTTGCCACGTCTCTGTTGAAGAAGTTTAACCCAGATTTGACCGATGATGAGTGCACACAGAGAGCTAAGAACTTGTATGCCGAGACCAAGGGACAAGCAGGGTATTACCGTCAGGACGGTAAAAATCACAAGATCTGGTATGGTGGATCTGAATCGGTTCTTTTCAACGAATTGGAAAGAATTGCTCATCAAGAACATCCAAAGACACCAATTCTTGGTGCCAGTATCACTCGTGCTTTGATGAAGAAGAACTTAAATGCCAATTCTTTCTTAACTTCTAGAGTCAATTGGGCCATTCAATCCTCGGGTGTTGATTATTTGCATTTGCTCTGTGTTTCAATGAACTACTTGATCAAGAAGTACAACATTCATGCAAGACTCAGTTTGAGTGTTCACGATGAGATTAGATATTTGGTCAAAGAGGAGGATAAGTATAGAGCAGCCATGGCTTTACAAATCAGTAACATCTGGACAAGAGCTATATTTGCTGAAAACTTGGGTATGAAGGATTTACCACAATCATGTGCCTTCTTCTCCGCTGTTGACATTGATCATATCTTGAGAAAAGAAGTTGACATGGATTGTGTTACACCTTCGAACAAGACTCCTGTTGCTCCAGGTGAATCACTAGATATTGTGCAGTTGCTTGAGAAACCAGGTGCTCGTTTGTTGAGGGGTAAGAGATTGAACTTGAAGGATAACATTGAGTTGGTTACTTCTGAGACCGAAACTGTGAGTGATGCTAAGGACCTCGTGGGTCAATTCTCTCTAGATAACCCGGCATGGAAGGAAACTTATCTCAAGATGCAGACAGCTTCCACTCAAGAGGAGTTTAAGAAGATCTTTGCAGCTTATAGAAGGAAATCGAATTCTGCAACAGAGAACATCTTCCATGATCATTATCAACACACCACACCAGTGAAGAAGAAGTTGACACAGAAGGACCGTATTTTGAAAGAGAAGGATGAGATTGAGAAGATTGCAAGCTCCCTTCCTGCAGATGCCTTGGAATCATTGGGTCCTGTGAAGAAGACTACCAAGAAGACCGCCAAGAAAGTGACAACCACCAAATCTGCTAAGACCACTGAGAAGGGAAAATCTAAAGCCAAAACTACACGGAAGTCTTCTTCTAAACCAACAGCTGAGAAGACATCCAAGAAAGGTTCTCAAAGTTTGACACCGGAACAGATGCAAGAGGCACTTGTTGAAGTTTTGAGATTCTCTGATGAAGACTCATTGAAATTCACCCATGAGAATGCATTCCAAGCCTCTGCTTTCTATGATGCACCAACGGTGAAGAAGAGATCTTTCAAAGACATTACAGGTGAGACACAAACGGATACTTTCTTCCAAAAACAAACACTATCAAGAAAGGAAAAACCAACAGTCTACGGTGGTGTCAATTGGTGATGAATTTATGAAATATGGACTTATATAATAATGACGTTATGACTACTATAAACTACTTGTAGATTGGTATATGAGTTCGTAAGTCATTATGGGGATGTTGTCCATCCTTGTATATCTATGTACATTATTACTTCTTTTTTTCATCAATCAACCATTTCCAAACCACTTCCCTTTGTCCCTGGTTTGCAAGCCTTTTCTTGTTTGAAAGCATACGCCATTTTTGGAAGAACCACTTGTGTTTCATAGACTCATTTTTGGTTTTTGCAAGTCTAGATCTGTCACCTGTTGTCATGAGTGTAAGTTTCTGGACACCACGGAGAGTTTTAAAATTGGCAGCTGTGACGAACAGTGCCATGATTACAGACACAAGCATAACTGCACCGAATCCAAGGTTTGATTCTTCGATGAAGTTCTTCAAGTTCATTCCGTAGAATGCTGGTAGTAGCGTTGCAACTGTGAAACCGAGTGTGTAAATGGTGACTTTCAATTCAAAAAGCATCAATGCGTTTCTATTGGCATCAAGGATGATGTTAACGATCTCCTCTGTGCTTTTGATATCACTGATCAAGGATTCAGATTGTTGAACGAATTCATCACATTGCTTGTAGTAGGCTTCAAGCAACATCTCAACTTCACCGAAATCTGTTCTTTGTTCAGGAAGTGTTTGATGATTGATCTTATCTGTCAAATACATCCCGAGAAGGTCCTCGTCATGTTCCAAGACGTCATCCAAGACGTTTCTGATCAACAGTGCTTTCTGGTAGAAAGCCGATAATGCTTTAGATTTGACGAGTAACAATTGCAACTTATCACGATCGATCTGGTCCTCTAACTCTGCCAAGATGAGACCACAAGACTTCAAATGGTTCTGTAATTCAGTATCGAGACATGTCATGACATTGATCAAGATGGATTCCAAAGCTCTATGTTCATACTGTTGGATCCAACCATGGTTATGAGCTTTCAACTTGGCTTCGAGATCATAGACAAACAGCCCGAGTCTCGAAGCGGCACTGACGTCACTCGTGTCAAAGATCATCACTTTGTCCGCCTTGACGAGTGCTTTGATATGGAGCATGTTCACCAAGATACAATTATCACGGATGACGATCGAGGGTACAACGTCAATGGCCGATGTATCGATTTTGCGAAGATCACGAGGATATAGACCATGTTCTTGTAAGAATTTCATCTTTGGGAAGTGTTTTGACACTGCAGTGACGTCACCGTTGATGTCAAACACCGTGCAACTGACATATGCATCATTTGGAGTGATTGGTTTAACTATTTTGGTGAGGTCATCGGGGAATGTCTCGGGGATGTTGAAGTCAGCCACCGGTGGGGAACCGAGTAAAGGTATTTTTGGCTTCGAGATTGGTGCAAATTTCGGTATACAGGTGGATATCGTTCTCGTGTGTGCTAATGGGACAAGCCGTAGTGCGGGCAGAAGAACACCAGCCCCAGTTATCCTCACTTTTGTGAGCAATCGAAGAGACATGGTTGTGTTGTTGTGGCAAATGTGTATCACACAAGTTTCAAGCCTGAAAGCCTCTGGGGATTCAGCCAAGAAAGCAGCACAAAGAAGCGACTGATAGTCGGTGTAAGATCCTTCAAAGAGAGAACTCAGCTATAAAACAGGGAAAAACAAGTAAACGATTCAAACGAAACCATTAAGATTAAAGTGAAAGATTTCTTCGCGCAGGTTTCCAATTGTTCTGGTGTCCGGGTGTTCCTTGTGGAGAAAGTGCACGCGTTTTAAACGGGAAAACTGTTTACTCCATCAACGTCAGAAAGTAAGCAGGACATTCATCTTATTTGGAAGAAGGAGAAAGACAGAAAGCATTGACTGCTCTGAGAAGACGAACAACTGAAGTGAACAGTGTTTATTACTTTTATCTTCGTTGAAAGAGTTCGTTGCCGCCCAAAAAGAAGAAAGCTTATCAACGTGATGGACCAGGCAAGCGCTGCCGCCGTGGCGTCAACGCCCAGCATCAAAGGAGGTGTCTACTTGGATAGCTTCGATGCCCGGATCGTGGAGTACCAAGCAGCTATTCGTAAGCTCACGGTGCTGACAACACACGTTAAGGCTGCCAACATCAAAGTACGCTCCCAACCGGGTCTCGTGCCCCTCATCCATTATATCGTCACCCTGGCTGGTCCATGGGTCAGCGGTGCCCATGAGTTGTTGAAGAGAAGGCTTGAACAAGTGGCTAGGCTCGAGCTCACCGACACCAGGAAAGTGAACCCTCCGGTGTCTACAATGGCTATCAGTTTTGAAGTTGATGAGTCCTTGGAAACGGCGCTTCCAGACTATACACGAACAGACGTTGACTTCTCCGCTTTGATGGATAACTTGCTGTGCATTTTGGAAAACTCCTTGCACATTTACAACGCTAAGCTTAAGCAATGCATAATTGAAAGGGATGCACACAGACGGCCAGATGCAAATCACAAACCTGTTCCACTCGATATGGATTCATTCAGAGACATCCTTGAGCCACACGAGGTCCTCTCTTTATCCAAGTTCGTGGTACCGAGATCACAAATCGAAGGGTGTCATTTCAAGGCTGCTCCGATCCTCATTGAAAGCATCAACACAAGTATAGAGAGCATTGTCAAGTATCATGACGAATTACAAAATTATAAGAAGAAGCCAACAGAGGCCATTTTCAAAAGACTTCCAGCTTGGCAACATACAAATCACAGAATCTTTGCATGTTTTGTTAAACTCGGTGAGCTTTATAACATCTTACGAAAATTTGGTAGAGACCTCTACCTCCCACTTGCAGATGACCTTCACAATCCAAAACTTTTACACAATAACGTTAAACTCGAACTGGCTTTGAGTAATTGTGAGGAGTATTTCAAATCATCTCGTAAAAATGAAATGATCCTGTTCACATTGACAAGAGCCACTCGTCAAGGATCTTACTTCCATCTTAAAAGGGACACTGTGCTTTCATTTGCTCAACCACTTGACCAAGCAATTGCATTGGATAAGAAACTTGGTGTTCTCATTGTTGATTTCGTGAAGAATTGGGAAGTTGCAGATGCTAAAGAGAAACGTGCTAAGCTCCGTTTGAACACTCAGATTGCTAAAGAGAAAGTTGAATCATCAAGTCCGAGTCTCACTTCACCTCCCCCAGAGAATAAGAAATTGAGTGTTTTGTTCGATCCAAGTAAAGAGAAACTGTCTCAAGAGATGATCGCTAAACAACAGAGAGAACGTGAACGTATCGGTTTGGAAGAACGTACAAACAGAGAAAGAGTTGAGAAGGAGAGATTAGCTGTCGATGATATCAAATCCAAAAGAAGATTTGAGGAGAGAGAAAGACAGCTGCGTGATGAATTGACAAAAGATAGAACTTCTCCACAAGTGTCACGTTCAGGATCACTGCTAAGAACAAGGCAACGCTCTGGAAGCAATGCCTCCACATCTTCAGTGCCAAGACAAGCTGTCCCTCCTGTAACGAGACAAAGATCTGGCAGTAACGCTTCAACAGCATCCAACTCGAGTAACTCATCTGTGTTGAACAGTATGAGAACAAACTCTTTGACAAATTCATCAAGACCGGCACAAAGATCACCATCTACGGTTTCTCGCTCACCATCACTTCAAGTTAGAAGACCAGCATCCCTGTACATGTCAAGTCCCGCATTTGATATCAGAAGTGAACTGAGAAGACAGGAGAAGGCTAAAGCACAAGCTGCCGCTGCTGCTGCAGGTACGTCTTCCGTTTCACCGGGGTCTAGCATGTCTCTATCTCCACCAAAGAAGTTGGCTTTGAAAAGAACCCCATCACTTCCAACAAGTCGCTCTCCAAGGGCACAAACGGCTGCTGCCGCCGCTGGTGCTGCTTCTGCTTTGAAACAAGAGAGACATTCATCGTTGAAATCACAAGCTGAAGCTGATCATAAACAGTTTTCACAAAATTTGGGTGTATCTAGGTCAGGGGCTTCTCCTGCTCGAAGAAGATCACCATCTCCATTGAGAAACAACTTAACTTCTCAGAATCTTCCAGATATCAGTGAACTTCACATATCCAGTGCTACCTCGACTCCACCACGTCCTACCAGATCTAAGATGTCCACTCCAGAAATCACAGTAACCCCAATACGAGACTTCTCTCTTAATGTCACACCTTCGTCAACAATCATTCCAGAAGAATCTGAGAGTATAACTGATTCACCTTCACCTGCTACTCGGGTATCAAAATCACCATCACCTAAACCAGTGTTGAAGTCCTCGCCACGCACATTAGACCCAGGAATTTCCTCAAGTGATGCTATCTCTGATGATACTAGTCCAACACCGGAACTGAGTGCTACCACAGAGACCACCACTGCTGAATCATCCATTTCAACCACTGATAATGAGGATGATAAGACACTCACCACCGTTACTGAGGAACAAGTCACTCCTAAGAAAATTGTCAAGAAGGTTCGTTTCACTGGTGTTCCAGACCTTCCTGAAGAGACAAAACCTAAACGTAAAGGTTGGATTCATCCTCCAAAACTCCCATTGATTAAGAAATCCCCACAACAGAAAACTTCATCACTGTCATATGCTGCACAAGCACTGGTTCAACAAGAACGTATGACTTTTTCAAGTATCAAAAGGGGTCAATTCGATGTGAAGACCGGTAAAGTGGTGTATCCGGAGAAGAATCAGAGAATTATGAATACCTTGGCTGGTAATGGTTCTAATACTCCTCCAAAGGGTAAATGGAGTATAGGTGGAAGACTGAAAGATCGCTTTGCATGATTATGTTAATTAGTTAGAATTATTGTATGAACTATCTTTTAATTGTTAATGAACATTTGTGCTCTATATATGTCGCGCGTGTAGTATCGCTAGTGAGACATAGGACTACTATTACATCAAAGTCTTAGAAGTTATGTGTCATAAAATGATATAGATGTTGATCAACCCTTGTTCTCAGCATAGAAGAAGTTGATGGCCCATGGCTCAAGTTTGTACTGTTCAGCCCATTTGAGAACACCTGTGGCTGGAACACCAGTTCCCCAGGTTGGTCTATCCTTTGGAGCCTCTGGACTAATTCCTGGTGCTTGCTTATACAACAAAAACACATAGCGATGCTTACCAGTACCAGCTGGTGGACCAGGACCCATGTATTCCAAGATTTCTTTCCCTTGAGAACCCAAATCGATATCGGCAGCAAGGAAATCGGAACTATCAGCACTACTGTTGTTCTTCAATGAGATATCGGTAGTGATGAAATGGGCATATTCGGACCATTTCTTATCCGTTCTTGAAGGTGCATCTGGGTCAGTTAGCACCAATGTGAACAAATCGTCATCTTTAATCTCAACAGCCTCCTCACTTGAACTGCTTGGAGTGTTTAACACAAATTGAAACTTTGGTTTAGTTTGTGTTTCATCAACTTTCAAAGTGTTCCCCAATGCCACCTCGTTGTTTTCCCCATAAGAGACCTGGAGCAAACCCAAAGGTTTAAATTGTGGCAAGACATCTTCAAACACCTCCTCTTTCTTGAGGGAATCGACGATGGCACTTGAAATGGTAAGCAAAGGTCTCAATGGCATGATTGTTGATGGTCTGATAAGAGGAGATCTGATATTGATAAGTGTACGTGGAAGGCACTTGAACATTCCTCTAGAACCCCAGTACTTCAAAGTTGGCCCTTTGAAAGTGCGAATTGGGTGGTCGGCTATTTATACTTATAAGGAGGAAAGCAATCAACGTGGGGGGATTTATAAAGAGAGGGAGATTTCAATTGGAGGTGTGCGGATGATTATGTAAGCGGGCGGGGGAGAGGCTTATATACATCGGAATTAACGCATTATCTCCGAATCGGGAAGTCTAGGGGTCCCTTGCAGACCCCTGGACTACTAACTACTACTCATCATTTTTAAAGAGTAAATGGTGCTTTTATCAGAATATTCGTAAGGTAATTAGTACAATGGATAATGTAAGGGTACAACCAAGAGCGTTGGAGTAAGTAGAAAGGAGTAAAAATGGGGGGGACATAACAAAACATCGTAAAACATCAACAGATCTTAGTATCTGTTTTCATATGGGATATCAGCATATCCGGTATAGTCTGCACCTTCGTATCCCTGTGCTTGTTGTTGTTGTTGTTGGGCTTGAGGGGCAGCATTAGTAGGAGGGGCAGTAGTAGCGGGGACTTGAGTCTGTGTTTGTGGGATGTACCCCATTGAATTTTGTCTCTCTGAAGTGGAATGTCTTTTCGGTCTATCATCTTCACGGGGTACGATGTCGATTAAGAAATCAAACATATCAGATTTTTGCAATGCAGCGGCGATATCACTTCTTTGTAATGTTCGACGTTTGTTCTCCTCGGCATGGATCCAGGCTCTCATTGTAAGTTCTGTGATGAAGATATCACAACCTTTAGCAAACAGGATTGGTGCCTCTGCAGAGATCATCCTCACTTCTTCATCCGTTTTCATCACTTTCTTAATTCTAGCCAACGGGAGTTGATGGTTTTTAAAATCGTGGTCCTCATGCTCGATGGCATTGATGGTCTCTTGCCAATACGCCATCATCATGTTTCTGTAATGACCCGTGAGACCTGCACCAACATTGGCAAACACAGAATCACCCATCATATCATCGCCTTGTTCTTCCGCACCAACTTCTTGTCCTTCCCCAACCTCTTGCTGCTGTTGTGATTGCTGCTGCTGTTGTGGTTGTTCCGTTTGAGGTGGTTGTTGTTGTTGTTGTTGTTGTTGTTGTGGCTGCTGCTGCTGCTGCTGCTGTTGTTGTTGTTCCTGGCCACGGTCGTCTTTGAAAGAGACCATCTGGTTATGCAGCAGCATCTGCTCCTCGCTCAAATAACTCTCGTAATTATCCTCCATTTGGTGTCAATTCTTTTATATTTGATCTCCATAAACACTGTACTTGGTGATCATCTTCATAGTTCGACGTTCTTTTTCGCCGGTTTCGCGGGTGTTTTGCAGTGCGCGGAGATTTTTGCCCGTGGGGAAAAGCCGGTCGTTTGCATAGCTGGGAATGTTCATATATTTACTTCAATTGGTTGTGTTTGTATCTTCTTCTCTTGGCAAAGCAACTGTTTGTATGGTTTTTATTTAAAATGTAGTAATCATAGTACATTCCCAGCCATACGGATTTGACCGTCAAACGAGCGCGATTTCTTTGAGGCGAGCAGCTGCTTCGCGTAAAGAGAATGAATCACATTGTTATCAACGTCTTTGGTTAAAGCAGAGCAGAACTCAGGCATAAACATCTTATCCGGAGTACACACAGGCTACCTCGGCCTCCCTCTCATACACCTCCCCCTCACATATAATTATCCCTTCAAAATCGACGGAAATGGCTCATAGATTCAGATCCTTCGACACCGAGGCACAGGAGGCACTCACGTCTCCACAGCCAAAGCAAGATACCAGTGAGGCCCCTAAGAAAGTTATCAAAGAACAGACATTTGCCGAATTGTACGGTGAACCGGAGAACTTCCTCGAGATCGAAGTCGTCAACCCACGCACCCATGGTTATGGTAGAAACATGTACACGGATTATGAAATCGTTTGCAGGACCAACATCCCAGCTTTCAGGCTTAAACAGAGCTCCGTTCGTCGTCGTTACTCAGACTTTGAGTCCTTCAGATCACTTCTCGAGAGTGAAAGCACCCGTGTCGTTATCCCATCACTCCCAGGGAAAGTGTTCACAAACCGTTTCAGTGACGAGGTCATTGAACAGAGAAGATCAGGTTTAGAAAAATTCTTACAAACGGTGGCTGGCCACCCATTGTTACAGACAGGAAGCAAAGTACTTGTGAGCTTCATCCAAGATGACGTTTGGGATAAGAGAACTTATTACTGATTCTTCTATCTTGATCATTTCATTTCTTCCACGCTTCTTTCAAACGTTTGTCATGCTCATGTCCCATTCAATGAAGCAAACCTAATTGTATGTAACGTCATAAGCTGTAGATATATATCTTCCGATGTTCCTTCATATGGTCAAGAAGGTGTACAGGCGCGGTTATCATATACACCATAATTAAATATGACTTCCCAAATAGGCAGTCAGCCGATTAGCAAAGATTGACACACCCGGACACCACGCTTTATCTCCCTTTGTTTATAAAGCGGGGGTCCAATTACGCGTTTTTAACAGCAATTGATGGCAAATAGTAGGTAAACCGTGCCCCTTAAACGGTTTACGTATACTTACTAAGAGGAACACCGAAACACAGAAATTACATTGTTAACGAATCTAGAGAGTGACATGTCTTTGCCACAGTTCGAGCTTGAGCCATCCGTTGGTTTATCCGATATCAAGCTCGGTGCCAACCTCCACACAGTTCTTCAACAACTCTCACATCTTCAACTTCAACTCAGTTACGCGTCTGGGAAGTCTTGTGATGATCTGATCACTTTCGTTCCAATTACACTTGTCATTAAGAAGTATGCCATCCGTTTAACTTTTGAAGCGGAATGTCAACTCCTTATGCTTATCGAGCTTCTGGATCTTAGGAAAGTTGAAGTGTCTTATAAGGGCAAGATCATCCGTGATAAAGGTTTAAAGACACTCTATGACCATTACATGGGACCAACTTACCCTGGTGAGGAAGTAGACGGAAGCTATATCCTCTCATACCCAGGACTTTCATTCAAATTCAAATCTCCATTATCAACGGCTTCCGAATCCCGAGATGGGAAGCTCGAGAGACTTTTGGAGAAGAACCCACCGGCTACCAGCATTGCTATCCATCAGTTCCGTGAATGGTCAGAGTTCATGTCTCGGGTGGAGTCATTGAGATACAACCACAGAGATAAAAAAATGCCAGTAAAGAGATTGCTCACTAGAGAAATTGAAGTTGGCTCAGTGGTTATAGAGGTGTCGAAGATGGATCGACCTCATGATATCACAGTTTTCTTTGCTAAGCATCCAAATTTGACGAGCTTGCAACTTGACTTGAATAAGAGTCAACAACAGGATGTGCTTGCCGATTTGGGCCCACCTGATGAGGTGTTCACCAAAAACGATTCAAGAACTTTGATCCATAGCTCAGGTGAGAACGTCAATTCCGCCTCAGTTTTCCATAACTACTTCAGATTCGGCTTTGATTTGCTCTATACAACCACTAGATCAGGTGCTATCTTGAACAAAGTGATTGTCCACAGTAATCTCCCCACATCTGTCATGTTTGGCAAATACGCAAAGTGCGATTGGAGCATCTATATGGCGAACGCGGATAGGTTTACACCAAACATACTCTTCTCTGACATGGGTATTGCCGAAGATTATGAAGTTCCCGCTGTTGTCCTGAATAGAAGCGAGATGCTCTCCAGTTCCATTGAACTATGGGAACAAGATGGTGATGAAGGTGATGGGAATGAGATAAAGTGGGGGAAATCCATGGTGTATGCCATTGAAGGTCAAATCTGGGATGTCGTTGATGACTGTGTCAACTCATTGACTCTATATTGAGTCCTCATTAGTCTACATTAAATAACACAATTGATAAACGTTGATTATTTTTCAGTCTAGTAGTACGTGATCACTCCTCGTCACTCTCGCTCATCTCCTCATCCTCACTCACCTGTTCATCATCAGACTCACCATCGAGCTTAGCCTCCTTGGCCTTCTTTCTCTCTTCTTCCTCTTCGGCCAAGGACTCTCTCAAGATTCTAGCCTTCTCCTCCTTAACCTCTCTTTGGACAACGACATAGGCACCAAGTGGGGTCTTCTCCCAAGACAAATCTTGCAAGAATCTGTTGACCTCGGTTCTGTTGGTTGGTCCAAACTCGACATTAGCACGCTTCTGTTCAATGAACTTACTGTTCTGGTTCAACTTCTCAACGAGATTAGTCAATTGTTTGTTGAACTTAACGTTCTTACTCTGTTTGATGTATCTTCTCAATGCAATTGACACTGGAGTGGCCAATTCTGGGAAAGAGATGGATTTGGAGTACAAAACAAAGAACTCACCAGTCAAATCAACAAACTGTTCACAAACACCTTGTTGATAAACACGGGTACCAAGATAAGCGGAGTTAGCCTTGATGTTATGTTCAAAGTCAAAAGCGGCCAAGTTGGCGTTCTTTGGGTTACGTGTAAGTGTTGTAGAGTTCAAGATCTCATGCAAAAGTGGGAATAATGGGATGAAGACACCAGCATTTTGAGAAAGACGAAGCAATGATCTGATGAGGTAGAATCTCAATGGGAAATACTGGGCAGTTGGGATCAAACGAGCAGCACCGAGTGTAACTTGGACAAGTGGGTAAATGAGTTGTCTCAATGGGGATTCCTTCTTACCTTCTTTGTCAGCGTTACAGTGGAGAGCCAAGACACGGGACCAGAAATCAAGAGAGTGTGTGTACTGCCAGTTGTAAATGGTCTTGTAACCGTCCTTGGTGTTGTTGATACTGTTTCTCAAATGGATTGCCAACTGACGGACGTAGTCGAAACCGATCTGGTAAGACAACGTTTGGTCGATACCAAAGAGTTCAGCAGCAGAGTTCTTCTGGAAGTTGATCATTGGCATTGTGTGGACGTTTGTTTGACGACAGTTCTTAATGAATGTGGAGTATGTCTGTTTGAGGATTGATTCCAAACAAGACTTGGAGAACTCTCTTGATGCATTGTTCAAGAAGGCGAAAGAGGCGATCTGGGTCTCAACATCTGGAGTAGTGGACCACACTGTCACAATGGCAGAGATGATCTGCTTAAGCAATCTTCTGAAAGAGATGAAATATGGCAAGAGCTCTTGAACGGATGAAAGAACAAGAGCTGCAGTCTCTGTGTTTGTGATATCTTGAAGCAATGTGAGAAGGGAAGCAGCATGTGATTTCAAAATGGTGTTGAGTTGCTTGACCTTGGTGTTATTTGGAACAGTTCTAGTTCCCTTAACAACTTTATATGGGACGATCTTCTGAACTGCCACTGGGAGTTGCTTAAGACCCAAGATGATGAGCTCTTGGAAAGCCTTTGGATCTGTGACAGCGTACTTGTACTCATCGGACTCCTTGTTGACGTTGACAGCAGCCTTGAAAGCCATGACGATGTTTTTGATGAGTTTAAGTTGTGGCTCCTGGAGTCTCTTGGACCAGTCTTTAACCAACTTGGTGGTGACCTCGATCTTATCAGAGTCAGCTTGCTCTTGCTCCTTCTTTTGTTTCTCTTCTTCCTCCTCCTCTTCTTCGTCATCTTCATCATCACTGATGGCATCAAGTGGATTCACAGGGTTGAAATCAAGCAAGCCTTTATCGTTGTCTTGAAGGTACTTGTAAAACTCTGGATCCTTCTCTGCAAGCTTCTCAAGATCCTGTTGGTGATCAAGGATCTCTTCATCATCAGAAGAACTATCATCATCTTCACTCTCTTCTTGTTTCTTCTTAGATCCCTTCTTCTCTTTTGGAACGTCAAATCCCTTCTCGAAGAACTCCTCGACATTCATATCATCGAAAAGCTCATCTTTCTTCTGAGTCTTGGCAGTAGCAGCAGCGGCATCACCAACATAAGCAGCAGTGTCACGATCACCACCCTTCTTGGTGGACTTGTGCTTTGCGAGCATCTGTTTGTGCTTCTTGACCTCCTTACGGTGGTCAAGCGTGTGCTTGAGATGTTTCGACTGGAACTTCTTCGTAGACTTCGAGACTTTTCCCATTGTAGTCGACTTTTTACAACAAATATAAAGAGAAACGACTTAAGAGATGCGCATCCTTAAATTTTTCTTAAGCAGTGAAAATTTCGCGATGAGCGCGGCTTACATAATCTACAGCGCACTGCTTATGTAAGGCAATGAGGTGCGGTACGGGCACTCTCTCTAAGCTGGACTTTTCACAGCAGCTTAAAAGCCCTTCGATCAACGAGAACACCTTTGCAAAAGCGACCAAAAAAACAAACAGTAACGCAATGGTTTGGCCCTTTGGATCATCAGGTGATAACAGCACCACGCCCAAGCGTTCGTCGGAGCGTGTCAAGTCCACGGATCCAGTTATCCCCCAGGAGAAGCCAACACAACAGCTCCTTCTCGAAGATACAGAACCTCGTTTCAACAACGGACCTTCGAAACCGGAGCTGCCCATCAAGGAAGCTGTGAGCCGGATCTCTTTAGAAGACTTCAAACTCACAAATCTGGCCAAGATCCCATGTTTCCGTGATGCCGGGTTGACTGGTCTCTCTGCACTTGCCGTTCTCGGTACTACGGTGTTCATCTTCCAGAAATCCCCTTCTAAAGCCGTTAATTGGGGTATTGGTGGATTGCTCTTGGGAAGCACAGTTTCATGGGAACAATGCCGTTCACATAGAAGAAAAGAGATGGCATTTGCACAACAGGCTAAAGAAACAGTGGCTAGAAAAGAACGTCCGATGCTTAAGAAGCCAGATGAGACGATCGATGAAAAAACTGAAAAGACCAGAGAAGAGGTTAAAAGTTGGTGGAAACGCTCATAAAAAGCACCATAATGATATTACTTGTACATACAAATAGACGCCTTTGATGACATTTCATTTAGTAACAAAAACATAGCCGCAGCATCCCGCGATCTTAGTAATCTTAGTAATGGATTTCTCCACACATTTATAAGGACTGGAAAGTTCTATTTAAGGCGCCACATTTTCACGTACAAATGTGATATAAAAGGCAAAGTGAATTAATGTTCCCAAGAGCATCCATTGTCTTTGCACTGCTTGCCATCTTTGCCGCATTGTTCGCCTCAAAGTTCAGTACACAGCTCAGTAAGCTGGCATCAACAACGCTTATCCATCGTCACTCTTCAAACATGACATCTACTCCATCACTCTTTGATGCCTCCAAGCCGAAGACTCCGGTGTTCTTCGTGAGTCATGGTGGTCCAACTTTCATGTATCCAGATGATGATTTTGGTGAGCCAAATGCTTATAAAGCCGTTTCTAAATTGGGCAAGTTCATCAAAAACACGATTAAACCACAATTCGTCGTCGTTGTCAGTGCCCATTGGGAAGGCAGAGACGCCATTGAGATCGCTATACCAGGTAATGTCTTCTCTGAAAGTGGTAAATTGGAGAATGAGTTGATCTACGATTTCTACGGGTTCCCAGATTACATGTACAAAGAACAATTCCATACCCCTGCTTCCATTGAACTTGCAAAAGACGTTAAGAACAAATTGGAAACTGCCGGTATCTCTGCCAAACTCACCAATAGAGGCATTGACCATGGTGTTTGGGTCCCTTTCAAAGTGGCATTCTCCACAAACAAAGAAGAGAGTGAATACTGGGATGTTGATGTCCCACTTGTTCAAGTGTCTTTAAAGAGAACAGACGATTTTGAAATTCACAGAGAGCTCGGTAAAGTGCTTTCCCAATACCGTGAGTTGGGTGGTCTTGTCATCTGTTCCGGTATGTCCGTCCATAACCTTAGAGACATGGGCCAGGCAATGTATCTTGGTAAACCGATGCCATATGTCGCCCCATTCAACAAACTTCTCACAGGGGTCATGTCAAACACTGGTGATGACCGTTTCCAACAGTTGAATAACCTGAAAACAGAACATAACAAGCTCTTAAGACAAGCACATCCAACGTTGGAACATTTTATGCCAATTGTGGTCGCTGCCGGTGCAGCTGATCAAGAGCCTGCTAAAGAGCTCTACATGAGTGCTAGTCTATCTCTTGGTTGGGGTCTATACCAACTAGGCTCTTACGAGAAGGAGGTCAAGATCTGATCGGTTTCATATATAAATAAGACATATATACATGTCCATATAGAATAAATAATGTAGAAAGTTGTAGCTTCCCAATAAATAATGGTAAAATAAATATAAATCAGAATCCTAAAAGATTCTTGATCTCAGTTTCAATCTGGCTTTTATCCAAACCTTCCAAACTCTTCTTCAACTCTTGTCCCTTTTCAAGTCTAACAAACACCGTTGGCTTAGCAAATGACGCTTCACGGATCAAGATAGGCAACTCTGGGTTGTTCTTCGAGAGCACCGGATACGAACTCGTGATGAAAGATCTATACGTAAGGGGATTAGTAACCGTGCGGGGGTATTGCCTCAGTGGAAGAAAACATACCTGAGAGCAGTGGACGACTCAGCAGCCTGTGATAGGTGGAATCTGATCTCCTTAACAGCACTTCCAACAACGTATTTGGACATTCTCTGTGGTGTATTTTCACTGTGTTTTCAGCATAAAGAGTTCAAGTGTTGTTACAAAGGCGCGCGCTATCATTCGTTCAATGTGGGGCCACAATGGGCACGTCTCAAAATGGCAGACGGTACGGGACACACTTTATATATAAATTATAGCAGTTTCATTAAATTAATCATCAAAAAAAGGGAATGGTGGGTATAGTGTGTTATTTCACGTCATTTAGATGTCTCATCACGCCGTGTCTTTCAACGTACAACCCACAAGCATTACAAAGTTTTGTTCCACCTGGCCCATTTCTCCATTGACTCGACCGTGTTATTCCACAATGGGCACATATTCTCTCGGACCGTGGTAAGTTATGGGGCTGCAGGCTGGTTGAATCAAGATCGATATCATGACCATCTTCGTCATCATCATCATGTGGTGCCTCTTGATCATCAAGGACATTGGAAAAGGAAAGAGTACGGCGACGTTTGTGTGTTGGATCTGGCTGGGTATTTCTCCTCTTCGAGTTTGACCCACCTTCAGGGGAAGTATGAAGTGAAGAGCGTCTTGTCCTCATTCTCGAAGGGGATGATTCACTTTCTGAACTTTTCCCCGTCTCGGGCCGTGTAACATCTGGTGTCAATCGATTATGATCTGGTGATTGATCTGACATAAAAGAATCAATATGTGGAGAAATTGGATCAGGGGACACTGAATCACTTTTGATTGGAACGTCTTTGAGATGTTTCGATCTTGGAGGGATCTTCAAATTCTGGAATTGTGACAAGAAACTCGTCAAACCGGCATCCACCATGTCTTGAATACCATCATTAGCACGAATGTGTTTACCTAGGTGTTGATTTCTGTTATCTTTTCTAGTAAATGCACGGTCACAACCTTGAACTGGACATGCGTAAAACTTATTAGCAGAGTGTTTCGATTGGAAGTGTCTCTTAAGATGTTCGGCCCTCTTGAAGTTCATACCACACTCGTTACATGTATGAGGACGGTCAGATTTCTTTGGTGACGTCTCAGTAACTGATTCTTTATTTTTGGCCTTATGAGATGGTTTCTTCTTACCCGTTTCAATTTCAATGGTATCTTCAACCTTCTCACCATGTTTGCTACTCTTATGACGAGCCAAACTAATTCTCTTATCAAATCTCGTGCCACATAGAGAACATTCGAATGGGAAATCAAACGCTTCCCACTCATGTTTTCTCTTCTCCACTTCTTTCTTCCTCCGAGCACTGATAGCTGAGTGGAACGAACGATCAGCTCTCAAATAGACACTAAGAACATCACCGGTACGTAACCCGAATTCATTAGCGGTCTTCCCAGAGTCAACCACTTTGTTGTCATGCACAAACGCGAGACGTTTCAAAGGTATTCCATTAGCTTTGTGTTCGACATACTTCTCGAATGCCACTTCTAATATCTCATCTTTCTTGACTCGGAACAACATACGATGGTTGATTGAAGTTTGGAAATGTTTCTCAAATTGAAGCACAATCTCATCGCTGCTAGCTGGAGCAGCCAAGGGTTCAGTTTCGATGGGTGAAGATGCTAATCTTTGTGGAGTGGCAGGTAGTGAGGATGGAAGTCGAGTTAAAAGAGTAGCAGCAGCGGTGACGGAAGGTTCCTCATCCACGGAAATTTTGGTTGGTGAGGGCGTTTTTGTCTCCTGTTTCAAAGGATATGGTACAAACTGTGGGTTTGGAGGAGGAGGAGGAGGATGGGGCTGTAGAATACCTATGGGGAGACTTTCGTGGATGTGTGGGAGAGGGATTGTTTTACTGGGTGAATGGAATGTTTGATCCAAAGTGTTTCTGTTCAATATTGAGTTGAGTCTGATTGGAACTTCATCCTGGACCGATGTGGCTGCGGTGGTTGGGGTGTTAATATCCCTGGGGCTTCTATTGGCTGCAAGTGCCATTAACGGTGAAATGATTTGATGTTGAGCCATGTGAGCATCGAGTTCAACTTCCAACGCAAACACTAAAGGACAACTTGGGTCACCACAGAAAAACAGTCCAGCGGTGTTGTAATGCACATTCATATGTCTGAGAAGCTCATCTGATTGTTCTTTGAAGAGAAGACCACAACCCCTGTGATTACATCTGAACAACCCCTGAGGCGGAGTTGCAGTGCCTATCAAGTCTGCAAAGAGCACACGTCTCTGTCCTTGTTGAACGACCCTTACGACGTCTCCTTGTTCCATCATAAGCGTTTCCGGGGTGTTTTGCGGTTGGATTGCGTTATCCATGAATATGAACTCAAGTCCCTGGAAATTGGTAGGTAGCCCCATGTAACCGACATAGTACTGGAAAAGGTACCCCAGGGGCATAGAACGGGTCGTTTGTAGAAGCACTCTATGTGAAGGCCCAGCCAAATCGCCAAACTGGAGTTCAATTTGTACAATGAGGGAATCTTCGGTTGACCCCTTGAAGGGGGTTATATTGGGCTTATCAGTGGCAGAAGGAAGCCGGTAATGCTCCATAGTAAGGGGGGAAGGGTGCAACGTTGATGGCCCCGGCTGTGTAAAAGCTCCCGAAAAGTGTGATGCTAACCGTCAAGAAGGTGTTTCTGTTGGTGTGTGTGGTGGTTGTATTTTCAATCTAAAAGAGATCTCTGCCTTTCAACCCTCAGATCTCTTCGCACTAAGTTTTTAAGGGGGGCCGATTTGTAAGGGCTTCGCTACAGGGCACACAATTGCGGGGGTAAAAAACGAAAAAGATCTCGGATTTGCCGGTGTTTATAAGCATATACTTTTGTAGATAGATCTTCAAAGTGACAGATATGGTGATGTATATGGGTTTAACTAGATAATTGCACTTTGTCCGATGGCTAAAGCGTATCTGTGGAAGGAACTACCAATATACTAAAGCCCCTGCTTAAGGAGCCGACATAGGCCGGTTGCATCAATTATACATCAGCAATAAAGCTGATATGTAATATGATGAGTGGATAATAACATCCATTTGTTTGTGTATTAAACCAAAACAAATTCCATTAAACTATTAAAAACTACGTGTAAAAAGCCACAAAAATGAGGAGGTTCCCACCCCCCTGTTATGTGTCTGTGGAGGGATGCGGGCGTGCTGCCCTTAACAATCGAACCGAAATTAAAATGCGCGCGTGCGTCGACTTCCCGATTTGGAATTCGCGTCTTTAATTATCCACTATTGTATATTTTGTCTCTCGCGTCTCTCGGACACGAGACGTAAACAACTTTTTAAAAGCAGCTCTCTTTCTCATAACTCCTTCAACTAAAACGGCCACACCTTCCTATTTGATCACCTGAATATATAATGGACGGATTGGTTGATCTCCCCAATGAGATCCTTTCGCTGGTCATCAGCAAGTTGTTCCCCGAAGATGTGGAGAACCTCTGTGCAACGCATTCACAAATCAGACATAGATTCAAAGACCTCGTTTGTCTCATTTCGAATGCTACAAAGACCCGTTTCAAACACATCCAAACGCGTGAAATCTTGAAAGACGATTCGCCAGACGCGTCATCAATGGAATCATTGAACAAGAAGTTTGCATATGTTATCATCGAGACCACATTGACAAATGTAGCTGATCTCAAACCATTCCAACGAGTATCCAAGCAAATCAGTTGTCATGTATCATTATCAGGTCCACTTCTTGGAAAATTGAATTCGAGTTCACTTGAAAAAGTTGTTGATTTCACGTTGATAAGTCGTGGTGAGTTTTGGACCGATATGGAGGATAGCGAAACGTTTAATGCCGACTTGGACGAGTGTATTATCCAATCAGTCACTTTTGAAGACACTACACTATTGACACTTGACAAGTCAACAGCAAGGCTGCCACGTCTAAGATTCCCCAAAGTGACTCAGCTGAACTGTCTTCAGGAATTTCGTGATTATGGTGATTTGTCTTTAGATCTTCCTAGTTTGGAAGAGGTTATTGTCTCGGGTACAATGTGGTCAATTAAAAGATTTGTCAACTTCAAGAACCCGTTGCTGAAGACGCTCAAAGCTGCAAATATCAACGATAAATCTTCATGGGAGGATATCAATTGGCCAACACTTACACATATCATACCATCAACGGCGTACCAACGGTTCAGTAGGATCAAAATGCATCGTGCAACTTTTGAAAATCTGATTGTTTTGAAGCTTCATGACGTTATGGAAGTCAAATCATTGAGAGTGCCAAAGTTGAAGGAATTGTCTTTGATAAATAGACCACAATTTGATACACCGTGTCTTGAGATATCAATTGAAGATATTGTCGCTCCATCATTGACATCGCTGAATTTGGAAGCTGCAAGACTCACCAAATTTCTGGATGTCAAGACATCCAAGTCATTGACTTCTGCTTCTTTGCTCTTCCATTATCGAACCGTTGAATTCCCCAAGGAAAGTTTTGATTTCCAATGTCTCAAATTTATGGAGAGTCTTGTCCTTGCCAAAGCGGATGCTATATTGTTGCATACACCAATGTTAAAGTCATTGGATCTGAAAGCATTTGATACGAAATCCAACAAAGCAAAATATGGATTCCCTTTACTAGAATCATTGACAATCTCTGAAAGGATAACAATTCCACAAATCCCCATCACACAAACTCCCAAGCTTACCACCCTTTCACTTTTGAGGTTTGAAGGACCACTTGAATCATCTGTGTTATCCTCACATTTCCCCCTTGTGAACAACTTTACAATTGGCGCTAACAAAGTATCACCAATTACAGGTTTCCATAGCAAACAACTCCACAAATTGGAAATCATCACTGCATCAGGGGGTCCATTAAAGATGAGTGATTGTCATTTACCAAATCTTACAACGTTTATTGCAGAGGATCAAGGTCATAAACGCAGATTCTCCCAATATGCCCATCTCAGTACATTTGACATTACGGCACCCAAATTATCAGTTTTCAGTATTACACATCATAACATCGATGAGTTGAATCTCTCCGGATACCCTTTGTTGAAAGATGTTACCATTACTAAAACTGAGATTAGTAAATTACACCTTGGTCCAGGTGAACATCTTGAGAAGTTGGATGTCACAAAGAACCCGAAGTTGAGGAGATTTGTAATTGGTACCGTGGATAAAGTGAAAGGAAACATAAGTTACGATCATGCCCCAAGCAATTTGATCTTTGGAGGCTTTCCTAACTCAGATGATGACCTGGTTGAGATCTGTCCACAACTCTTTTATGAAGACTTCATGTACTAATTTGACTGGTACACTTTGACTTAACACACGTATACATATAGGAACATTCTATTAATACATGGACTTGACTTAAATAACCGTAATTGACTGAGAATGAATGATAAATGGAGTATATAGAGCTTGAAGCCTGAGAGCATGGTGTCCGGGTGTTGGTACGCGCCACACTTCCATCCGCGACGACTTGTCGAGGAAATTTTCATAACTTGAAGCACCAACTCCACACTTTAAAGAGACGATTCAGACATACGTGAAAAAGTGGTCATGTTCAGACTTGGAAGACTCCCACAGGCTGTGAGTCCGTGTGTGAGATTCTACGCGACTGTCGGTGCCACAACAAAAGCTACTCCAAAGGCTGCCGTTCAATACTTCAAGGACCCACTCTCTAGAAAGACATATCTCATCAACAGATACCAATCGCTGCTTTCCGATGCCCAGATAGTGCTCTTCCTCCATCACAACAACCTCCTCAAGTCCGAGATCAACACATACAGAGACCAGATCAGATCGTTCGGTGGAGACCTCACAGTGGTTAGAAACAACCTGTTCAAAGCGTATCTCAGATCTGAGAACGAAGTTGAACCGGCAAGCTTGGAAGCTTATAAGAAGAACAAACGTGTGAGACACCCATTGTCACCACTTCTCAGTGGTCCAACTGCCATTGTCACCATCAAGGAGAACAATCCACAAGTTGTTAATAAGATCTTGAAATTCACAAACACTACAAATGAAAAGTTGTTTGTCGTTGGTGCACGTATCGAGAACAATCTCTTTGACATCAAACAGATCAATCAATTCAAAGAGCTTCCGACAAAAGAACAACTTCATGCCCAATTGGCCGGTATGCTCACGGTGCTCAGTGGTGCCGGATTGGTTCAAACTTTACAAGCTGCCTCACAGCATTTGTATCTGTCTCTCGATGCACACAGAAAGAACATCGATCCAAGTGAAAAGACAGAAGATCAGTGATTATATTGTACATATAAAATCCTCCATATATATATCTTGATGACATAATCAGCTTAGTTTTCGCGAAACGCCCATTTTTATATAAATTCCTTTGAGAATTCCTTCTCTACCACTTGGTTTTGATGTAACTTGCTTCAAATTGGAAAAGGCCCTATGAAGTCCAGATGCCACTATGATCATGCATCTGATGTTTTCAGCTGAGTCAACTCAAATATCCGTTAACGAAAGATCTCATAAGTAAAATTTGTGAGTATGGCTCAGATGATACGTCTATGCCATCACTTACACACAAAGAGACACACATTGATCAATGTAATCTATTGAGACCGCTGTTTAGAACAGTGTGATTGATTCATAAGCATGATCATTGTGATGTTTGAACAATTTTGAGAAGGGTTTTATTCATTACTATATTATATGTAATAGATACTTCCTCCTTCTCTATCATCAAGAATGTAAATTAATAGACGTAGACCTCTATATACAAGGGGAACTGAAATACAACAAAACAACAACAAAAACCCATGAAACACACTTTTCTATATCTCTAATGAGGTTTAGTTCTTACCGAAAGCCTTGTCAAACATTGGAATCAAAGACTGGGCCAAGGCAAAGGAGAAGACAAGTTTTGGACCGGTGGTCAACAACTTTGGTGTCAAACCTTTGAAGAAAGAGGTGATACCCTCATTCTTCAACATGTTCTTCATGATGGTCAAACCGGACTCTGGGTTCTCAAAGTTTCTGTTTTGAATTCTGGTCTTGATGACATCCAATGGTGCAGAGACGATCAAAGAAGCAGAAGCACCACAGATGGAGGAGACAAAGTTCTGGGACCATGTAGCCTGAGAGTAATCCTGTAAGCCTAAGATGTACTCCTTAGCGAAGGCGTTACCACCGAACAGTGCGAAAGAACCTGGAGCGTTTCTAGCCATGGTCCAACCCCAACCTCTGTACAAACCGAGACCTTCATCTTGGATGATCTTAAGGAAACCACGACCTCTGAAAGATTCTGGGTTTGTCTGTCTCTTAATCTTCAAAACGTCCAATGGGAGAAGAACAACCTCACCGATACCGATCAAAGAACCGGCAGTAGCAGAGAGCAAAGCCTTACCGGTCTTAGAACCGAAAGCGTTGTCATAAGTGGCCTTGAAGTTCTTAGTCAAGAACTCATTGGCAAATGGTTGACCACCGTATTTATAAACTCTTTGAAGGATCTTGTAAACGGCAGCGTAACCCAAACCTGGGAACAAAGTGAAGAGTCTCTTACCCAAGGCCTCAGAAGCGTGTTCTCTGAAGATAACAGAGTTCAATTGGGTCAAATTGGTGACTTTGGTGTTGTTGGACATGAGTCTCTTAGAAACGGTGTCCACTGGGTGGAAAACACCGATCTCGCAGATACCGGCAGAGGCGGAGCCGAGCACTCTGGCAATACCAGACTGCTTCTTGTCAGTGTGGGAAGGAGACATCTTTGTATTCTTGTTCGTTTATGGAGAGATGAGCTGCCCATTAAGAGTCACTAGTGGGAGATTTTTCATTAGATTTTTTTTTTTCTAGGCGCGCGGACCGGAGGAAAATCAAGCCCCGGTAACGCTCATGCAGAGACTGATAAGGATTTACCAGAGATGTGTGGGATTTATGGCTTTGTAAATGGGATAAATGGATTCTACGTGCAAAATTGACCTAAGAAATGATAAACTGACGCTTTATTTATTACCATTAATCAGTGGCCAACTTCCTCTCACCCGCGAAGACCTTGATAACCGTACATTATAACAGATCTAATGATAGATTGACAGCCAATTGAAGAGATAATTGACAAACAAAGCATATCTCATACTAATAACCAAATATAAATATAAATATAAATACAATAAAAACCCCACTTATGTGGTTGCCAGGACAACGCCCATCCCACAACGGGCGAATGACCGAGCGCGAATCGAACAAACCGAAAAATCGTCCATTGGAAAGCTCAACAAAAACACCACTTCAACCACTTGATTGTCCAATTCCCCATTCAATCTAAGAATTATGTCCTCCGTTGAAGAACTCAAAGACCTCGTCCACAAGCTCCAGGACAGAATCCAGCACCTTGAGCAGAAGGCTGGCCTCGTCCCAGTCGTGCCAAAGTCCATCCGTATGGTGTTGATCGGCCCACCAGGTGCCGGTAAAGGTACCCAGGCTCCAAACCTTAAGGAGAAGTTCTGTGCTTGTCACTTGGCCACTGGTGACATGCTCAGATCCCAGGTCGCCAAGAAGACCGAGCTCGGTCTCGAGGCCAAGAAGATTATGGACCAAGGTGGTCTCGTCTCCGACGACATCATGGTTAACATGATCAAATCCGAATTGGAGAACAACCCAGAGTGTAAGTCCGGTTTCATCCTCGACGGTTTCCCAAGAACCATCCCACAGGCTGAGAAGCTCGATGAGATGCTCAAGCTCAGCAACAAGCCATTGGAGAAGGCTGTTGAACTTAAGATCGATGACGAACTCCTCGTTGCCAGAATCACCGGTAGACTCGTTCACCCAGCTTCTGGTAGATCTTACCACAAGCTCTTCAACCCACCAAAGAAGGAGATGACCGACGACGTCACCGGTGAGCCATTGGTCCAAAGATCCGATGACAACGCTGAGGCTTTGAAGAAGAGATTGGTGACTTACCACCAGCAGACTGAGCCAATTGTCGAGTACTACAAGAAGACCAACATCTGGTCCGGTATTGACGCCTCCCAGGCTCCACCAAAGGTCTGGTCCGACATCCTCAAGTGTTTGGGTCAATAAATATCATCCAGGGGATGATATGAACATCAATTGCAAAAAAACTTATATATATATAACACAATTTCGAATTGCTACGGCATTGTTCTATAGTTACAAAGCATTGTTTATTGTAGTTTTCCTAACTACCAATAAGCATATATGGCTGCATGTTTGAACGTAATGCAAATGAATCATATTATGATGGTGTAAATGTCTATATCTTCAAGCCGAAGTCTCGGTCTTTGTCTTTTTTCCATTGTTTAAGATGTTACTTAACAATTTGAAATCAACTTTAGTAGCAACACCATCATCTCTATTTCTTTTACCATAGTTTTGAGTCTCTTCGAAACAAGTCTCATGGAAGATCTTACCATTCTTCTTAACGGCACCTTCCCAAATCCATTCACCTAAATCATCATCAAACTTGGCTTTCATAACCTCTTTACAAACACCACAAATACATGTCATATCGGTGTTGTCCTCGGGAACGCTAACGTATTGTCTCTCTTTTTTAACTTTTTTAACTTCTTTAACGTCTTCATCGACAGCACCAATGACTTCTTCATCTCTAAACGAAACAAATTCTTGGTCATCCAAATACCAATTTCTAGAAGATGCAACTGAACCATCTCTCAACTTCTTATTAACTCTAAAATGCCAATCCAAATGGGCACGACTCTTAGCCTGACCTGCAGCACTATTAGAGAATCTCTTACCGCAAGTACCACATTTGTTAGGTTTGGCAGTGATGAATAGTTGAACATAGGTCTCTGTTGGATCTAAAGTGAGGAACTTGGCAGTGATGTCATATGAGGAAAGTGGCGAAGTCGTTGATGTCATTGGTGTTGGTGTTGGTGTTGAAGATGCGGCATTGGCTTTTTGAAGAATGGACGAGAGTAACGATGTAGATGGAATAGCAGGACGTTTAATCACACCTTTGGATGAAAGGTGTGAAAGGATAGATGAAAGGTTGGCAGAAGACGAAGAAGAAGAAGCTGTTGAATTCGAAGAAGAAGGTGGAGGTGTTGCAGATTTGACACCCGGTTTCAAGTTCAAAAGGTTCCCAAGATTACCGATACCTAATGGATTCTTCGCTGATTGTGGTGGTGGAACAACCGGTGGCGCACTAGAAGTTGTTGGCACAGGTGGTGGAACAGATGTGTTTTGAAGGATGTTGTGCAAGTTTGGCACTGGTTGAACAAGAGGTGGTGATCTGACAGGTGGTGTGTTTCTTAATAGAGATTCCTCTTGTCTCGTCATCTCATCCAATTGTAACTTGGCAGCCTCGAGCTGTTGTGGTGGGAGTTGTTCACTCTGAATGGCAGCTCTTAACTGGTGAATTATGCTTAGCTTCTGACCAATTCTCTCATCACCTGGACTGAGATACTGTCTCTGTTCAGTCAAATGCAGTAATCTGTCAATGATTGGGAACAACGCCTGAGAGCTGATCATCTGGTGCTGTTGTGGCTTGTTTTGGTAAGCACCATACTGTTGTTGTTGAGATTGGTAGACACTCGAGGCCTTGATCAAGAACTTTTCAATCTTGTTGATCGGTTCTTCTGGGAAGACCGGTAAGCCACTCGACGTGGTTGCTGTCTTCCAAGTCTTAAAGAGATCAATCAACTTCTGTCTCGTTGGATCGTCAACCAAAAGGTATGCATGTGTGTAAGTCTGGAACAATTTCTGACTAAACAATAAGGAATATGGACTTCCAACGTTTTTGCAAATGGAATCCAACAAGTAGAAGGCAAAGAGTTTCTGATTTGGATAAGCCTGTGGACGGACACGTTAGTAAAAACTATCTATTATGTAAAGAGGGGGGAAGGAACATACCTTCTCAATTCTCTGCTCTACAGCGGCAGTGATGAATTCAGCAGCGTTAATATTCTCCTGTGCAATCATTGTCAAGGTTGTAATGATTGGCCTGGAGTTGAAAGTCAAGTCGTTGAGAGAGACTGCAAAGTCCTCACCAATTTGTCGAAGTTCCTGATCCATGGCAACAATCAAAGGGAATAGGTATTATCAAAAAGAAAGACAAAGCAGAGAGTAAACAATGCAATAAAAGATATGTTTATATACACAAGAAGCGCCCGTTTTGTGATTTCTTAACACCAAACAAACAATGGATGTCAGCACAGCAAAAAGGCGGGGCAACAGTATGAGTACAAGATCCCTCAAAAGACAAGAAGATCGAGTGCTTCACTAAATATAACAACAATTCCCGTGGCAATGACCTTTTTATTTGTTTGTTGTTGGATGAGTTAATTCGCCTCTCAAATTTTGGGAAAACGTCGCGCGAAACCGCCAGCCCAGCCAGCTGCATAACCCGCACGGTGGAGCGCTGTGTGGGTTATGCCACACCCGGACACCACTCTGGACCTAGACCTTAGATGATCATTCTCTATTTGACCTTTAAAGTCGTGTTATTACTTAGTTAAGCAAATACAAAGCACACATAGATCAATACACTGTCATTTTCACTAATATAATGTATTCAATTGCTGATATTCACATGGACTGGATAGATGACTTCGATCATGAGGGTAGTCATTCGTCTACTGTATACTGCAATGGTTACATATAAGCTCGTAGCATGATATATACTATATACACTACAAGAGACGTCAAATACAACACTTCAATCACCGTATAATGCTTCGAAATTGCTCGTCCAAGAGATGTTCCCAGCTACAACTGGCACGTGTAAAATTGGCAGCTCTCAGCTTTAAAAAAAAAGTACGCGTTTTTGACGATGACCTTCTTCCTTAGAACAACAACAACGTTAACTGAGGCAGTGCACTACTCTCTTCTTGTAATATATCACAGGGCACAGCCATGAGTTACAGAGGGCGCAACCGCCGTGGAGGCTTCAATAACGGGGGTATGACCTACGATTCAACGCCCGCAAACGGTGGTGGAGCGCTTCAAGGCCATCAACTTACACAGGCGGCCGCTTTGCAACAGCAGGCCAGCGCCATCACCATCGAGGTGCGTGGTTGGCAAGGCGCTACGAAAGACGAATGTGTCAATTTCATTTCGAGGAAATGCGGAACCGCGTTACAGAACTCAGTCGTTGAAGGAGACGCCATCGTGGGTTCCGTTCGCAACCAAAGTGAAGCTGATGGTTTGTTAAAATGGAATGGTGTTCGTTTCGCTGGTAATGCACTCAAGTTCACTGCCCGCTCTGCAGGCACGTTGAACACCATCGACATGCTCAAGAGATTCTTGCAACGTCGTTACAACCCACAGATCAAGATGCTCGATCTCTCAAACATTGCATCAGACCCAGAATTACAACAACAAGGTGGTATCACAAGCATTTCTACACAGAGTAAGATGTTTGCTGCACTTATGAAGATTGCACAGACGGAGAATCTTGCCGTTGAGAGTGTCAACTTGTCCGAGAACAACCTCGAAGACCTCACTGGTGTCTCGCCATTGTCCCAGACTTTCCCAAACTTGGTCAACTTGGCTCTCTCTAACAACAGAATCACCAAACTTAGATCATTGGAGCTTTGGAAGAACAAGTTCCGTTCCCTCCGTGAATTGGTCATGGGTGGTAACCCAATCACCATGGACCCACAGTATAAAAATGAAGTTGCAAAGACTTTCCCACGTCTCGTTGTCCTTGACGGTATCGTGATTCGTGATGAGAACAAACTTAGGGCCATTTACGAACTCCCTGTTCAACGCAAACAGTTCTTTTTCGAAAACACCGATATTCAACAAATATCTACACAGTTTATCGCTAACTTCCTTCAATGTTGGGATAATGACCGTTCACAGATCTTGCCACTTTACACCCCAGACTCTCAATTCTCCGTTTCAATGGACTCTTCAGTTCCAAATGACGCGTCTGCTGCTGATGTCTCATTTGGTTACTACATCCCAATTTCAAGAAACCTTTCTCGTGTCTCTTCGGAACGTGCACGTAAAGAGAGACTTGGACACGGTACTGAACAGATTGCCAAACTTTTCCAACAACTCCCAAAGACCAAACATAAATTGGACACGGATCCGTCGGCTTATTCCATGGAGGCATGGAGATTTGAAAAAGCCAATGGTATCATCATCTCATTGCATGGAGAGTTCCAAGAAACAGGTGCTCCACAGATTGATGCCAACAACAACAATAACAACGGTCGTGGTCATAGACGTAATGGAGTCACAGGATCTGCATCATCAAAACTCACACCAAAATCATTCGATAGAGTATTCATCATCATCCCAACTGCCAACTCCATCATCATTGCATCTGATCTCTTAATCGTGAGGCCACTTGCAAGTCATAAAGCATGGGATGAGACCACCAATACACCACCATCGGTACAACAACCACAACCATCTCAACCGACATCTCAACCAAATTCGCAATCACCTGCTCCACAGATACCATTCCCAGATGCATTGACACCTGTGCAGAAAGATATTGCAACGAGGTTGATGATGGAGACAAAATTAAACATGCAATTCACCTTGATGTTAGCTGAACAGGCTGGTTGGAATTATGAGACCGCATTGGCTGGATTCCAACAGAGTCAACAATTGGGACAAATTCCTCAAGAAGCATTTCAATGATCATCAATCATCATGTATTTAGATCGCTTGAATGAAGTGTAACATGTTATATAAGTTCTACGTAGATATAAGCAAAATATAAAAAAAGTCCCTCTATAACACCTAATTAGTTGAAAGTAGCATGCATTAAGAACCTCTTAATGTCATTGTGATTCGTCTCTCCACTCGTTTTGAATCGGGAACTCCTCTAGTGTAGGAGTGGGTTCTAATTCATCTTCTTTGGAATCTTCTTTGTCTTTCACCCCATTCAAAACATCTTCTTTATCACTTTCCTTATCACTCTCAACGTCCTCTTTTTTCAACCTTGCGGATCCTGGAACCGGTAGTGAAAACGAATTATCATCCATTGTAACGGTCTTATCATTTTCTTCACCACCATCACCCATGGATTTTGGAGACATCAGAATTGGTGTACTGGCTGTTAACGGATCCGTTACTCTAAATGACTGAATAGATTGTTGATGACTTAGTATCGGTTTGGTTGCAAAGACACCTCTGTTGAAACTGAGTCCGTTATCATCGGTATGAATTATTGATTCCCTTTTAGATATGTCAGTGGTGGTTGAATGTATCGAAGTTGAACTTGGTGCTTGAAATGTATGGTTTTCACTTTCTTCTTCCTCATCGTCATCAGCGGATGTGAATGGATCTGGACATTGTGCAATCAACTCATCCAATCCACCACCAGACCAACCTTTTCTTGCAATTCCTTCATAAATCTCAACTTGTGCACGAACAACAGACCCAACTTGAGTGAGAATGTTATTTGAAGTGTCTTGTACAAGATCGAACGACGATTGGTAATATTCGTGTTTCAACTTATCAATCTCATCAATGTGTGATGTCAGTTGCATGAGCTTTGTTCTGTATGCAACCAAATTTCTCGTTTTGGATTTGGAAAGTTTGGCATTCTCCCTCTCTTGTTGTTTAAGTTCACGAACACGATCCCTAATCTCAATTTTAAAAGATTCATCATTCTCCTTGGATTGCTCTTTAAACTTGGAAACCTCACGCCTCACCGGAACTTCAAATGACTCACCAACGCTATGTGCCAGTAACTGTTGATGATTGGCAACGAGGAAGAAGAGACCACCAGCGGATAAAAGCCCTTCAGCTGCTGTCCCTGCACCTTTACACTTTGCGGTCTTCTCCAAAGCGGCTCCAAAATCTCCAGCGGCCTCTGCTACCACCAACAGTGCTTTCCTATATTTCTCCGAAGCGGTTAAGAGCTCTTCAAGTGACTCAGTGGTATGGGAGATCTCTGTCTTGGTCACCAGGCTTCTAAAATCGAGCGTCGAGGGCGTGAAGGAGGTATACGAACTCAGTGATTGTTTACGGGAGTGCATCGATGGTGGGAATTGCTGTTGATGTGAGGGCTCCAAGGATGGAGACAATGAGTTTGACACAGAGCCTCCATTGAGATAAGGATAGAACTCCGTGAGATGCGTGGCTTTGGAATACCGTGTTGGCGATGTTGTTCTGGAACGTTGGTGGTCGTCTGTCATTTGTTTATGGTATGTTGACAAGCAGGGTTTTTGTGAATCAACCTCTTGGATATATACGGTGAAAAGGTAAACAAAGATAGGTAGAGAATCCTCAAAAGTGAAGCCAGTTCCCTCGAAAATGCAGTCAAATGGAAGGAATGATCGTAGAGAAAATCCTAGTTGTTATCGGTTTCCAAAGGCACGATTCCTCCAGTAAAAGATAAACAAAGAGCTCGCAATTTCGCCAGAAGCGCGCTCGCTCGAATTTCGCGGAGCTGGTCCCAGGTAAATCCCGGTAAACTCCGGTAACATAAAGACATAGAAAGTTAAGTTTATTTAGATGATCTGGGTATATATACAGGTTTATTAGATGATGTCCATTATTGGACATTTGTCTTCCTATGTCTTCTTCCATTCTTCTTCTTAGTCCCGGAAACTGGCACGTTTGTGTTTCCAGAGTGGTCTTCCCTAATGTTAGCAGTGAATTCATGGGTGTCTATTCTCATCGAAAATGCCTGTCTGTAAACGCTCTGTGAGGTCAATGGGTTCTTGTTGCCGGAATCGTTTCGTAAGATATCAACAATATCACCAATAGAAGTCGAAAAGGGGTGACAAGGATGTTCAAGTATTTGACGGAGCAACAGCGTCATGTGTAAGTCCAGATCGAAAATTGGGTAACCTGGGTCGGTGTTGCTGTTGATCAACTGAATTCCTCTGATGAAAATGGTATTGTGTTGTGCAATACCATTCCCTTCTTCAATGGATTGAAGCATCTCGTCACGAAGCTCTGACAAACCTTTTAATAACTTGGGGCCAATCGTAGAATGACTTTGAGAGTACAGTTCCTTGTACTTCTCGATCAACTCATGAAGTGTCATGGACGTCCTCGAGCTGGTTGGGATTCGATGCGCTGGCTTGACGAGACCATTCAGCATCCACTCGAGTTTACTCTCAAAGAGGAGTGACACACCTTTCCACTCTTTTTCAGAAACAATCGGGCGAACCTCCTTCCCGTATCTTGTTCTGATGACCTGTTCAACGATATCACAAACCGGCTTGGATTCAAATGAGATATCTTCAGTTTCAAGTTTCTGCACCAGTGGAGCTAATTCAGGAATATGATATTCAAAGATGGCGTTGATATTCCTCCACCAATCTTGAAAAGAAACATCAGTAGACAGTCTGCACTCTGCGGGCATCAGTGGTTTGATTAGCAATTGAAATATCTCTCTTTCGAACTTCACAATAAAGTGGGAAACTGGGGGATAAAGGCTCATATTTTTCATAAAGGCCTCAACGAGGCTTTCCGTAAGCGACTTCTGTTCCTCGAGCTCTTCTTTGGCCGATTCTAAGCTCAGAGTCTGCTCCTCCAGCTTTAATTTGAGCCTGCTGATTTCAGCACGGAGATCATCCTCCGTCATGTCATCGATGGACATCTCCTTCAAGGAGTCGGACAACTTTTCGTTCGGCATTATGAGTAGATCAGTAGAGCAGAGTTGCCATGAGTTGATCAGCAGACAAACAGACAAGCAAACAATCAAACAATCAAACAGTAGAATACACTAGGAGTTAACTAGTGAACTAGACATACCATCAGAGGTTCATGCAGAGGTTCCTCAGTTGTGTTCGGGTGCTCGTCAATTCCGACTCACAGCGTTTCCCGGAATTTACCCTTTTCGGAACACCAGCATCTCCGAGATAACGCGATAAGCATTCTTTTGACAGGAGACGCGTATATAAAGACAAACACGTTTCTCAATTTCATACCGTTTGGAAGAATAACAACATATAAACAAGCAGCAGATAACAAGTAAGCAGATGCCTCCAGTCAACGATATCTTCAAAGACAGACTTCGGTCTTCACTTCTTGCCCTTGTGGGGTCTCTCAGCGTCTTTACTTCTTCAGATGAAACTGCTTTGGTCGACAACAACGTACAATCACTCGATTATTCTACTCGTCAACAATGTGCACTTGACTTGCCCTTCTCATGCACAAACACCACCGACATGGATTTAGATCTTTGTTGTTTCGAATATCCTGGTGGCGTTGTTTTACAAACACAGTTCTGGGATTACCAACCAGCCACTGGTCCGAACGACTCATTCACACTTCATGGTCTCTGGCCTGATAACTGCGATGGCTCTTTTGAACAGTTCTGTGATAACTCTATGGAAATCTCCGATCCAGCTGGAATCATCGCTAATTATGACACCGAGTTACTCAATAAGATGCACAAATATTGGAAGGACTTCAAGGGCAATGACGAATACTTGTGGAAACACGAGTGGAACAAGCACGGTACTTGCTACTCAACTCTCAAGCCTTCTTGTTATGGAGGTAGCATGTCTGCAAACAAGAACGTTGTCGATTTCTTCAACCAATCTGTCAATCTCTTTGAATCTTTACCTACCTATGACTGGCTCGTTGAAGCTGGAATCAAACCATCAACCACAGAGACATACACCAAAGATCAAGTTCTGAAGGCATTGACATCCAAGTTTGGTGCAGAGCCATACATCAGATGTGACACGACCAATGCACTCATGGAAGTCTGGTACTTCCATCATCTCCGTGGTTCCGTCGTTGATGGTGAATACCTCCCAATTGACACATTGACCACATCTCGTTGCAGAGCTGAAGGTATCAGATTCCCACCAAAAATTCCAGGTCTGAAACCGACAAACACACCAGTTCCAGGTCCAAAACCAACAGGTACTAGAGGTTTTATCAGATTGAGTGGTCAAGAAGGTTGTCTCATTAGAAACGGTCATTGGTACACATCTGGTTCATGTGCCGGTTATTCATTGATCCAATTGGATACCGGGTCCGTCCATTTGAAGAGCTCTGGTGGTTATTGTGCAATCCATGAGGGAAGTTTCACCTGTGCTCATAGCGTTGCACCATTTGAATTTGAGTATGACCCAGATACTAAGCAAATTAGTGCTAATGGTCAAAGTACTTTCTCGGCTAGTGCCGTTCCAAGAGGTAAGGTTCAACAGAAGATTATGCTCGGTCATGGTGATATCGATTTCAACTTGTTGTATATCCAAGGATGAGCTACACAAAACCAATAAACACGTCATATGCATCTTTAATGACACTGTAGTTCACGCGCTTACTACGTCTGGTCATGGAGTGACGTGAATGCCTGCACACGTTGATTAACATCATTATAATAAAAAAAAATGCTACCTTAATTAATGAAATTTAGAAGCTTCTCTGTGTTCTCAAAGTCATCTTTCTTCGGTGTGAAGTCGAGCTTCATGACCCTTCTCGGTTTTGGAGTATCGTTCAACTTGGCCTGTTTCATGCTTTCAACCAAACTCTGTAGTCTCTCTTTTTCCTCTTTATCGGCTTTCCACTTCTGGTACATGTCACTGAAATTGGTGTCCATAAACTTTATGAATTGATTCAGTTTCTTAATCTCGGAAGCCAATAGCAGATTCTTCTTGTAAAGGTCATCATTCTTATATGATGAGGATTCTGAGTTCTTCAATTCATGTTGGTATTTTTCGAGTTGCAATTCCATGTCTTTCACTTGTGATTTCAAATGTTTCAACTCATAACCGACATCCGATTTCGCCAAGTCAATTGTGTAATCCGTTTCATTCTTGAGATTGTATTTCTTGACTAACTCTTCAAAATCATCTTCATAAGTAGCCTTCACCGTGCGATCTTCAACGTCATGACGTTGTGAAGATTTCTTCTTCTTCAGTGGAGAAATGGCATATTTCGGTCTTGCAATCACTGGACTACCACCATCACTTCTCAAAGCATCTGATGGTCTCAAATCAGGTATATCTCTGGGTCTGAATCCAAAACTCTGGGACTTCTTCGGTGAGATTCTCTTGGTCTTGTACGGTGTCGGTTCTGGAGAAGCACCAATTTCTCTGAGGAATTTCTCCCTTTTCTCTTTGTTCAATCTTGCGTCTTTTGTATAAGATTTCTCATTCAAGTATCTCAAGTTATCCATGTCCAATAGACTAGTATCCATATCACGCGACGATGTTTGAGCCCCAATTAGCGAGCCTCTCGAAGAACAATTCTTCTCACTTCTATGCCCTGGATGACCTGACCTTAATGGAGAGTTCCTTCTATATGGCTTTAACGGTGACATCGTACTCTCATCGTTGAAATCACGGCGAATGTTATCAACGGTATCTGTGAATCCGTCATTGGTCTCCCCAAGAACTTCCTTCACGAGCCGTTGTTTTGCCCTTCTGTTATTGAGACGAAGATTCGTCAATGTGGAGAGATCCGGGTCAGCATCTGCGTATCTGGATGGCATGGTGATATCTATGGGATGTTGATTCCAGCAAATTTGTGCTTGTAAGAAGGCGCCCTTTTCCATTTGTTTACATTTTTTGTTTCCTCGCTTTGTGCTATCGTTGTCCTAGCGATCTGTACTGCTGCCCCTACCGATGGAGTGATTACATAATCCACCCTCCCACGCGAGTTCAGGCTGCACGCGCGTCCTTTGAGATATCTCGCCAGTGTGGTTTCGTCATAATTTTGGCAATTAATGACTGAGTTCTGATAATGTTGATGGGAATAGATGATGTCAGTAATATCAATACAAATGACAAGTACAGTTGCTTCACACTACAAGAAGGAACTGGCAACCATTAGTTGTATATAGCTATGCATAGAAGCAACCACTAGCTTTGAACAGCATGAGCATCAGCTAATAATAACCTTGGCAGGAAGACAGTAACAAACAGTAACCTATCATAACAATAGGATGCAAAAATGATTGGTATCGAAATAGATACAGGCTGACGTATGCCTCATGACTAGAATGCCAGGCTGGCGCTGCAGCCTCATGACGCAAAACACCCGGACATCTCGGGCTCTTTGTGCTTCTTCGCGCAGTGGCAACCGGCGATCGAACAATACGAAGGCATTCCGATGCCGAGCACCATACTATTATGAACCCCCAACTGTGGGGGAGAATCAAGTGACATTCTCTTAACTTATAGAAACTCTTATAGACATCGCCCCCCCTTTTCTTCTCCTGTTCTTCCTTTTTTTAATTTTAGTTTGGGAGATGGCGACGTCTGGGCCCGCCCATGCGACCGTGACGTCATGCGAGATCAACACAAAGAGAAGTTCTAGAATCACCGGGCTGGTTGACCGTCCGCCCGCGGCGGGTCGCTTCTCAAGGGCTCCCAGCCGGAGGCCTGCCTAGCCGTCAGTCTGGCTCTGCTGGCTCTGCCTAGGGCGCGAAGCCGGCCACTGCCCAGCACTAGTGGGACTCCTGCCTAGGCTCCTCCCGGCTCCCGGCCCGGCAAGCAGGCTTCGCTGCAGCTGACCCTCTGCGATGCTCAGCCCGGCGACAAAAATAAACATGTACGAGGCTGGAGCAGGAAACCAAAACATGCTTAGAATTTCTGGCATCTTCTTCTTTTTCTTTTATAAAAACAATACAACTCAAACTAAATTAACCAAAAGACTTCCCCGTCCCGTCCCGCATCCCCTTTGTTATCATTCTGCCATCGACACACCGCTTGTTCATATCTGCTCCTCTCTCTCTCTCTTCCACGTCAACAAGAAACAAACACCCCACAGAAAAAGCTACTCAAAAAGACCAGCACACACACACGCCACATGGCCTCCGCAGAAAGCTCGCCTCGGCTGCCGCCAGACCACTGCTATTTCGCCTTTGAGAAGAGCAGCTCGTCTTCTTCGTCTGCGAGCCCACGCTCTAGAGCTCCGGCTTCGTTGGGCTCTTCGACTGCCTCGCCCGTTGTCGGCGTGGGCGTAGCCGCCGGCGTTACTAGAAACAGTTCCACCAAAAATAACTCGCCACCAGTGAGTTTCCCGTCAAAGAAGATGTTGGAGAGTAAACCCCTCCCAGCTTTACCGATGCTGCCGCCAATGCAGCAGATCACCATCACGGTGAGTCCGCCTTCGAGTCCGTTCAATTCGGTTGACCTCCAGAAAGCCGTCTCCAAGCTACCGCATCAGCTTAACGCTGCCGCCCATTCAAATAGCAAGTTCACCGACCTTGCTGGCATGGATGTCCACTCCATCAGCTCCACTGAAGAGTTCATCTCGCTGACAGAGCCGGCAGCACGTGCGGACTTTGACGTTGTGATCCTTGATCTCAGACCGTTCAACCAATACAACCACTCGCGTGTCAAGGATTCGCTTAGCATATGTGTTCCAACAACGCTTCTGAAACGTTCCTCGTTCCATTTGAGCAACATCTTCAAGACGATGGTTGCCTCACAGGAGCAAATATTGGAATCCAAGCTTGAGAGTGATCACGACCTTCGTGTCATCTTCTACGATACCTCTTCAGACGTTAAACATTGCTCGTTGCATTTGCACCAGATTATCAAAAAATTCAAGGACTCTATGGCCGATTACGATAAATCCATCGAGCTCTACATCGTTGACCATGGCTTCTCCATGTTTGAAAAAGATGATGACTCGTCTAGTTTGATTGACCACTCAAAATTCAAAAGTTCCGGTTTCAAAGACAACAACAACGCATCAGGTGGATTCTCTAACTTTGTCCTCCCATCAGCTGATCCAGCATCATCTTTCATTATGTCCTTGAAGAACAACAACGCATTCCCAGATACAAGAGGTACAGTGTTGAAAGCACCAGAGTTTAAAGACTCTAAGCAACTTCCTAAATGGCTTTCACGTTATACAGAACCTGGTGCTGTAAACTCTGTCATCTCGAACTTTTTGAACATTGAAAGCATGGAAAATGCTCGCATAGGTGCTTCGATCCAGAGACGTCCTTCTTCGGTGTCAAGCTCGGCCAATCGCTCTCCAAACTCGACACATTCACCCGGTGACTACATCACCCTCAACGGTTCCGAATACGGTTTCAAGAACAGATACCCAAATATTCTTCCATATGAACACTCCCGTGTCAAACTCATGCCATCTCCAATGTCATCATGTGGAACACCACTTGGTTCTAATCAACTTTTTGTCAGAACCACTTCCGCTGCATCTTCCTCTTCAACAACAAACAAACGTATTGACGACTATTTTAACGCAAATTTCCTGAGTGTTCCACAGGTCAACCCAGATGCCAAATATATCGCTACTCAGGCACCACTCCCTGCCACAATCAACGATTTCTGGAAAGTGGTGTGGCACAACAACGTTGAGGTGATTATCTCATTGACAGACCTCTCTGAACACGGTATGAAAAAAAGTGATGTCTATTGGCAAGAGAGTTCATTGGTGCATCTCGTTAGTGAAGAGGACAACTTTGGTGGCGTTGAAAATTTGACGGTGCGTACCATTGAATTGACAAAACGTGGTCATACAAGAACTGTTCATCAGTTACATTTCAAATGTTGGCCAGATTTCGGTGTTGTCAAACACAACGACATCCTTAACTTGATCCGTGTTAAGGATGAGTTCATCACAGACAAGAAATCCCCAGTTGTTGTCCATTGTTCTGCCGGTTGTGGAAGAACAGGTGTCTTCATCACCATTGATGTCCTCATCGAAGCCTTTAAGACCTTGGCAGTCACATCCTCTGCCAATGACATCAGTGGTATGGATCTATGGGGAACTGAAGAGGATTTGATCAATTACACAGTGCAACAACTACGCAAACAGAGAATCTCTATGGTTCAAAGCTTGGATCAGTTTGTGTTTTGTTATGAGACTATCTTGCAGTACTTTGCAAAACTACAGAGCATGGGGTAAAGAAAAGTTGATTTGATTTTAACCCATATATCATGATGAGGAATGAGAACCAGACATGTTTACGAAGAAAAAAAAAATGAATTACAATGTTACGAAATATATGTTTCTTGATAACAGTAGAACAATTAGAAGAACCTGGAACTAGCTCCAACTCTACCTCTCGCCTCATTGATCTCGTCAAGCACCTCACCACCACTCAAATCGGCTACTCGTTCAATGAGTGTTCCATCTCTTCTCTTTACTGCTTCCTCGAGAACTTGTTTCCATTCTCTCAATTGTAGCAGCAGAGAAGTCTTTTGCTCATAAGAAACTTTACCTCTTTGCAATAGCCTCAATGCTAATTTTTTTTCACCGGCTTTGATGCAACGGTCAATGATTGGCTCAAGACCAATGGATGGTTTTTCATTGATAGCCCATTCGTACAATTCGTCAAACCTCTGAGAGGTGATGTAGTGTTCCAATCTGAGATAACCCAATTTACGTTCTGGGAACTTGAACTCCTTAACGAGTTGTGTAGCACGGGCTTTCTGTGATATGGTCAAAAGTTTGAGTATTGTTTGTGATAATGAAAGGTCAGTGAAGTCAATGTTAAATTCGGTGGTCAGTTCTTCTTGACGAGTAGATAATGTGATTTGTTTCTCAAGTTGTTTGGTTACTGCCGAATTGCGTGTTGTGTATGTGTTGATGGCAAGCTGGATGCTAGATGCTGTGAATTTGGAAGTAGATAGTTCATAGTTTGCAAGTTCAATGACACGGTCTGCTTGGTTATAGAAGTCTCTTATAAGTTGTGGGTTTGTCCTGTGGAAGTATTCAAACACGTTGGAACTTGGCTTTGATGAATTTAAAAGTTTGAAGAATTGTGGATAGGACAATGTCGACTTCAAGATCAATATCGTCTCCAAAATGAGATCAATGTTTTGTGATTCAATTGATTTTTGTAAAGCCAATTCATGTTCCTCCATGGTCAATAATAATGGAATTTGCTTCTCAAACAATGACTCGAAGTTGATCAAGATCTTGGCTAAGTTGAGGCGACCCTCCTGGAATGCAACTTCTGCAACACGAGCAAATGAGATATATTTACCTTCACTCAGCTGTTGGAATCTGCTAAGCAATGATTGCGAGAGTTCTTCATCGCCCAATGTGGAGTATTTGATCTTGCAGCAAGCCCATGACACAAATACAACGTCCAAAGGTAACTTCAAGAACTTGGAGATTTGGAAAGCCTGTGCAAACTTCTGTCGCTTAACAAGTAACTCCACTACTCTCGTCACACCAAGGTGCTTGTAACTAGAATACGTCAAGAACAAACCAATGTCTGTGTCTCTGATCATATTCAAGATTCGAAGTTCATCACAAACTTTGACAAAGTTCTTAGCAGCATCACTCTCGCCTTTGATCATTTCCAATTGGGCTTTACCAAACGATGCGGCTTTCAAAAGCTTTTTTTGCCAATATGGATCAAACTCTTCCAATGCAGCATCTAATGAATCGTTAACTGCCTGTTGTAAACCATCGCCAATGATTCTTAGATTCTCATTAGCCTTTGGAGAGTGTCTCGAAAGTTTGTCAACTGCATCCATCAAGATGGCTGCTTTTGCACGAGAACCAATCTTGAAGCATTCAACAGTGGCATCACCAACTTTAGCAAGAATGTCAACACTGGTAGAAGTTAATATAGTCAATGAATCCTGTTCACTTTGTATCACATAACCATCGTAAAAGAACTCCAATTCACCACCGGGGGCAACGAGTTTGAGTGTCTCTTCGTATTGCAATGCAACTGCATCACTACCACACCATTTCATATCGATAGGTCTTGCACAATTCCAAGTCATGATAGCACGGTTGAATGTACTGGTAACAATCACAAGACCTTTTGATTGGCCCCACATGGATATAACGCGGCCATCGGCACTTGCGCTCATGAGATCGAATGGACCATCAACAGAACATCGGGTACACTCCCTTGAAGTGACTTTGAAGACATCGGTGTCCATACAGATGTAAATATCACCATTGACGACACACCAACTCTTGAAATCACCTCGGTCGTTCATATCTCTAACGAGACTAGATCTACCGGACCTTGAGAGACGTATGAGTCGATTGTCCTTCAATAGCACGACAATTCCCCTTTTTTCCAACTCCCAATGATGAACACCAACGACGTTAGCATCGAATCCGATGCCAAACTCATCAAAATCACCTTCAAATGTGTAATACCATCTTACCCTACCATTGCCCAACATGACACATAACTCCTCGTCCTGTGTCCATTTCAAACCGGAAACGCGTCCATTGACATGATGATTCCACGGTATACGTGTGATGAGACCACCACTCGCCGTGTATATCTCGATGAAATCGCCCTCTTGTGAATTGGAGAATGTAGCTATTGTGTGGGTGAATGGTGCCAGCGCAGTAAATCGGTGCGGTTGCTCAATGTCCCAAGAAAGCGAGTACAGCTCGCGTGTGCGGTAGTAGACGTCTCGGAGACGTTCCCATCCAAGCGAAGGAGTTGCCATTGATAAGCTGTTTCGTTTATATGATAGTGTTTATCTGGCCTTTGATATCTATTATAGAAGTACTACCGCAGCTCACTTTGATAATTCGCGAAATGCTTATTTGCAACCAGACAACACCCGGACACCACCAAATTCCTTTGACATGGTACGCGCCACATTCAAAACAATGTTCGGCTGTGCGCTCCGCAAATTTCACGTTGCTGAAATCAACAAACTTTAGTTAAACCCACAAATTGCGAGTGTGATTTAACCACTAACAGAAAGAGCACATAGAATATAACAATGGGACTGTTTGACAGGAAAAAAGTGAGTTTCTTCTTTTCCCCCCTCTGGCTGTCATTGAAAGTTTGATCTGCGAAGGAGTGGCAGGTTGCACATGTCAAAGTGATATACCTTTTTTTCACCATATAGCAAAGAACAGTAACTAACAATGTCTACAGAGCAAACACAGAGTCCCCGACCTCAGTCGCTACTCGCAGTACAACAATAACACAGTGTCTGACCGAGACTCCATCATTTCCACAGGGGCAGCAGCGAGTGCATTACGGACACAATCCTTGACAAGCAACTCCTATAACCCACACAAACAGAACTTCCATTCGTACCAACAGCAACGTCCAACACGTATGATGTCTATGAACTCGAACTCATACCGTGCTAACTCTCTGTCAGCGCTCAATGGTAGCTCATACAGGTCAAACTCGCTTACAAGTAATTCCTCCCGGATGTCTCAGCCCGAGAAAATCATCATTCGAACCACAAAGACCAAGGATCAGTACGGACGTACCACATCCATCACCACAGAGACCATCCGTCAGATTGGAAGTTATGAACTGGTGAAAAAGGAGACAAAGGACGTTTCGTTACAACTCCCACCACCGGCGCATCATTCAAGCGGTTACACTGGAAGCTTAATTGATAATGAGTTGGGAAGCATCCTTGAAGAAGAGGACGGTATTGAAGAGCAGACACGACAGCCAGCACAGAAAACACCAGTCGCTCGTGTCATTGAACCGCAAGAAGACACACGTTCACGTGAACAGACTCTTCGACGTCCTCCTTCAATCGCTGAAGAGAGGCTTAATAGATCCAAATCCCCTGTCAGAAGTATTCTGAAGAATGGTGGAGAAAGAACAAGCAAAGAGAAGCGTGTTACTGTTGTTGGTGAGGATGAGGAAGTGAGTGACGGTGGTAGTGTTTACTCTGATGCTCTGGATATTCTGCCACAGACACATAGAACCATTCGCAAAAGGGAAAGTAACAATACTCTTGATAACGTTAAGGTTTCGGAAGATACAGGTTTTGCTGCTAAGGTCAAGAGCATTGAACGTACGTCGCCTCGCTTGTCTCAGACTCCGTTCTCTAATGGTGCTCAGAGTAATCAGAAACAAATGAGTGACGAGGAGATGTATCAGATGGCTTACCAAGTTGCTCTGAAGAAGGTTTACGGTGATAACAATGAGAATGTCCCACAGGAGCCTAAGAAAGGCGGGTTTAAGACTTACTCCTTGAGAGGTGACAAACCGGGTAAGAAGAACTCACCAAGGGTCAGCACCTCAAGAACCAGCTCTTTAACCTCATTTACCAAACCACCAGTGGTGTATGCCGCATCATCAGCATCTTCAGGACCATCAACCCCAATCCAAAACCCAACTCATTCACCAGAACTCGAACCGACACCACGCTATGAGCCAGAGAGATCTTTTGTCGTTGTCCCTTCATCTTCTGCCACAGATTCATCCCCAACAGGATTAGGGATCCAGTCTGAGACTGCTTCAGTTCAGGAGGAGTCTAGTCTTCAAGCAGCTCCAGAGTTACAACCACAACAGCAACAAGTCATCAATGACGCTCCCCAGCAGAAGAAAGTTCGCCGTAAAACTTCACTTTCACAGTTCTTCGCACATCCAGCTCTCAAATACCAATACACTGAACCTGTCAACGAACAACAAACTTTCAAACGTCATTCTCTTCGTGATAAACCAGTGGCATCATCAACGAAGAACTATAATTATCAACTCAACAACAAGTTCACACCTGAAGGTCCAGCTGGCGATTTCAGTCCAGAATCTCCGGTTATTAATGATGTGCAGGAGCCTCATCAGGATGAGTCACCTGCATCTATGATTAGTGTTGGTAATGGTAGTGTTAAGAAATCGAAGTCGAAGAAGTTCAGCTTGAGTGGGTTGTTTAAGAAGAAGTCTAAGCAACAGGTTATTGTTAGTTAGGCAACGTCTATGTATGTAATAGTTGCTTATACTAAGTTTGTAGAAACATTATCTGTGCTGATCACAGATCTGGTTTAAGAGGAGTTGACTGTTTATATTGTGTATATATCAAGTGTGAGGGTACATAGACTAAGCTTTTTGACGTAAAGAACGGGGTACACAGCTGTGATGTACCTTACAGCTGTTACCCATGCCATTAATATCGCATAGTCTTTTCTTTTTATACGTATAAATATCATCAATGATCAATATATATAATATTGATCAATATGACGTTCGGCTTGGCCATGTGTACTATATGACGTATGGCATATGTTTATATCTCCGATATGTATATGCAGAGGAAGAGTCGATCGATATAACGGAGACGACCTTATAATATATTATATCGCGGATGCCATATGGCGATGAGTTATTTAACCAACCCGATATATGGTATTATAAATGATAGCGAGATTTGAATATCAATACCCCTCGATTAATATGTAGGAAGGGATATACATAATATACGGTGTCCGGTAGGGTCCTCCTGAGGTATATCCTGAATAGGACAGAGTAGACGATAGCGGGGAATACCGTTTCCGCAAAAGCGCGTTCCATGGCATATAGGTTCAATATACCAATGTACATCATATGATACGTATGGATTTATAATAAACTGGCAAGATTATGGAGTGGGGAAATCCGGAAACACCCAAAGCGAAGCAGTACAGCTGGTGTGTTTTTTCACCATATTGAGTCATGTTATGATTACAACGGTGTTGGCGCAGGCTTCCGCGGAGTAACACAAGTGAGGGGTATAAGCGTGGGGGTAGGCTATTACAATCGAAGCTATATTAAGTGAGGTTATACATTAGAAATGTACGGTGGGGCTCGTGTATCATGATGAAGTTCCGAAGTGGAAGGGATTCAGGACTTAAGAACATATACATGATGATCGCTAATGTATATAGATCCATAAATCACCCGGAGTCCTGACGAACGGCTAGCCCGAACCGGACAACGGACAACGGAACTGCGTGGAGGGGCAATGGGAGGGGCATGATTATTAACCTTCACAATATAGAAAAATAAAAAGAAAAGCTAACACATATTGCAGAACATATAGAAAAACATATAGAACAACTGTAAATGGAAAGATGTTGGGCTATCACGTGACTTGGAGCTAGGTAGTCTTCGTCGTCCCCGCCTCCCAACAAACCCCGCCGAGGGGCAAAAAAGATAATGGTGCGCGTGGAGTGGTGGAGTCCGAGGCCGGCAGCGAGGTGCGCACTTCATCATCACATGAGTGACACAACGGCTTTTAAATACAGCAGGGCTTCCACTACGTATAGACAACTTTTCAATGTATAGAAAGCTCCATATAAGGATATTAAAACAAATGGCCGCACAACGTCGTTATATATGCTCCTTCTGTGCCAGAGCCTTCTCCCGCTCAGAGCACAGGGCTAGACACGAGAGATCGCACACCAGAGAGAAACCTTTCAGCTGTGACAAGTGTCCCTCGGCTTTTGTCAGAAGAGATCTTCTACAAAGACATCTCAGAACGGTTCATTCTAAGGATAAGAGCGTGGCCACGTCGCCCGATGCCAATGTATTGGAACAGAGATCTAACTCGGTATCTTCACAGGCATCAACGACAACTCCACCGAGATCACCGGTCTTTTCTCATCCTGACACGCCCACGTCGAACAACAATACAGTACAGGTTCCATTATCGCCGCCAACCTCGTCAATAGTCACCATCGATGGCTCCCAGTTATACAAGTTCAATGAGAAGAACATCATCTCGCTATTGACGCTTTCAAAGAAGTTCAATAAACTCGATTACTTGGGTCTTTCTTCAAAAGTGTCGTCTTTCTTCCTCGTATGGGGAACAATGTCCAATCTCAACTTGCCTATTGTTAAGAACGACCAGATCTTGAGCTTGGATGAAAACTCCTCACTGCTATACGCTTTACTTGCCTTTGGTGCTGCTGACTCGAACCAAGACGAAGACTGTATTAAGCTGTTGAACAGATCCTGGTTGCTCATCCTCAAGTCAAACAACAACCCCGTCGAGATCATCCAATCATTGACCATTCTTGCCTACATCTATCTTTTGCACTACCCTTCGTTGAAAAAACTCAACTCTGACTTGAAACAAGAGCTCATCCCTATAGAGATCATCATGGACTACCTTGATCAGACTATGACAAACCTGATTCCAACACATCACCATTATGAACCCCTTTTCAACTACTGGTACGTCTATCTCATCCTGTCCGGATTCTCTTTGTATTACAACAAGAAGCCACCAGCGATCCATTCCCTCTTCCTCTCCAAGTCACTCCCATCATCGAGTACCTCTTTGCACGAGTCTTTGATGGCCCTGTCAAAATCTCCGGTATTACCTACAGACAACGAAGTTTCATCGAACTGTGTCATAATGGGTCTTTCAAATGAGTTACAAACGATCAAGTCTGCACAGAGATCTTCTTTGGGTCGTAACTATCTGCATAACGCTATCATCATGGCTAATAAGTCGTTCACTATCCCGACAACAGCTGAACCCGTTGAGACCGATATGCTTGGTAATTTGATCATGATCTCTAAGAGAAACTTGTTGTTGAACTGTCCTGTCAAGTTCCAAGATTTGATTGTGGATTACATCACGGTGCCAACATCAAAGCATCATTGGAATATGTTGAATATCACTTTGAGAGAGTTCCATTATGATTCCAATGTTGGGATTCAACACTTTCTGGATTTGAGATCTGCTCAGGAGGTGAGTGCAGCCACTGAGACATATTTGAACAACTTGTCACTTCCAGATGTTAACAATAATTTGGGACTTATCTCGTTGCCACTTCTTTTCCTTGGATTCATATCACACCCTACTCTTCAGACCTCTTTCCAATCCCATTTGAACCTCCCTTCAAACTTCACTTTGCCAATCATTGACACATATCTCACGTTGATCAAGATCTTTACATCGTTGAACACAAACCAATCACATATCTCAAATGCCATTGTTCAGTCAGTCATCTATCTCATCTCCGAGATGGGATCAACTTGTTCCACAAATGTTCAGAATGAGATCAACGATGTGCTTCATTCAACACCAAACACTGTTTCCGCTGAATTCATCGAATACTTCACCAAGAACATCTTGACGAACTTGAAGACATGGCTTCTCATGACCTCAACAAAAGACCACATCCACACGGGAATCACAAACATGACAAACTCCATCACTACACACCCACTCTCCACGATCCCATCAACATCAACAATCTCCGCCATCTCTCACCACCACTCGCCACTTTCCTCACACCCACCATCACCAGACGAGCGTCGCTACTCAACACCACCGATCCAATCATTGCCAATCCAGGATAAGATCAAATTACCACCGATCAATTTCATGGACCAAAGAATGGCGTTGCCGGTGCCTAATGCGTACGCTTCCAACTTCAGATATGGGCTATGATTCCCAGTTATAACACAATACGACACACGAACATAACGATAATGATAACTCTGCGTTGATGTCTTACATCACAATTATTTATTCTGTATACTACAAATGGGGATTTAAATGGTTCCTTTTACTATAAATGCATTTGTAGGTGGTCGATTGAAGAAGTCACGTGCGCGAAGTTTTGTGACTTGAAAAACGATGTTTTTGTTTACGCGTTTGACTTTCATAAAACATCAACAGAGAAAGTAAGTCCTAGGGGAAAAGGAAAGGGATGTCTCTCTCTTTGGGGAACTCATTTGTACCGAAGAGTACGCCGGCGATCACTACCAGATCGTTGACTCGTCCTGGCGTTGATGAGCTGATAAACTTATGTCTCTTGTGGCTCACGATCCCATCGACAAGGCCTAACCCATCACAGAAATTACTCAGATCTTTGGGGTTCAATACACGTGACGAATTCATAAATGATTGGAGAGAGTGGCTCGAAAGGTTCAAAGCTCTAAAGACACGAAACAAACGCAAAGTCGTTGATAAGATCCTTGCGGAACAGTATCGAGATGGGTTAAACTTGCTTCAACTTGCTCAACTCGATTCTCAACTATTAGTATCAAGGCCAAATTCATTTCAATGGAGAGTGTATCAATTACTATCACCTGAAGGTTCCTCCCTTGTCGCATCAGTACAAGATCCGCAGAAGTTCTTACAAACCATCTTGGAAACCCTTTCAACGCTTTTCTTGACACATATCTACATCTCAAGACATCCACATTACCCACTCATAATCATCCGTATCCAACTATTTGACCTCATTGGAACGATGCCTAACGTCCCAAACTTGACATCTTCAGATGCGCTCATTTCACGGAAACCGATTTTTATCGGTCTTCCAATGAACTCGTCAAAACTTCTTATAACCCCACACTCATCACAAATCACTTCGACAATCGACACGGTATATGACCTTATACTCCATGCGGTCACAACTGCCCTTTCAGAGTCAATGACACGTGAAGTTCGTCTTGAACCGATGAACAACACCATCGTGCGTTCATTGGATTCTGCTTTTGTCCTCGCTGGTAATTCCCGATTCCAAGAATCTTTAGGTGCCTGGGCTACGTATTCTAATGGTGGTGCTGATATATCACCGTTTGATGATGCTAAGCTTCATGACACTTTTAAAAGTGTCGAGAAAGTAGAGCCCGGAGAGGTGAGGAAAAGGGTTGCGATGTTGAGGTTTAAAGGTGGTGTGGAGAAACGTGGGGTTAAGTTGTATGAAGGTGGTAGGAAAAGACGCAAGAGGGATTTACAAGAGGATGATGATTGGAATGGTGAAAATGATGAAGATGAGGACAGGGATATCATTGTTAATGAGTATGAAAGTTTGGTACCTGTTCAAAACATCAAGTTTGAAATAAAAAGTGATTGGAACGGTGTGAGTCCAAAGGTGAAGTTGAAATTTCAAGGAAATGATGTGTTTGGTGGACTGCACGAGATGTGTGATAGAGAATTGGCAGATCCAGAGCTCATCCCAGGTTGGTTAACAGGTGAAACCGTGGTTGGTGGCACCGTTGAAGACGGCGTGTTTGTTGAGGCTGAACCAAGTGAGCGCTCCGGTGGCAACTTGATCTAAAGCCACTACGTTTATGATTAATGATATCCTGTATTTTTATGTATTTATTTTACTTGTAGGTTATACGTCGTGAATGTCTTTGTTTACTTTTCAGCCTTTCCTTTGTTTACATTTCACAAAGTCGCGAAGCCGGTGTCTCCAAGACAACAGATTATAGCTTTCCTTGCAGCTTAATTGCTAGTTCGTATTAATTGGGGGAACTATATGACTACAATGAAATGGATTATATGAAATCTAAAAATGGCGTGGATATCGTTGGTTTATACATATTAAGCTTTGAATTTGTCGAAACTGTCTTCGTCATCGGAATAAGTATGATCTCCTTCGTTCAATGTAGTATCATTCATCGTCTCGTCCGGATTTGTCACTCTCAGTGTCTTCTCGTGTCTAGCGTCAGGTAAAGAACCGTTACTCAGTCTCTTTCTACCGTTCTCAGCAGAGTAGAATGGCACTGGAGGAACACTTTGGAATGCATCTTGAGAGCCAAATCCAGCACCGTATCCGTAAACAGATGGGTTACCATGACTTGGTGACATGTCATTATGAACCGGTGGAGGAGTGTGACGCTTTTCAGAGTAATTGTCCTCATCGTCATCGTCATCGTTACGACGATTACGCAAGAACAAAAAGATGAAAAGTGCAAAGAGCAACAACACACCAAGAACGGAACCGACGGCAATACCGGCAATGGCACCTTTACTAAGACCTTTTGAACCGGAATCGGAATCATTATCATCAGAAGATCCAGAATCAGATGTTGATGTGGATGTACTAGTGGATGTCGAAGCGGTCATGACTTTAGTTGTAGTGGCGATACTGTTAGATGCTGTGATGATCGATGTGATCACTGAAGCAGCTGCAGAAGTGGCTGAAGTAGAGGAAGATGTCTTTGTTGAAGAGGAAGACGTCGATGATGCAAGTGTAGATGACTCCGAAGAGGATGCAGAGGTTTGTGTGGAAGAGGAGGACTCCGTTGTAGTCGAACTACTTGAAGATGATGTGCTGGAATCTGTAGTTTTCGAAGACTCCTGTGTTGAGGATGAAGATGTTGTCTTCGAAGTAGTACTAGAAGAAGAAGAGGATGATGAGGAGGAGGAAGAAGAAGAAGAAGAAGAAGAAGAATCACCAGACTCCGAGGTGTCCTCATCACCATTGGTGTTAACAGTCAAATAGCCGTCACCACCACATGTCTCTGTACCGTAACCGTTACAAGAGGATGAGCATTTGGAACTGTCAACAGATTCGATATCTGAGGGCAGCTTATTACCACAGTAGCATGTGGATCCATCAAGAGTAGCGGCAACTGAGTAACCTTGGTCGGCACAGAGGCCCTCACAATACGAGTTTGTCTGGTAGGTGTAAGAGCCTTGAGATGTGAGATAGGACTTCAAGGAAGAGAGAGAATAACAACCTTCTGTTGAGAAGGAGGATGAGGAATCGGCAAGGCCCAATGGCAAGGCCGCTAATGTGAGGAGTACCACTCTGTTGAGCATCTTTCTGTGTGTTGTTGTTGTGATTTTGTTGATGGTGGAAAAGCCGGAGCAGGGCTTTGATCTGGGTATTAGGTATTTCCCCTGTTGATTGAGTGTTGTAGATGGAGAAGAAGGGGGGTTACAAGGGGGAGTGATGAGGAGGGGGGAAAGAGGAAAACGAGCGTGGTAGTACGATGACCGTTAAGCGAGAGAACTTGGCGAAGAGAAAAGAAAAAGGATCAAAAGTACTTTTTTTTTGGGCAAAAGGTGCAAACAAAAACAAATTTCATCAGCCTCCTTCGCTCGCAGCGCGTCGATGCCCGGCTGCGGTCAAATGCGGACTTTCGCGAAAAAGCAGTCTAGAACTGGCGCAAAGGATGGGTGGACTTTTAGTTATAAACTGGGGGTGTGGAATTTTGTGTGTATTGCATTCAAGTTAGTTATACGTTTTCATAGAATATTCAACGAATGGCCCCCTCCGGGTTTTTCTATTGTTGCTTCAGCTTACAAATTGGTTGTTGTTGACATTTTTTTTTCTTCGGAAAAACTCCGGTAACCACAACAACAACACTCCTTTTTGGACGCGTAAAGGCGCGTCAACTAACGACCCAAAAGAAAGGAACAACAGGACTAAAAGGGACAAGGAACCAATTGGGGGTGGGCAGTGGGCAAGACTAGGCGAATGTGGGCAATCCCTCATTTGGGTGTCGGTCCTCGCGTATGCAGTGTCTCCACGTTTTACTGTTTGCTTTGTAAAGGTTATCAACTGTATATGGCTGTGTTTGATGATCAAACACGTTAGGCATAATTCCTATCCTTTCAAACCACACAAAAACATCAACACAGCCCAAATCGGTCGACATGTCTCACACTGACACACATAACAGATCGTCGGTCCACCCAGTATTTAGCTTATACCGCAAGTAAGAGCCATGCGCCGTCGTTGATAACGGAACTTATCCGGGAGATCTCCGGTTTGTTGTTTGTCTCGAATCGAAATGTTTACCCCAGACAGGATTGGCAAGAGTAAACAACAACACGTACAATCCCATTTGGGTTTGATCCTTGTAGTACTATTATACAAGTTCTATATATAAAAAATAAAAGGCATTTTCACGAGAATGTGGGGCAAGTACGTCGTCGACTGAATTTTAGTCGAACATTCATTAAGCGCCGCGTATGTACATAGCTCATGTATAGTCTGTAATTTATATATATAGCCAGCCTTGTCTTCCAGCTAGGCTCGATGTGTTAAATTTATAACTCAACACTGCCCCTCTCCTCTCGTACCATCTCATAAGCCGTTGAAATATCTGAGTTCTTGACAACGACGACGTACTCCGCTTTATCAATACGACCTCAAATGTGGCTTGAATTAGGGGCTCAGGTTCACTATCCCCTGTTTATAGGGATGTATAGAGCTAGATTATTCTCGTATGGTCATCTAAAATGTCGAATTATATCCATTGATGGTTGCTTGCGCTAAACCAACGTCATTCGGCTGCTCGATCTCATGGATCGAAGTAGACGTCCTGCTCGGTTCTAGCTGTTACCTAGGTCTATATCGCCCAAGTCAAGCTTTTCAGCAAAGAACAAGCAAAGCAATATATAATATATATGACCTTACACGACGTTGCTTAGATCAAAAGAGAAAATACAATTCCGGCAAAAGATCGGCACCGGCGCTTATAATAGAATATAGCTGGCATGCCCGTGCTCGTTGTCATAACGATTCACCATTAAATAAGTTTCCTCTGCAGCTTTTCTATAATCCTGGGTGAAGAGTGATTCCATTCACTTAATAATCCAATGTCTTGATTGCTTACCACTTAAAACAAATGCAAACTTCTCCATAATTCTAGTGTTGCAACTTGAGCTGCGGTGAGGCTCAGCATGATCGAAAGGCTTGAAATGATCTAGGCCGATCACAGCTTAAACGCCGCGAGAAAAAAAACCCAAGATATGCAACAATAGCCGTTGTAATATGCCGCGAGAAAAATAGAAAAATAAATGTAACACCCGTACACCTTCTGAGATCACAGCTCATGTCGAATATTGCAGTAAATCGACTTGAAGACAAAGAAGTATATTGCATTTTATTGAGATAGTTGAGTAAATCCCTATAGAAAAGATCACTTTTCAATGAAAAAAATTTTTAATGTCTTTTATAGGCAAGTTTATTTCAATTTCTAATGAAGAGATCACGTGACCGCGCAATTTTTTACATTCATCAACAGTCATCATTTTGAAGTTGAGATTGAAAAAATGACTCTGGTATTTTGTCAAATATATTGATAATTAATCGACATTTATATATTACCATAGCATTGAATATATAAGACGTACGTAATTAACACACAACAAGACTCATGATAATATGCAGATGATCAACTCGTGCCGATCATGAGTCGAGTTGACGTCTAGCTGGACTGCAGCTATCAAATTAAACACTCATGATGTACGTCGTCTACTTCGACGACGACGAGAAGCAGTTATTGATAGATATAGATAGCAAATACTACTGCAGGAGCTTATATACAGTTTGGCTACGTCATCATATAAAAATACAAAAAAATAATCAATATTTGAAATTATTGATTCAACAACTCCGGAAGGACGTTATAATGCTCCTCCTCGTTCAACACGGCCTCCATGCTCTCACTCACATATTCATTCCAAAACTTGATGAATGATTTTGAACTCTTTGGGAATCGAGCTTTGGTAGTATCCTTATGGAAGAAAGAGGCAAACTCTTGATGTAACGCTCTATCAATCTTCTTCCATTGCGTAACGTCCATCATTTGCGCAAGGATTTCTGTATTCTTCTTCTTCTTCTGTGTATCATCACTCAATGAACTAGATTGTGTTTGTTCCGAGATCTTCACGAGGGCAACAATCTCCTGATCAGATAAATGCTTGTTCTTCACAACTTCCTCCTGTGGGAACAAAAGGTCTTTGAACTGATATGGACGATGCGTGTCAACAAGCTTCTTATCCTGAGCCAAACGGAGCATCTTACCAAACAGATTCTCTTGTGATCTGAAATCGACCCATGGACTAGTAGGATGATCACCAAGAATACCGGAAGCTGCCCATGAATCACGAATAATATCGCTTTGGGACAGACGATCAAGCACTTGACATATCATAGCGAAAACTTCTTCAGCGGTCTTACTCCTCTGGGAACGATGGTTTGTCCAATCTGCAAGTAAATGTTTTAAGAGAAGTGTTTTGAACTCGAGTTTGAACCATCTCATAACGTTCAAGAATGGAGACTCTGCTTTATCTAGCCAAATGACCATGATATTCTTCAAATCATGAGCAGCAACATGTTCATAAAGTCTATCCAACACCAAAACAATTTTTCTTCCACGAAGTCGTTCATTTAGTGTGTTCAAGTACTCCCAAAACAACTCGGCAGTCAATCCAATACGAGAATAGATACATCCTTCAACTTCAGCACTGTGTGAAATGATCAGTGGATCAAGAATCTCAGAACCATCAGCATTAGCACAAACACCAACGGTGAACTTAGAGTACTGTGCACCAACAGGTACGATACGATCCATCACCCCAAACTCATCAATGTGGAAGATGTCTTTCTTATTATGTGTGGTCAATATCCCAGCCAGTCTCTTCTTTTCAGCAGTGACGTTCTCAGAATAATGAACCAATTGATGGTCAACAAATGAAATGATTTGGTTTCGTCTCTCTTTCATTCTCTTCTTGAAGTAATGGAGCCATCCATTAGACTTTGCTTTATCCGGTTCTGATGCAGCTCCTTCAATGCCTGCATTGTACAATCTTTGAAAAATGTTCCATTTTTGAACGATATCACTCTCACTTATAGGTTCATTCTCAAACAACTGTTGCTCAACCCATTTCTCCAAGCAATGGTCAGGGCCTGGATATTTTCTTGCCTGGATTGTCCTTCTTCTTGATCTTGACTCAACACTTGAGGACTTGTACGCATTGCGTAGTTTCCGCTCATCTTTGATCCATCTGTTAAAAGATGATTTGGTGATTCCAAAATCACTAATCTCACGGAAATGAGCAACGGTTTGTTGTTGTGATGATGAATTGGCATGATGCCAATCAAGAACTCTGATTTTCTGTTCAAGGTTAGCACGTGGAAGCTTTGCTTGTGATGCCGTTGAGAGTTGTGATGATTGAAGAGCGTCAGAATCAAGAATAGATGACGGTATTTCGGATGAGGATGCAAGCTGGGAAGATACCAGCGAGGCACCAACGGTCTCGGAACGTGCACGCACCGGATAGTCAAACTGGAACTGCTCAACGTTCATTGTTCTGATGGGTATTGCAGAGATGAGCCGATGATGACGACATATCGGGAAGGCGTTGTATGTGAATCCCTGCGAAAACAAGATTTTTTTTCCTCTTTCTCACACCCGAACACCAAACGCGACACGAAAACAACTGGGGCAAATTAACGCGTCTCATCAGCACCGAAAGAGGAAGTCGCGAACTTGGATTATAACGCGGTACTGCATTCCTCCATTGCGCGGGACACAAGCGATAACGAAACCCGCTTTAGAACTTGATAAGCTTACCATTGACATCTTTTGAAAGGTCACCCGGTGTTCTTGTAATAGCTGGAGAAGGTGTGAACAAGTTGACGTAGTCGTTCATGTTGAAACCCGGTGTCTTGAGGAAACGGTTCTTTGGCGTGCCTGGTGTTAAGCCAAGAGAGTTGCTGTTTTGAAGAGCGTTGCCTGTAGTTGGTCTCGTGCTGGATGAAGCTGCATGGAGAGCAGCCTTAATACTGCGCGATGGGGTGGATGGAATGTTGCTGTGACTGTTGTTCTTGTACTGAACAGGAGATGGGGATGTAGCAAGGAACATCAGAAGGTCGGCACCTTCATCACGAGGTTGTTTTGGAGTTGATAAGATTGCCTTCTGTAAACTTGAAGAAGCAGATTCTGCCGACTGTTGTTGTTGTGCTGGAGATGAGTAGTGAACCTGGGTCTTGTTGGTCGATACTGTGTTGTAGATATCGGTGTTAAGAGAGATCTTCTGCTGTGGTGGTGTTTTGGGGACAGAAGGAACAGGGAAAGAGGCCTCTTCGTACAACGGAGAAGATGGCGGATACTGTGGTAGTTGTACACGCTTGAGTGGAGACTCAGATTCTTCTTCTGTGCAGTTGGCATCGAATGACTCTAAAGAGCGCTTCTTCTGGAGTTTTGAAGGTGTCATGGCGGTATCTGGAGCGGCCATCAATTGGGAGAAATTGGCCTGCGAAGGAATGGATGTGGCGGCAACTGTAGGAAGCGACTGAATAGTCTTAGAGCTTACAGAGTTGCTTGAAAACGAGGAAGACACGTTAGCTTGGCCTTGAATGTGGTCCTGTGACTTCTTCTCTTTGAGACGTGCCTTCAAGTTTGTCTGTGAAAGCCTCGTCTTCAACTGACGAGAGATACGTGCGAGTTCTGCTCTCTTGAGAATGTTCTCAGCGGCAATATCTTCCGTGGTGGCCATGGCTATGATGATTATGCTGTAATTATAGTGAGTGATGTGTGGTTTTGTGGGATTAACGAAAGGTAGGTGTGCTGGTTTCAAAAGGAGAGAAACGAAGGTGGTGCCAGGATTGAGGTTGTGCCGGAATGTCAAAATTTTGACGCGTCTCATTTGGCTTCCCGTTTGGGGTGCGGTTCGCGCAGCATTTGGCACACCGGCGGCGGCGGCGTTCTAGTACACTAGATTGGCACCTCCCCTGTTACTTGGCTTTGAAATATCTGAAGGTCTTTGTGTTGGATTGATTCTTCCGTCTTTTATGTACCTATTAATAATACCTGCTTTTGATACTCCCGCAAGTTACGTTCCCGGCCAAAGTATCTTCACTTGAGAGCACATCAAGACCCTTGCAGTAATTTCACTTCGTCCCGTTTTATCATTATTGACTATAAGGTCAGCTCTAGCATATTAAATTGTATAGCCTATATAGCATATATAAAATATCTATAATTCTTAAAACCTATAATCTCTATAACATCTATAATCTATCCGTCCAAGTGAGGACTTCAACTAGTTCTTACCGGTACCGAAGAAGTCGTGGAAACCGGTAAGGGTGAATCTGTATCTGACATCACCCTTGTCCAATCTGGTCAAAGCCTGAGAGACATTCTCCTCGTTGATATCCAAAGTCTCAACCCATGGTCTGAAGTTGTGCTCCTTAGCCAAAGCCAAGAGCTCAATAACCTCCTTTCTAGAACCCAAAAGGGAGGCACCAAACATGGAACCACCACCGAAGAAAGAGAATGGAGAGAAGGTAAGCTTCTCATCAATGTGTGGAAGACCAACAGAGATGAAACGTCTGTTAACCTTCAAAGTGTTCAAGAAACCGGAGAGGTCCAAGTTGGTGGAAGTAGCACAGTTGAGAACAAGGTGGAAAGTGTCAAAGAGCTTCTGGGACCACTCCTTGTCTTCAGCAGTGGCAACAAAGTTCTTAGCACCCATCTTGAGAGCATCCTCTCTCTTGGAGTTAGATCTAGAGAAGGCCGTAACATCAGCACCAAGGGCATTGGCGATCATGATGGCCATGTGGCCAAGACCACCGATACCAATAATGGCAACCTTTGGAGTCTCCTTTCCGGCATCCAAGACATCTTGAATGGCTCTCTTGATTGGAGAGTAAACGGTCAAACCACCACACATCAATGGGGCAACAAGCTCAGACTCAACACCGTCTGGGATTGGAAAAACCATCTTCTCGTGGGCTCTGACATGAGAAGCGTAACCACCCTGAGAAACGTAACCGTCAGCGTAAATACCACCATAAGTAGAGACTCTGTGTGGACAGTACTGCTCGTTGTCATCCTCACAACGGGAACACTCAGCACAACAAGAAGCAGCAGCACCAAGACCAACTCTGTCACCGACCTTCACACCAGTGGAACACTTCTCACCAACTTTAATAACCTTACCGACAACTTCGTGACCGACACATTGAGTCTTTGGACCATAGGTAGAAGACTTACACTTCAAGTCACCGTGGGACCACTCGTTCTTCAAAGTGAAAAGCTCGGAGGCACAAACACCACAACACTCAATCTCAATGTCAACGTCACGCTCACCGAAGTTCTTTGGCTGGTAAGAAGTGAGTTTAGGGTTTGACCACTCAGAAGGGTCTGAGATAGCGAATCCCTTAAATTCTTCTGGGTAATTGACAGTTGTAGATGGCATTGTTGGGTGGTTTACGTATATTTTTTTTTCGTCTATATGTGAGAGAGAAGAACATAGAAACTTTTGAACTCCGATTATTAATCTCCTGTTCCAGCGGCACGTTTGTGCAAGGAGGAAGAGATGGCCGATGAGCCGAACAGGCACGACGGCACGACGGCACGACGGCACGAAATATTCAGTCTATCACATTACAAAAGTCCTACTATAGTTTGACCAGATGGGAACATGGTACAGAGTTGTTTTATGATTATGCACTTATGGTTGTTGTTTAATTTATAGGTTTCACTTAATTCAAGTTCATATAATTGAAAAAAAAAAATACAGACGAATCAGGTAATTTTCCGGATAGAGATCGGCAACTGGGACCTAGCAAACGAGTTCGCGATTTCGCGATCCAGATATTGTTCAAGAGTCGACGACGATGGAATTTTCTAGAATGACGAAAATTCCCCTATTGGGACATTTTCGCGATTCTCGCGAAATCGGGTTGGGTGGGCGATGCAACCCGTCGACGACGAGTTATAAAATCTCAATTTTCCACTTTCCCATCCACTTTACACACCTATTGCTTTCTTTCGATTCATCATAAAATAACACAAAATGAGCAAGGCTGTTGGGTACGTTCACCATTGAGACCTCTGAGATAGTGATTAGAACCGGATCTATGGACAATGGGCTGGGCACCAAAGTGAAAAATTCGCCTTCAACGAACATTTTGGCTGTTTCCACATAACCATCTTGAAGTGTTTCCACTCTGAGAAGTTTAGTTGTTTTTGGATTGGCTTGGGTATTTTCAATTGTATCCATATATGTTAGCTAGCTGACACATTGGGATCAATCCCTCTCACATCTGCTTCTTCTTTTGTCTCCTTTCTAAGAGCTTTCAGAATATCCTTCTATTTGCCACTGAGTCAGCTTACTAACCGCATTTACACAGTATTGATTTGGGTACTACTTACTCTTGTGTCGCTCACTTCGCTAACGACCGTGTCGAGATTATCGCTAACGACCAGGGTAACAGAACTACCCCATCTTTCGTCGGTTTCACTGACACTGAGAGATTGATTGGTGATGCTGCTAAGAACCAGGCTGCTATGAACCCATCTAACACCGTCTTCGACGCTAAGCGTTTGATCGGTAGAAAGTTCGATGACGCTGAGGTCCAGAACGATATCAAGCACTTCCCATTTAAGGTCGTCAACGATAACACCAAGCCAAAGATTCAGGTTGAGTTCAAGGGTGAGACCAAGACTTTCACTCCAGAGGAGATTTCTTCCATGATCCTCTCCAAGATGAAGGAGACCGCTGAGAACTTCTTGGGTACCCAGGTTAACGACGCTGTTGTTACCGTCCCAGCTTACTTCAACGACTCCCAGAGACAGGCTACCAAGGATGCTGGTCTTATTGCCGGTTTGAACGTTCTCCGTATCATTAACGAGCCAACTGCTGCTGCCATTGCTTACGGTTTGGACAAGAAGGACGAGGGTGAGAAGAACGTTTTGATTTTCGATCTTGGTGGTGGTACTTTCGATGTTTCCCTTTTGGCCATTGAGGACGGTATCTTCGAGGTCAAGGCCACCGCTGGTGACACTCACTTGGGTGGTGAGGATTTCGACAACAAGCTCGTTGACCACTTGGTTGCTGAGTTCAAGAGAAAGAACAAAAAGGACATCACCACCAACCAGAGATCTTTGAGAAGATTGAGAACTGCCGCTGAGAGAGCTAAGAGAACTTTGTCCTCTTCTGCCCAGGCCTCTATCGAGATTGACTCTTTGTACGAGGGTATTGACTTCTACACTTCTATCACCAGAGCCAGATTCGAGGAGTTGTGTGCCTCCCTCTTCAGATCCACTTTGGACCCAGTTGAGAAGGTTTTGAGAGACTCTCAGTTGGACAAGTCCCAAGTTCACGAGATTGTCCTCGTTGGTGGTTCTACCAGAATTCCAAAGGTCCAGAAGCTCGTTTCTGAGTTCTTCAACGGTAAGGAGCCAAACAGATCCATCAACCCAGATGAGGCTGTTGCTTACGGTGCCGCTGTCCAGGCCGCTATCTTGACTGGTGACCAGTCTTCTAAGACCCAGGACTTGTTGTTGTTGGATGTCGCTCCATTGTCTCTCGGTATTGAGACCGCTGGTGGTGTCATGACCAAGCTCATTCCAAGAAACTCTACTATCCCAACCAAGAAGTCTGAGACTTTCTCCACTTACGCTGACAACCAGCCAGGTGTTTTGATTCAGGTCTTCGAGGGTGAGAGAGCTAGAACTAAAGACAACAACTTGCTCGGTAAGTTCGAGTTGTCTGGTATCCCACCAGCCCCAAGAGGTGTTCCACAGATTGAGGTCACCTTCGATATCGATGCCAATGGTATCTTGAACGTTTCTGCCGTTGAGAAGGGTACTGGTAAGTCTAACAAGATCACCATCACCAACGACAAGGGAAGATTGTCCAAGGAGGATATCGAGAGAATGGTCTCTGAGGCTGAGAAGTACAAGGAGGAGGATGAGAAGGAGGCTTCCAGAATCGCTGCTAAGAACGGTTTGGAGTCTTACGCTTACTCTTTGAAGAACACTACTTCTGAGGAGTCCTTCACCTCTAAGGTTGATGAGGCTGACAAGGAGACTTTGTCTAAGGCTATCGAGGAGGCTATCTCTTGGTTGGACGAGAACCAGACTGCTACTACCGAGGAGTACGCTGACAAGCAGAAGGAGTTGGAGGGTGTTGCTAACCCAATCATGACCAAGTTCTACCAGGCCGGTGGTGCCCCAGAGGGTGCTGCTCCAGGTGGTTTCCCAGGCGGTGCTCCACCAGCTCCAGAGAACGACGGTCCAACTGTTGAGGAGGTTGATTAAACGGTGTAAATTATATCTGTATAGAGAATCCTTTATATGTAATCTGTTAATTATTGTTTGATACGAAATAAAAGAAAACTACATGTAGCCCATACGTCTTCGGTTGTTCATTAAGTATATTTCACAAGTTTCAATCCTGCCCTTGGTCAGGGACTATTATATATTGTACACGGTCAATGAAAGTAAGCTTACTGTGTCTTCTGAGCCTCTGTCTCGACCTTCTTGATAATGCTGAAGTTGTCGGCGGACTTGAGCACACGCTTGAAGTCTCCCCATTTGGCCTTGACAACAGGGGACACCTTCTGGTTACTCACAAGACCATCGATTCTAACCTCCCAGTCCTTCAAGACATTTCTAGTAAAGATAGAGCCCTCACTTTTAACCTTGACGAAGATAGAGTAAGCAATCAAGATGATCCAAGACCATTTGTAGAAGAAAATGGCTTTAAAGATAAGAAAAACAAGAAGCAACAGTTCAGAACTGGCAGCAATTCTTCTGGACAACTCGTGGTACTTCAATGTGAAAGAAGTCATCTGTTGGGAAACACCTGAGGCAAGGCCCAAAGTTGGGAGCACTTCCTTACCGACAAAGGTCAAGACGTGGAAAAGAGAGAAGACAATGAATGGAATAACGGCAAGGAAATGTCTTGGGAAGACAATCCAAATGGCAGCATCATACAAGTAGTGCACGTTGTCATCTTGCAAGAGGGACTTGATCTTCCAACCACCAGTGGCACTCTTGTATGACTTCAAGTTCTGGTAGATGACGATAGCAAACGTAGTGAAAGCACCGAGAAAAGTGGATCTGTACCAGAAAGAGTGAAGACGACCACCACCGATGAGAGGCTGGATGTACATCAATCCATTGAAGAGAACAATAACGTTACTAATAAACCAGGCAAATCTAACATATGAGACTTCAACAAGCTCAGTCAGCTTCTGAACAATTGATTTGCCTCCGGCACTGGTTGAAGCAGTGGCCTTTGCTGGTGTAGTTGTGGAAGAGGCGGAGCCATTTGGAACAGGCTCCTCAACTGTTGGTTTCTCAAGATTGGCCATTTCTGTTGCGTAAGTTTTTTTTCAATTCAATGTTAGCTAAGGTGATGAGCTTCTAATTGGCAAAGTATTATGAATGAAATTGACTCTTTCCAATTGATTGCTCTTTGGCGATGATGTGAATTTTGACACAAAGTTTGCGCGAGAGTATTTCACATTGTTTTTCAAAAATATCCAAATCAGGAAATACTCCGTTTTCGGACTTACAAGCCTTGGTAAGGGCACCTTCACTGGGTGGTTGATTTGGAATTGGTATAATCTCTTCAAAACCCAGTATGAGGTTCGAAGTCGATGTATTGTATTTATGTATATGCAGCTCCACATGTTTTTACTAGCTTCATGAAGACCAACGTTAGGTTCCAATGAAGCTGATTATAATTGATCATGTCTCCGCCGGATATAAAGGCCATTTCAGCCGAGGACTCTGTCATTGGGACCAACAGCTTGTCAAAGAGCTAGAAACGATATATTAATATCAGGAGATGTTTGACAATAAAGAAATACTCATTAATATTATATAACTAAATAAATGGTAGATATGCACCCAAAACAACCCTTAAAACTGGAAGTAAACAAACCGTGGAGCGCGTAAAGAAGCACGCAGCGTATAGAACCAAAAACAAAACACCCTATTGAGAAAGCTTCGATGACAATGAACTGACACTACATCACCATCTGAGGCACATTCAAACATCCTTGACACTCATTCTCTCGTTCTTCTTGATACTGGCTCTCATAGCATCGATTCTTTTCAGCAAGTTCTCTGTCTTTGCCATTCTCTCCTCTGGGGAAATACTCAGTCCAGATGAGAGCTCTGTCTCGCTGGATTTCTTATCCATTGTTGTCTTGATGTCGATACCTTTGTTCATAGTCATGTTTCGTGCACTAAACTTATGGTCTTAGAAAAATTCTCAGAGTTTCCTGTCGAACTACAACAAGAAGCTTTTGGGAAGGAGGGGTCCCTTGCTGATAAGAAAGAAGTTATGGTTTATGTGGCGCATAACAATTTCCGCGAACTTGTTTGTTGTTTGTTTCTGTCATTTGATACGGGTCAGTAGTCCTACAATAAAGGGTTCAATCCGAGTCTCTATCTATTATGACATTCAACTCATGACTTTTTTCTCAAAATATTCGATAGCTGCAGCATCCAGTCTTTTTGCACCTTCGAGGCACTGCTCAGCAGTGTCTGCATTGGTGTTTGTGAATCTCAAGAAGTTGGCTTTCTTTCTATATTCTGGATCCCAAGACATGTCTCTTCCAAGGATTGCAAGAACACCAGTCTTCAACATCGAGTAGTAGAATTTGACGAGTTGCGTTTCAATATCTCCTCGAGTCTCTTCGAAATTAATCTTGACAACGAAGAACATACCACCGTCTGGCTTGACCGGAGTCAGGAATCCTTTCTTGACACTATCAGAAGAATCCAAGAAATCGAATACGATATCTCTTCTCTTCTGGTATTCCTTAGACACTTCGTAGCACCATCCAAGATAAGCATCTGGTCCACCACCAAAGTTCTCAATAGTCTTGGCGAGAACAGCTTGAGATACACCACTAGCAGCCTTTGTGAATAAGTGGGTGAAATCAAGTAATCTTTCAATGACTTCAGGTCTGGCAACAATGAACCCAAGTCTGATACCAGGACAGAACAGTTTACTGAAAGTTTCCATTCTCATAACACGGCCATCGACATCAACATTGAGATAAGACGTTGCGACCATCTTCTTCTTGTAGGACTCGTATGTGTCGGTATCGTTCATGTGAATGTATCCATCCGGATCGTCTTCAAACACGATCAAGTCATGTTTTTGACACAATGCATAGATATTCTCAATCACTTCTTTTGGTTGAGTCAGTCCCAATGGATTCTGAGTTGGTACAGTGTATATGATCTTTGGTTTTTTCAAATCTTTGTACTTTCCAGTCCCCCATGTCTCCAACAGCTCAGATAAAGCAGGAATATCAATCACTGGGCCACCCTCCTCCATTATTACTGGGTATGGGATTTTCACGACACCAAGAGATTCCATGGGACCGAAGATTGGAGTATATGCGTAGCTTTCAACCAGGATGGTGTCGCCTGGAGATGTGAAAACATTCAGTAATTTTGTCAAAGAGTCACCACTACCTGTAGTCACTAGGTAATCAACTTCACATTTTGGACTCTGTAAATCTTCAACAAGCTCTTTGGCAAACCTTAACAGCTCTGGGTGTCCTTCGTGTGGTGCATACTGGAGATACTTCTTGACGGTGATACCATCCTCCTCATCATCAGAGACTGGTATTGTAGCGATTGAAGTCTCTTTAGAATATGGGGACTTCTGAACATGGATATCTATCTGTTGAATAGCAAAGAGGCCGTGATTACTTCTCCCGCCAGCCATCCAAATTGGTGTCGGATGTGTGTCTCCTCTGTAGGTGGGAGGTACTCGAAATCCGTAGAGCTCAAAACTCTCTCGTTGTAGTGTGATGTGATATCAATCATCTTCCAATGTCAAATGATCGGTTCTGAGATCGAATCTTATGTCTTGATGGATGGAGTGTAGGGAAATGTTTTCAATTTGTATGGTTTTTCTCGGAGCCTCGACCCCGCATGAGCGACGACGATAAGGATTAACTGTACAGCTGGGTAATGTATTACCACGTGATAAGCCCATCAAAAGGTCCAATAATTGGTTGAATTGATCTGCGCAACTGCCCTGCACAAGTTAGATAGCCGTAAGACGCATTAGTTGGTGACGGGAATGGGACTGTACTGGCGATTAATATGGTTTAAAGTCGCCTTTCAGGATCGTTCATCATAAATTTGTATCAATGTTCAGTATATATAAGCAACAATTTTTATATTTCATTGGACCCACTTCTTCTTATCAGAAGTTTTAGATGGTTTCTGAAGCTTTTTGAGGTTAAGCTTGACGGTCTCAAATCCAAACTGTTCCTTCATGTCAAACATTACGTTGTCATCATTTTTATCGTAGTCATCTTCATCATCCAAGAGAACATCTGTAGGGCTGTATACATCTGACATGCTGAGATCTTCAATACCAACTTCACTCAAATAATTTTCCACCAATTGAGGGGACAGCAACGGCTTAGTCGAAGGACTCCAGTACTTATAACGACTGAAAGTTTTGAAGTAGTCACCATCAAAGTAGTCCTCATTCTTCTCAATCCATGGACCATTAACAATCTGCGTTTTATCTGGAAGACCAAGCTTATCAAAGACAAACACTTTGAGATACATCAAGAGTGAAAGTGGTGTTCTGGCAAGTTTCTTGATCACAAAGTAGAGCTTCCACCTGTACCTGTAGATAGCATCTTTCACCAACCAACTCAACTGTCTCAACTTCTTGAGAATGAGGAAAATGACAGAAATGGCTTTGTATAATGGCTTCTTTGTCCTGATGGTCCAGATGATGACGCGTATCTCAAAGATGATCTGACTCTTGAGGAACCTGATGATACGGCAAATCTTCTTCAAAATTCTAAAGATCAACAAAATGGTCTTGGCTTCAGCCAATTCAATCAACTTCTTCAATTCAATCAAGTTCCATATAACAAGCAGAATCAACTTGATAATGAGCAATGGGATCTTTATTATGAGCGAGAGAAGCTGAGCGCTTACGCCTTCATCATCTCCAAGCTCGAAGTCCTCGAAAGGCCAGTTAAATTCGGCAACTTGGGAAATGTCATCATCTGCTGGTTCAACAAATGGAATCTCAGCATACGACATCACCTTGACTAATGAATAGTCGATCTCTCTTTGGATCTCGAACTCTGTATCGCCCTCTTTAAGCACCAGGGCAAATATCTCTTCGATAACCACGTCAAGGTCCTCATTAGTCATGGCTTGGAGGTCAAACTCATCACCTTCACCGTAGAACTGCTTCTGGTCCCATTGGTCCAAGCCCAGCTTTTCGTTGATGTGATCATATATAGCAGTGTAGTCCTTCTCTCCCAACCTCTCTAAGATCTCAAAGATGCGGATGTATTTCTGATGTATGTGAAATAGCTTGAGCCAGAGCCCTGTAATTAACTGCTCATTGAGAGCATGTAACGGCATTTCCATAGCCTCATCGTGGTCCTTTTCATCATCCAGCAAGTGTGGTGCACTGCTGTTGAAGCGATGTAACTCTTCCAAATCACCAAACAATGCATCACATAACAGCTCCACAGTTTCAAACTCCCCAGCATAAAGGTATGAGGCCTCTTGAAAAGAAGCTATAGTACTATAATTGTCAGCCGCCGTGTGGAATTTGGTTCTAAGACGATTTGGAAGAAGCGACTCGAACAGGTCGAAATACTCTGAAGAGAAGGCATACACGAGGCCAAGGTACCATAAGAGAAGTGAAGATATCCTCATTGTGGCTATACGTTGAATGTTGAAGGAAGAGAAAGGTTCAAAGATTCTCTCAGAATGGACTTTCAATAAGTTTTCCTCTAAATACAGTTAGCCGCCCAGTACTTCTGAGCTCATTAATCCGAAAAGTAAACAAACACCATAAAACAAAAACACAAACGCCGGAATAAAAAAAAAAAACTGGAAAACAACATCGTCCATCAATCACTCATAGTCAGCCTGACTAATCTCCACTAGAACCTGGACGGACATTGCAACCGAGATATCGCCAAGACGATACTTATAACGGAAGAAGGCGTAGACATCATGCGCATCGATAGCGAGGAATTCCTTGTACAGTTTTCTGGGAACCTCCCCTTTAATGACGAGATCTTCCACACGTTTGTAGATCTCTTCAATCACTTTGTCCTTCTCCTTAGCTAGTAACTCCTTCTTGGCACGCTCATCCAAAATGCTTGGTTCTGGTGGGGGTGGAGTAGGAAGACGTTCTGTGGCTTCTTTAGAATCTTCTCCATTAGCGGCACCATTATCCTGAGCAGCAACACTCTCACCACCGTTTTGCTCACCGGAATTCTCATTTTCTTCGCCTTCGTCATCCACATCTTCGTCGCCCGCAAATCTGACCTTCTTCTTCGGTCTTGGAGATGAATCTCTGTCTGTGCCCGGGATCTTCAGAACACCGCCGGGGAGTCTCCCAGGCAAGTTTGACGATGAGATTCTGTATGTCTTCTCTATCAGCATCTTTCTCAACTCAGGGTCAATATCGATCTCAAACTTCTTTTGCTTCCGGTTTGGTCTGTATCGTTTTGGGGCATTGGCGACAAAGTTTTGGAAACCCTCATCGGTGTCAAGACACGCTTCCAGACGGCGAACATCCTCACCTGTGGGTAGCATTTCTGACGTACTCGGCCATGCATCCTGTTTGTCATTTCTCTTTTTATCATCAAGGACACCTTGGAAAAACCTGAGATCGTCATTGGTGTGTCTGTGCCGTAGTCTATTCATGAATGGGAGCCGTGTCCGGCCTTGTTCATCTTGCCAGAGATAGTAGCAAACAATGTCCCACTGTGTCGGTGTGAGAGAAACATTGAATCTTTCCTCGTCCCAACCGGCAAAATCCATACCTTTGAGATCCATTAACATCTTGTAACATTTCTTGAAATCGTCTCTCTTATGTTTGATAGCAGAAGCATCTAGAAGCACCTCTTCATCGGGGAACTGCTCGTTGATATGTTGTGCAACCTCTTCCATGGCCTGAGACGTGAACCTACCGTTCTTTATATAGTAATCAGCCATCAGCTTGGCTACGAGCAGGTTCTTCATGGGATCTGACCAGTCGGCAATCTCACCTTTCTTCTTGCGTTTTCTCTTTCTTTCTGGCGGCCGTACCAAGCCTGTTTCTGCTTCTCCAGTCTCTGGCCTGGAATCCTTATCTTCTTTGTCGGAGCTATCATCATCCATCTCGTCGTATTCTTCGGGGGGTGATGGGCTTTTCCCCCGTACTTGTTGATCAGTCGTCTGGTCATCTTCTATGAGAAGAGCTGGGTCAACTTGCGGAGAAAGACGTCGCGGCGAGTCTGGCGAGTTTGATCGATCTCGATAATCCATCCTGTCATAGAAAGCAGCTCTCCGCTGTCGATCGACAGCCATTTCGTTCTTGTTTCTCTTGTGCTATTGTTTGAAGACTTGAGATGGTTTTTAGCATCCTCTTGCTGCTTTCTTTTTTGATGCTGACGCGTCGCGCGAGACTCGAAGCGCTCTCAACAGCGTCACCATGACAACGAGATCTAAAGAAGATTCTCTTAACGGTTAAAGCTTTCATGTTCTCTTTAAATCTCAGAATTATGCTTAGCACTTCCTAAACTGTTCTCACATTCACCCGGATACTACACTAAAACTCATATCAAAACCCTCGTAATCAACCGTAGCTATAAACACTAGTATTACAATATTACCTGAAAACCATCATCATTCTGCATCGACCATTGCAACATCCTCCTCCTCCCCCTGTCCAACTGTTTTTTCAGCTCTGACTGTTGGATCTTGTTGTTTCTCGTCCTCGTTTCCAATCTCAGACTCAACGATACTGACAAACAAATCACCCAACTGGTCAGCATTCAATCCAATTCTCTTGAGGAGTGGCTCTGAGACTTCAATCATACCATATCTGACGAACCTCAACAATTTGGCTGTGAAGATAACAAGCTCCCTTTCAGTGGACCATTGTAGTTTTTCCTGATCCTCCACATCATTCATTTCAACACGGACGCTGTTGTAAGAGATGTCTTCATCATCTTCTCTCTCCAACATGACATCAATAGCACTGGCATACAATGCCTCGTTTCTCAAGAAAATATCTTTGAAAGCATCAACAAGGTTATCGGTTATTCTCAAATCATTTAGTTCAATGTCTTTGAATCTAGAAGCATTACTCAAGTTAGTCTTCTCGGATTTTTCATAGCTCAAAAAGAACCCCTTTATCATGACATAGATGTCCATCACAGTCTTAGCAATACTCGTACGGATCTCAATTGGAATCTCTTTGGCAACAATGATATCCCTGCCTTCATCGAGGATATCAATCATCACTTTCAACTCCTTCTCCAAATCATACAACTCATTAGACGATAAAAGACCAGCCAACTTCCAAGTCAAAGCGGACATGAATAATTGAAAAAGACCGTTGATAGCTCCCTGGATAACAGAATCTGATAAGTCTTGATCTGTGATAGTGAGGAGGATACGTTCCCTGAATGAAGCAAACAATGGAAGAAGCGAACTGGTATCGAACGACTTGCCCAAAAGCAAGAGCTTCATGACGTAATCTTCGCTAAGCTGTTCCATGGAGCCCTTGGAGAATTCGAAATCGGAAGCAGTGATAAAGTTCGAGAGCTCAATACGGAGCTCAGATATGACGTCGTGAAAAAATGTGGTAACTTGAGAAATGGTGGTGGAGTCAGGCGATGTAGAGAGTGTCTCTGTGAGAAGAGTATATTCAAGTTTCAATGGAGCCAAAGAGTTGTTCTTGAAGTACTTCACAAGAGACTGGTATGTGTTCTTGAATGTTTGAGCCTCATTGTGTTCTTCGAAGAAACTGAGAGGAATCATTGTAAAGATCTGGATAAACTCGGAGAGATCAGTTGGATTCGATTCAGACTTCTTCAAAATTTGTGGAATTTGATTAATCAACTTTGGAGAGAACACAATGCTGTTTTTTCCCAAGTTCTCTTTGATATTCAGTAAGAAACCGTGAATCAACCCAAGGAGGGCAGACTTTTCAGAAGGGCTTAGGTGGATCAACTTGACAACTTCCTCATCAAGAGCAACAACAGAATGAGCATCCAATAAGTAGAGCTCAATAGCTGTGTCCAACGTCGAATCGCTGAAATCTTTAGCTTCTGCAAACACTCTTCCAACCTCAGCAAATTCCGAAAGCTCAAGACCTTCTGGCTTCAAGTTAGGATCATTAGACTTGTGTTCAGCATGTGCATCATGAAGAATCTTTACCAAGTTACAGACGCTTAATGTCTCTTTCAAGTCGATAGCAAAGTCGGTCTGTTCCAACTCAATATCGGCACGATGAGCCTCTATGGCATCCGAAGTTCTCTCGTCTTGGACGGTCTTGATGAAGCTGGCCACCAATGGTGTGATTCTCTTCTCCGCCGTTTGAAAAATCAATGAACTTAATTTGTGGATTTCAGCCTCATCCAAAAATCCTAGTTTGTTGATCTCTGTGAGCAAATTAACAGCACTATTTTTAACCCAGCCATCAACATCAAAAAGCGCCATTTCAACGATTCTGTCTTTGAATCTCTCAAAGAATTGCCTTACACCGGCAACCACAGTGTTGTGCTTCAACAACTTGATAAGTGTCTTCAAAACCTGAAGTCTCACACTGGAGTTCTCATCGGATAACACCCAGCCTAAGTATTTTAAATACTTCACGTTGTAGAAAGTCTCTGGAGCCAGCTCCATCCAATCACCCAACGAACTCATGGCCTCAACACGAATGTGGTTATCAACATCCTTGAATCTATGAATGAATGTCGTATTCACGATGTCCTCAATGAAGCTCTCCAAGATCTCAGATTGCTTCAAGTAATCATCAATTGTGGATTGTATCTGTGTGACTCTCTTCATGGCAGCAGCAGATTTTTTCTTGTTTTCTTCCAAGCTCAGTTGTTTCTTAAATTTCTCCAAAGATGCATTGTTCTTTTGGGATGTTCTGCACAAGGCAGTCTCCATAGCAAAAACGGCAATTGTGGAGATAAATCTGAGTGCTCTGATATTACAAACCGAGAAAGATGATAGCCAGATCAACAAATCTTCAACCACGTTCGTCTCTTGGGCCAATTCTTCTTCGCCTTCATTGACAAGGGCATTTTCGTAAAGCAAACCCTTCTCATCACTCACAGAAATGATATGAGTAATAAATTGGATGAAGTTTTTCTTCAAATGTCTGTGTTCTGGCTTTTTAGACATGAGGTAGAATTCGTGCAGTTTTTGACGTTTGAAGAAAGCCTGGATCTCACCAACAGTCTCTGAAGCACTTTCATTATTGGAAACATCGTGTTCTTCGATCTTGGTAAAGCATCCAACAGCGTTCAGAATGAAATTGATCAAATCTTTTTTAGCCAAGTCCTTGTTCTGTTTGTATTGATCAACCCAGTCGGTGGCGAGCTCAACAATGGAAACCTCTCCATCGATCAAAGCTTCGAAAAGATAGTGCGCTTCGAATTCTTCACGCAGCTCCGAAAATTGGCTTTCCTTGGTCTTCACCTTCTTGTTAGGTTTGGCAGCAGTCAGTGCACGTTTTCTCTTACGTGGTGTACTCTGCTCAAAAGTCTCATCGTGTTCAGAGTCGTCTTCCTCCTCCTCCTCCTCCTCCTCTTCTTCATCTTCAACTTCATCGTACTGATCACCGTCGATCTGGTTATCTTCCAGCACGGGTTGACGTGCAGCTTTATCCTTGATACGACTAGAACGACGAACTTCAGCCACTTCGACAGTCATTATGTGTGGTTGATTTGTCGTCTTTTGTTGGTGTTTATTACAGAGGGGGGCGTGACGCGTCGCATCAATTTTGATTTTGACGCGTTTAGAAAACATCCGGACACCATAAGAGATCTTGAATCTTGAAACTACATTAATTTTTAATTTTAACATCACAGACGTCACGAATTTATTAGTTTTTAGCCTTCTTCGTAGCTGAGTCAGTTGGTTTGGCTTTTCTCTTCTTAACAATTGAAGTCAAGTCGTTGACCGGAGCTGAGGCAGTGCTTGTTGACGGTGTCTGAGCATTAGAACTTGAACTTGTAGCCTGACCCAAGATTCCCTTCATGATCTCCATTTTCTGCTGGTTGAAAGCCTCATTTGGATCCTTTTGCATTTCTTGAAGTTTCAGTTCGAGATCATTGATCAAATCGTCATCTTTCTTAGATCCAGCCTTTGCTTGGTTCTCTTTGATTGATTCAATTGCCTTCTTCAAGTGTTCAACAGCCTTTTTCTTAGCACCTTCATTCTCGAAGTCAAATTCAAGAGCAAGAGATAGTTTGTAGTGAGCCTCACTAACCATGTTTGAATGGAATGGGTATATCGTTTCTCTAACCTTGAGTAAAGAGTCAAAGTCATCTGCAGCTTGTTTGAAGTTTTCAGTCTCGAGAGAAATTTCACCAAGCAGGTCATAGATTTCAGAAAGTTTTACCTTCTTCTTGATGGTTGGATCTGTTGATTCTGAAGCATTCTCGGGGATCTCATGAGGTTCGCTAGGAATTTGGGATTCAAACAATGAACGAGAAAGATCCAAAATCTCCCAAGCAATTTCGAAGTCAGATTGCTCTTCTTCTGGTTCACCTTCTTGTTGTTCTCCGCTGTATTGACCTTCGCCTTCTTCTTCGTCCTCTTTCTCTTCATTTTCCCCATCCTCTTCCTCATTCTCTTCGTCTTTTTTGTCTTCCTCATCACTGCTATCATCCTCCTCTTCAGCTAGAGGAACATCTTCACTAAAAGTGAACATCCCATTGTTTGGTTTTTCCTCGGTCTTCTCTTCTTCTGGCTCGGCAGTCGCAGCCTTACTGGCATCTTCAGGATTACCGCCAAAAAGTCCATTTCTAGAGACAGCTACTTGGAACAAAGCCTGTCCGTATAAGAATAAGAGTTCTGGATCTTCGTCGCCATCGTGATCTGTAGAAAAGAGCTGACAGGCCTCTCCATAGTACTCAACTGCGGCGTCGTACTTTTTAGCAGCGTAGGACTTGGCACCATCTGCAAGAAGCTTGGTGATATCTGTGGAATACTGTGACATTGTGAGTACTGTATTTCAAAATGCTGCTGCTGCTGTTGTTGCTTATTCTTATAATCGTCAACGCGTGTGGAAAGATTTGTTAACGCGTAGCGCAAATGAGCGTCTACAACGAGTTCGCGGATCCAACCCCCGGATCTGACGCGTGTCCAAACCTGGTAAGATCCGGGGAGGCGTTTATTTTGTGTTTCATTGGAACGCGTGTGGAAAAACACAAAAAGAACACGCGCCGGGCGGATCAAAAAAAAACCACAACAAGCTACAATTAAGACCTTCTAGCCAGAGCTTCCAAATTCTGTTTCAGAGATCTTATACACACACGTAAAGTAATGTCCGTCCAGGAGTCCTACAAGCCTTCATCCATGCTCGATGGGCTCGAGTCCGTCAAGAAGGAGGCCGCCGAGACACTTCCGTCCGCTGCTAGCACATACTCCAAGGAGGAACCACTCAACGGCGCCGCTTCCATCACTGTCAACGGATCCACAGAAGAGCCTCTCTCCGCCACATCCTTCAAGACTGAGACAGCTGATGAGCTGAACTCCGTCGCCGTCAAGACTGAGAACGGCCATTCAGCCCCACATTCCAAGGCCCCAACGTCTTCTAAGCCAATTGCTCCACAGCCAGATATCAAGGTGATCAGAAGAAAATTGACCGGTTACGTTGGTTTCGCTAACTTGCCTAAGCAATGGCACAGAAAGTCTGTTAGAAGAGGCTTCAACTTGAACTTGTTGGTCGTTGGTGAGGCCGGGTTGGGTAAGTCCACTTTGATCAACACTTTGTTCAACCAAAACTTGTACGAACCAAAGCCTCCAAGAGAACCTTCCGAAGAGAAACCATCCACTGTTTCCATCAAGACCGTTGAGTCCGATATCGAGGAGAATGGTGTCAAGTTACACCTTACCGTTGTGGATACCCCAGGATTTGGTGAGCAGGTCAACAACACTGACGCTTGGCAGCCAATCGTTGACGAGGTCAACAGCAGATTTGACTCCTATCTGGAGTTTGAGAACAAAATCAACAGAGCAACTTACGTTGATTCCAGAGTCCACGCTTGTCTATACTTCATTGAGCCAACCGGACACTCTTTGAAGCCACTTGACATTGAGTTCCTGCAACACATTCACAAGAAGGTTAATGTCATTCCAGTCATTGCCAAATCGGACACTTTGACTGAGGAGGAGATTTATGAGTTCAAACAGAGAATCATGGACGATATCAAGGCTCAAGGAATTGAGATCTTCCAGCCAGCTGTCTACGAAGATGATGATGAGGAAACCATCCAAACGTCCAACGAGATCATCAGCAAATTGCCATTTGCTGTTGTCGGTTCTACAAATGAAGTGCAGACCGCTGATGGCCGTGTTGTGAGAGCTCGTCAGTATCCATGGGGTGTCATTGAGGTTGATAACGAAGATCATAATGACTTCGTCAAGTTGCGTCAATTATTGATTAGAAACTTCATGGAGGAACTTCGTGAAAAGACTGCCAACGTCCTGTACGAGACATACAGAACTGAGAAGTTGCTGAAACTCGGAATCACACAAGATGAGAATGTCTTCAGAGAATTTGATCCATCAGTTAAACAGCAAGAGGAGAAGGCCCTCCACGAGGCTAAGCTCGCTAAGCTGGAGGCTGAGATGAAGCAGATCTTCCAGCAGAAAGTTTCAGAGAAGGAGAAGAAATTGCAGAAGTCCGAGGCTGAGTTGTTCTCCAGACACAAGGAGGTTAAAGAGAAGTTGTTGAAGCAAGTCAAGGCCTTGGAAGAGAAGAAAAAACAGCTGGAAAATGCTCGTCTTAACCCAACTCTAGTGGATCCAGCCCCTGCTGCAACCACAACATCAAAGGGAAGAAAAGGTTTCTTGCGTTAAAGTGAAAAGATGTGACTAATTATGAAAAGAACAGAAGATATAATCATGTGCATTTATTACCCCCTGTGTATCCCGATTCCTCTTTTTCACCATTCCTGTAAAGGGGGTTGATCATTCAGACCACCTCCTAATTCCGTTCTCTTTTTATGAAGTCACATATGTGTACCTGTATTGTTTGTCTTGTCATGTTTTTTAGGACTTATTATTGGAACTCTTCGTCTAAATACCATGTAGAATTCGTCTGTTGAAAGTATGCCAACAACTTGTCGAAACTACTACAAAAGAATAACAAGTACTAAAATACATCATTTATGGGGTTTGGACAAACTAATATACAAAGAGCGAGCTCTTGCAGCACTCATATGGGGTCATAACAAAATCATTAGAAGCAAGGAGAGAAAAAAACCAGAATTGAAAGGAGAAGTTTTGTGAGTAAAAATTTAAGGACACAGACGACCAATTAGAAGTCCTCGTCGAAAGCGAAGTCATCAGCTGGGTTCTCGGTCTTCTTGTTAGTAGAAGCCATGACACCAGCCTTCTGGTAATCGGAAACTCTCTTCTCGAAGAAGTTGGTCTTACCAGCCAAAGAGATGTTCTCCATGAAGTCGAATGGGTTAGTGGCGTTGTAGAACTTCTTGTTGCCAAGAGAAACAAGGAGACGGTCAGCAACAAACTGGACGTACTGAACCATCAACTTAGCGTTCATACCGAGCAAAGAAGCTGGGAGAGCATCAGTGAAGTACTCAGACTCAATGGTGACGGCCTCAGTGATGATCTTCTCAACAATCTCAGCGGATGGCTTGTTCTTCAAGTGAGCGAACAACAAACAAGCAAAGTCGGTGTGCAAACCCTCGTCACGGCAAATCAACTCATTGGAGAAAGTCAAACCTGGCATCAAACCTCTCTTCTTCAACCAGAAGATAGAGGCAAAGGAACCGGAGAAGAAGATACCCTCAACAGCAGCGAAAGCAACAAGTCTCTCACCGAACAAAGCCTCATCATCAGCAATCCATCTCAAAGCCCAGTCGGCCTTCTTCTTGATACATGGAATGGTCTCAATAGCGTTGAACAAGTACTCAGACTCCTTTGGATCCTTAATGTAGGTGTCGATCAAAAGAGAGTAAGTCTCGGAGTGAATGTTCTCCATCATGATCTGGAAACCGTAGAAACACTTAGCCTCTGGAACCTGAACCTCAGCGGAGAAGTTCTCAACCAAGTTCTCGTTGACAATACCATCAGAGGCAGCAAAGAAAGCAAGAACACGGGAGATGAAGAAACGCTCGTTGTCGTTCAATCTGTTGTTCCAGTCGTGCAAATCCTTGGACAAGTCAATCTCCTCAGCAGTCCAGAAGGAGGCCTCGGCCTTCTTGTAAGCTTGCCAGATCTCATGGTACTTGATTGGGAAGAGAACGAAACGACGCTTGTTCTCAACGAGCAATGGCTCGTCCTTCTCGAGCTCCTTCAACTCGTGTCTGTGGGACTTGTGCTTGGCCAAGAACTTTTGGTGTTCAGCGCGGTCAGCATCGGAAGTGTCCTCGACAGCCTTGTCTTCAAGCTTAACACCGGTTGCAGCTGCCTCCTTGGCGTTATGGAGAGCAGTGAGCTCGGCTCTAAGATCCTTCTTGGAGGAAGAGTCGTCGAGGTCGAGGTTGGAGAGGATCTTAGCGGTGACCTTGGATGGAGTTTCTTGAACGGACATTGTGAAGTGTATGATGGATTAGGGGGGAAAGAGTGTGGATATGAGTGTTTCCTGGTTGTACAAGTGGAAAGTTTTGGGAGAGGAGTGTTGAGTGGGAGCAGACGCGTACTTATATATCCTGTTTTTTCGCCAGATCTGACGCGCCGAGGTGTCGCGTGTTTCGGGTCTTGTTTACTTTCCGTCAACGCGTCCACGCGTTTTGCCACCAAAAAATTTGCCCCCATGTGGCTCCTACCATCCCCGCGAAAGCTCTTACGCGATCTTGATTCTAGGGCTTGCTGGCGGTGTTGTGGGTGGTTTAGGCTGGTGAAATTTACATGGTTTGAATGCCGAGCTCTACGCGATCCTAGTGACTAGGTTCTCATGAGTTTATCACCTTCTGACACTAACAAAAATCAACGTTTTCATGATAGGGTCTCCCTTTTGCGGCACGAGATGAGTTTTCTTTTTGGCGTGCCGCTTTGTTTACGTTTTACCTCTTCGGGGGCTTTCCATCCCGGACGCGACGCGTCCCGCGTCTCCGTTTGGGACGTGTTTCAAACGACGCGTTGCTTTCCCGCACTAACAAGCCACAAATGTAAACAAAGATATGCAGTGAACCCTTGGCATCCGAGTATCAAAACACCCGCAAAGACACCCGATTACTACGCAGTTGACACAATTACTAACGCAATTACTAAACGCGCCCCCCTCGCTGATTGGGGCCCTTTCAAACAATGTGGGGTGTCAATTGGGGTGCTTTCAATGGCGCAGCCATGTTGTTTGTAGCGTACACGACCATCACCCCGGGGATTGATCTACAATAGGGGAGTTAGCAAGGGTATTTCCAGGGAGTAGGTGGTCATGGCGTCTTGTGATGTCAACCTTCGTTTAGAGAGTGGGCTCACCATGACAATGACCACAAACCCGGCTATTTGTATATGACTAAACTTTTATTATTTGAGGCAGATCAGGAAAAAAAAATATGGGATGAAACACGGAGCTAGAAGAAGATATCGGGTGTGTGGCAAAAGAAAAAATGCTCCGCTGATCGGCTTTATGATAAGCGATCGCATTTTGGTAAACTACAATTGGAACGACCACAGGAGCTTTGGGTTATAACATAATTGAAATTGTACATTTTACAGATATAAATCACATCAGAACAAGAAAGGAATTAAGAGCATCAAGAGTGAGCCGGTCACAATACCAGCAGCGCCATCATAAGTGGACACAGAAGCAGTAGTAGATCCGGTCGGAGTCTGTGTCTCCACTGTAGTTGTATTAGCAGATTGGGAGATGGTTGTCTGAGTCTGAACAGTCAAGGTTGTATCGGCCTCAGAGTAAGAAGATGGGACAACAATCTGAGTTGTCGAACTGGTTGACAGCTCAAGTGGTGTAGAAGATGGCTCTTCAGGGGAAATGGCAGTGACAGTGGTAGACTCAATTGGGGTTTCGGTCTCTTCAACGCTGGTATAACATGGGTAAGTAGTTGTTAAAGTGTAATAGGCAGCATCAGTAGTGACAGTGATCACCTCTGTTGACAAAACACAATCCGACTGAGAAGAAGAGGAGATTACCCAAGTTGAAGTGGTCACATCGGATACAGAAGACTCTGTAGTCTTTGTAGTGCATGGAACAGTAGTGTAAAGAGTCACAACGGAGGAGTCGGTGGTGATCACAGTTGTAATAACAGTGGAACTCTCTAGAGTTGGTGTGGTCTCAGTGACAACCTCTGAAGAAGAAGAGTGATTCTCTTCACTGGAGCTTGGCTCTTCTGGACTGATGGTTGTGTAAGTGGAAGAAACGTGCTCCTCCTCCGACGATGACGATGATAATGTAATCGCCTCAGAAGAAGAAGTAGTAACCACAGTCACCAAAGAAGAAGAAGATATTATGAGAACAGAAGATGAGGATGGGACCAAGAAAGAGGAAGAGGACAAGGATGGGGATACGTATGAGGATGAGGATGAGGACGAAGTGATCTCGGAAGAAGGAACTGAAACAACAACAGACGAAGATGAAGAAGAAAAAGTTTCTTCTGTAGAGGAGGAAAGTGTGGATATAGTTGGAGTTGGTGGGGAAAGAGTGGTTGTGCAGCCTCCCTCACAAGAGGTGATGGTATCAGTAGTTGTGGATGGGATATCAGAAGAGGATGATGTGGTAGAGCTCGTCGTAGATAAGGAAGAGGAAGAGGAAGAGGAAGAGGAAGAGGAAGAGGAAGAGGAAGAGGAAGAGGAAGAAGAAGAGGAAGAGGAAGAAGAAGAGGAAGAAGACAACGATGACGACGACGAGGTAGCAGTACAGCCCCCTGGGCAAGATTCAATGGTTGAAGTGGTGGTGGAAGCAGGAACACTAGAAATAGAGCACTGGAAACATGTGTACGATGTAACTGTCTCAGTAGTAGATGTAGAAACTGTTACCATGGACTTACTAGAGGAAGTAGTTGTGGACGACTTGGTTGAAGATGAAGTGGACGTAGCAGATGTGTCTGATGAGGTTGGGCACTGGAAACAAGTATATGAAGTGACAGTCTCAGTCTCAGACATGTGGATGACCTTATAAGAAGAGCTAGTAGAACTCAATTTATGCTTGTAGGTTGTAGATGCGGAAGAGGAGGATGTGCAAGTAGCTTCAAATGTACCTGTGTACGCAGATTTGTCCATTGGTGTAGCAGTCTCAGTGATAGTGGATGTTGTTGCAGTATCAGATGGGGTTGAAACAGAATCATCAACACTTGTGCCATATTCATAAGCATCATAAGCTTCTTGAATCTCACCAGTAATCTCAACTAGGTCTTCGGAGCCACTGGAAAAGTAGCTTTGAGCAATAGCCATCTCAGAATTGTCAATATCGAAGATCAAGAACAAGTTTGGAAGCAAATTGGCACCAATCGTAAGCTGATCATCAATGGAAAAAGAGGTTGTGCAGATATCATCTGAATCTTCATCTACCATTTGATCACCATTAGAGTCAAGCAAAGGTAGAACAAAGGTAGCTGGGTCCATACCAACCTTCTTACCAGAGAAACTGAAGTAGAGTGTTTTGGCTTTTTTACACTTGAAGACATATGAGCTCTCATCAAAGTTAGAAATGGCTGGAGACACATGGTATCCTCCAAAGGACTCATGAATAGAAATGAAGAGATCCTGTGGCAAATAAGAGAGTTGGGCACCAGTATCAATCAAAGTTCTGTAAGAGTTGGTTATATTGAGGCCACAAGCAGAGGTAATTCCATTGACAGCAACCTCATAATACATGGTATCTGAAAAGAGTGGAACTTTTTCCAATTCGCCAGTGTACTTGGAAACATCCATACCACCAATGATCAACGCACCCTCGTATGATGATGGATCAACATAGACATTGAAGACCATTCTGGAAATGTAACCGTCTCTCTTAGCAGCAGCAATAGCGTGAGAATAAGGGTCCGGAGAACCATTAGAATAACCAAGACCAAGAATGTTGTAGTCATCTGACAAAGTAGCAGAGTAAATGGTAAAGTTAGTCAGGTTAAGACCACCAAATGTCACATCATCAGCGTACAGGGAAGCAGTGTAGGCTGTTCCATCTGCAAAATAACCATCAGAGGTACTGGAGAGGTTTGTAGCAGTCTCTGAATCAGAAAAATGGTAGTAACCGTAGTCTGTACAATCGGAAGTCGGACAATCATTGAGGACTAAATGGTAGGAGCCAGTATCGATACCGACGGAGAGTTCCTGTGCAGGGAATCCAACTTCGACGGTGGCAGACAAATCCAAGTATCCACCCACAGTGGCAGCATTGTCATTACTGAAACGTTTGACAAGTCTGTTTTCATAGGAGCGTCTGTTCAAACCAAGTTTAATAGGGGAAGCCTCTGTCAATGAGAGTAAGGTGCAAAGGAGCGTGGGGTAAGCGAGTGAAAGCATCATTCGTTGGCGGATGAGTTAGATATTGAAGAGAATAGTATGTAATGTTTCTAGACGGTTTGAGACGGGACAGGTCTCTTCTTATATCTTTGTAGAATTGAAACAAAGTTCACATGAAGGAGATGGGTTGGGTAGTGAACAATGGATCGTGGAACAGCCTTCAAACATGAGATTTGCGGCAAAATTAGTTTGAGGCGAGATTTTGCATGCAGCAGATGTACGAGATGCAATTTGAAGTTAGATCGTAAAACATCAAGGGGTAGTTCGTTTTTGACACCTCTCGATATCGCTTGATGATGAGGTCAATGGCACAGAGTGATATAAGGATGAAGAGAAAACATTTTGAGCAAAGAAAAGCTTTATTTCACCAATTGCTTGTATATTCTTGTCCACTTCAGCTGCTGACGGGGGCCTTAACACTCAGATCCAAACGCATGGCTGGCAAAGTTCTGCACTGTCCAGGTCTTCATTGTGAGGTCCCAAAGAGGAAGTTGTTCGATCAACATCGAAACGGCAAACGTCAAAGCCGTGTTGCATCAAAATGGCTTGCGAAATGGGGCAAAATGTTTACAAATATCCGGATTGGGATCGTACAATACATTGTATCCCCTTTAACAAAGTCGCAAGTTCAAACATGATAACAGGAACTTCATAAAGCTGTGAAGTATGTAAGGTCGTGCAGTGTGGCCATACCGATCTCTGGTTTGGACACTCACATCGCGAACCTGTTTGTGGACCACGTTTGTGCTAAACTTTCATCTCATCGCGGGCAAGGGCAAGGGAGATCAAAGAGATATTTCAAAACGGTGGAAAAAAGCGATGTCAGCTGACGAAGACGAGTACCAGATTACCGTTGAGCCGGAACTGGATCCAGAAGATGAACCACAGTCATGGGAAAACTTCCAGTCCACCGCCCAGCTACGAAGAGGAGAGAAGGAGTTTGAGCCCGACAACACCGAAATACAGAAGACTTCGCTACAACGATCTCTGAACCACATGTTCACAGCTCTTGCTGTTCCCCGAACACACACAGTGAAGCAAAATATCAAGTGCTACTTTAGTGACGCTGGAGCTTTGTGTGAGTTGAGAGGAAGTTATCTTCAGAACATGGGTACCGTCAAAGGTAAATGGTGTCATCTCACACCGGAAGAATCCATTTATCTTGTTGAGAGAGGAACAGCAGAGCCATATTGGATGACTTCCCAGGATGATGAGACTGGTGAGATCAAATCCCACAAGTTGGATTTACAAAGCGTCTATGCCCTGGCCATGGAAAATATCCCGGAATATCAAGTGTATGCCAATCTGAAAAGATGTGGCTATATCGTTCTGAGGCATGATAAGAATAGAGAGACTCAAGCACATGCTATTCAAACTTCAAGTAATCATCCTCAACTGACTGCTCTTTGGAATATGATTTCATCGTACAAACTTTTCGAGGTATTCAATCGTTGCTTGAGATACATTGGTTTTGCAAGCTATCTCCCGTATACCCCATCTTGGCTTCAATCTCGATTCACCACACGAGGACAAATATTCAGATCCCTTCAATTACCGTTCACAAATTTCCATAACATACCAACCCCACCAGAAAAACAATTGGAGATCACATATGACGTCTGGAAACCAGACCCTTCTTTCTCCAAGAAGACGCCTCCACTTCCAGACTTCCAAATCGTGGTGCAAGACGTCCACGAACAGAAGTTGCCTACTTATTCCCAATTAAAAGATCTCTTTAACCGTTCCGTTTACAAAGGCCAAGAAGATGAACTTTTACGCAAAGAAGATTTATCGACAGAGCCAACTGATACGTCTAAGAAGGATACAAAGACCAAAGCTAGGAACCAAGCTCGTCGTATGAAAGAAGGATATAACTGCATATTACTCGCACTGGTTGATAATGGAGTTATTAATTATACAAGGGTAAGTGAGGGAAGGTTCGTGGAAGAGGATGTTATACCTAAAGAGAGTGACTTTAAAAAGAAAAGAAGATGATGGTTAGTAACTAGTTACATTCTACGAATTGTTATGACATATACATTACATTAATCGAACAAGAGCGTAAGTGCCATCATTTGTACTGGTTTGGGTCGTATGTCTGAGTGTAACTGACGTAGTTGGAACCTGGCGCCTGTGATTGTTGCGGTGTCTGTTGAGTAGCAAAGTTTTGATACAACGACGAGTCATAGGCGGATTTCTGAGCGTAGAAACTTTGTGCACTGTCTTGCTTCGGTGGGAGTGGTGGTACTCCAGAAACAGATCCGCTTGTGGAGCTTGAGAAAGATGGCCTTTGTTGTGGTGGAACTTGTGATTGTGATGGTTGTTGCTGTGGTGGGCGATTGTATGATGGAGCCAAAGGTTGAGAGTACGAAGATGACGGAGTTGGTACGGATGGGGGAGTGTAAGAGAAGTTTGAGTACTTTTGCTGAGAGGAAGTGTAAGTTGACGCTTGAGGTTGAGAGTATGTCTGCGCAGGTTGTTGTGGTGATGCTGTATACTGCTGGGTCTGCTGTACTGGAGTGTAGCTCTGAGTGGAAGTCGGTTGGTACTGTGGAGTATTGAAAGACTGCTGTGGTGATTGTTGATAGGGTATCTGCTGTGGAGGCAAAGCTGGAGACTGAGAAGAAGTAGAGTTCATTCTCAAGGCCTCGAAACGTTGGGTCAATGGATCAACAGCATCACTCTGTGATAATAATCTCTGTCTCTGAGACTTACGGTTCATCACAAAAGATTCAATATTCGACTCCACCTGTGTAACAAACTTCAACAAGTTGTCATAGAAAGTCAAACCGTTCTTCAAATTTTCCTCATAGTTCTGGAAATGGGTGAAAGTACTCTCAAAGTCAGCAATTTTCTGTTGTTGGTCCTTCACATTTGTGTTGCTAGTCAAAAGTGATTGATACTCCTTCTTCACGGCCTTGATGATTTGAGTTTGCTTGTAAGAAAGTTCGTCGAGCCTGTTGACAAACGAATCAAACTTTTTCAACTCCTCGGCAAACAACTCCTTCTCATCCTTTTCTGTCAACTTCTTGTTGTTCAAAACCAAGATAGATGATATATCGTCTTCATGAACCGAAGTCTTCAAGTCCTCTATGACTTTACTTCTCTCGGATTTCATTGAATTGAGTACCCTTAAATTGGATTCAATCTTCGAAATACTCTGTCTCGTAGCATCAGCACTATTGTTATCAGAAAGATCCAACAAGCTTTCAGTATTGTTACCACTGAAGAATGCGGCCTCGAGTGCTGATCTCGATTTCAAAGTCTCCAAATTGCTCAAGTCCGCACCTTGCAAAATTTGTAGAATCTGGTCATCCAAAGACGAAGCAGACACAAGAGATTGCTTGGCGTTGGTGAGCTCATCTCTCAAACTGGCATTGGCAATTGATGAAGACTCCTGTTGGGTGCCAAGCTTAAAGCTGTTGGAGTTGTAGTCCTGTTCTTCCTCTTGTAGCTTAGCCTCCAACTGCTTGATTGAGTTCAGTATGGAGTCTCTCTTTGATTGAATCTGCGTCTTGTTTCTGTTCAGATCTGCATATGGAGAGCTTGAAATCACATTAGACCAGGATAAAAGTCTCTCATCAAGCTTGTTGTTAAGTGAGTCTGTGAACTGCGACAAAGATCCTGGGAGTTTCATAAACTCCAAGAAAGAGCTGAGTTCAGTATCTGACATCAGGCTCACTTCGATCTGCTCTCTCAGTATTTTGGCCTTTTCTTCGGAGTAGTAACTGAGCTTTGCATGGACATCCATCGGAATGACTTTTTCAAAGATATCCTCGCCAATGACGTCTTCAATCTTTTGGTCGTTTAAGCTGATAGCCTTAGCGGCGTCCAATGGTTTGATTTCAATGGTATCCTTTGGTGGTATAGTATCATGATAAATGAGGTCGTTCTCTTTTGAAAGAGTTCTGAACTTTTCTTCTGCTAATGTGATGTAACTCTTAAAATCGATACCGGTATCATTTCTAATCGGCTTGAGTGAACCCCAATCGTCAATTGCTGCTTTCAAAGAAGCAATGGCTTCACCAACTTTCTTTTCTTCAATTCCAAGAGCATGGTAGTAAAAAGCCAAAGCCTTGTAGAAAGTTTTCTTGAACTTTATCAGAGATAACCAAGAAGCCTCACCAAACTCACCCTCGATCTTTTCAAACTTCTCAAAAGCGGTGTCGTAGTGTACAGCACAGGATTCTGCCATTTTTGCCACTAACGTATCCTTGCCCCCGCCTTCTTTCAAAACCTTCAAAAGAAACACTTCTTGGGCTTGACCCAACTCCAAGTGCAACAAGAATGACATTGTTTTACCACTGAGGTCCTCGGAAGGAGCATGAAGGAAATTCTCTGAGACGAACTTGTAGACACCTGCAGAGTATTGGAAGTACTGATAAGCGAGTTTGTAATCCGCTTCAGTGAAAGACTCTTCACCCAACCTGGACAGGATGGATCCCAAGTTGAACAACACTGAGGCTTTCTCAAATGCAAGGGAATGTTGAGAGTGCGATTCCGATGGATCATAACTGTCAAACCATTTGAACTTGACGTTAACACCTTCTCCAATTGGCAATCTGAGATCTAGGAGCTCCAATTGACCGTAATATCTGTAATAAGCGTTCTTCAAATTCACCAAGTTGGAATCATCCTGTGAAACACAGTCTCTGAGTCGGGAGAACTGCTTAACTTGCGAAGAGAGGTCAAGAGATGTGCCGTAGATTGCCTTGAGATAGGACTTGAGCGGGGGAGCCCAATCCAAGTGTGCTGCCGTGCGTGTTTTCGTGGAGATGAACTTCGATTTCATCTTTAATGAAACAATTCTTTCTGTGTGGTATTTCAAGCTCTTCTTAAAGTAGTTTTAAAGCGGTTTGCTACTGCTGTCCATTCATTTCAATTGTGAATCTTCTCAAACTGTGCTCGCCTCCTTTCTCGAAGCATTCGCGCATTCGCCTAATGTGGTGTCCGGGTGTTTTATCCACCCGTTATGAAATGACAGCTGCCATTTCTGCACGGGCGTCGGCACAAGCGGTCTCCCCACTCCACCTTGAAAGCAAGAAATCAAACTTTCTTTTTTCCTTTATTCCAGAGACTTCACTAAAATCCATTCAAAAGACAATTGTGCTATACTCTGAAACCAACTTCACCATTTGTCTTCCCATTTTGTAACAAGTCACGCAAATACAGCCTTCCTTATACAAACGTTTCACTGTCACAACCTTTCTATCCAGTCATCTCATCTTGTGCCTTCTAAAATCGTTCTTTTATTGCTATAGGACATAACAAAACATAGATTGTAACTACGATGAAACTTCCATTTGCATTCAATTATCCAGATCATCCACAGGCTGGTTATTGGGATGAAGTCACCTCTACCATTGATTGGTGTGAGGAGAACTATGTCGTCTCGCCATATGTGGCTGAGGCAATGAACACTGTATCCAACTCGGTTTTCATCATTCTTGCATTGTTCGCTATGCAATCTGCTTACCGTAACAAATTTGAAACACGGTTCATTCTTATCAGTTTCGGTTTCATGCTCGTTGGTGTAGGTAGTTGGTTGTTCCATATGACTCTGAAATATGAATTCCAATTACTTGATGAACTTCCTATGATCTATGCCACATGTGTTCCTCTTTGGTCAATTTTCTCTGAGGGTAAGTCCTCTAATGGATCTTGGGCTGTGGGTGCCGCTGTTGCATTCGGTTCTAATGTCCTCACAGCCATTTACCTGTACTTCAAGGACCCAACCATTCACCAAGTTGCTTATGCCATTATGAATGTATTGATTGTCTACGTCAGTTATAACCTTGCCCAAAAGCATGTCAAGGATGAAAGACGCAAAAAAGAGTTGTTCAAGACCATGATCCTTGGAATCACAATCTTTTTGACAGGTTATTTCTTGTGGAACATGGATGTTCACTTTTGCAACTCTTGGATTTCTCTCAGACGTTATATCGGTATGCCATATGGGCTCTTATTCGAGTTGCACTCTTGGTGGCACGTTCTCACTGGCACTGGTGTTTACTTCTATATGGTTTACTTGGAATATTTGAGAGTTTTGATGCTTGGAACTGCCGATTCATATGAGTTTGTTGAACACTTTGGATTCCTCCCAGAGATCAAGCTCAAGGCCACCTCCCCAGTACTCGAAACTAAGAAGTCTGATTGAGAAAACGCGGGAAGACCAATGTTTTTTATATATTATATACCATCATAACTACAATTTGACACATATTAAATCAACAGTTTGTAAACAAAGAAGCAACTGTGCATACAGACATTGTTTGTATCCTGTATGCGCGGAACCGCGGAATTACCTTCCCGAAGTGTAGAGATAAGGATCCTTGATATTATTAAATCGGAGTTTTTGAGGGGTACTTCAGTCGTGCTTAATTGCAAGAAAAATCAAATCTGTAAAATCATTCCAAAAAAAAAGGGCCCACGGCCATTTATGCGCCTCTGATTGGTCCTCCTGCGGGTTTCAAGGTCCGTTGCTCGTTGTCGCCTGCAATTAGATGATGCGATGGAACCGGCCCGATAGTGTATTGCAGGTGAGCGCGATGCGGAAGACAAGCTTATAAAACGTCCGATATCTCTCCTCCTCCCAGACAAAAGTGCCTGGTTTAACACAGCAAAGATGTCTGAAGGTCTGATAAAGAGCCTCCTCGTGGGCTTCTGTGCCCACCCGGCAGAGTCTTTTCTAGCCGTACTCACCGTGCTCGCCACGTACTTCCTCTTTCTCCGCCCTTTTGTCCTCAGTCCTCTTCGCTCGATCCCTGGACCGACGCTACACAAGATCACCCGTGTCTTCTCACTAAATGACCAACGAATCGAGTCTCGTAATGTCAAGCTCAATGAATGGCACGCCAAGTACGGTCCTGTTGTTCAGATCGCCCCCAACGAGATTGCGTTAGCCGGTTTGGAACACTTGAAGAGGGTCTACATCAAACAAAACATGCCCAAATCAGGATTCTATGCCCAGTTTAACAACTTTGGAGAGCTCAATGCCTTCTCTACATTGGACCGTAAGCCACATGTTGACAGAAAGAAGTTGATGACAAAAATTTACACCAAGACTAGTGTCTTCCAAGACGATTCTCAGAAACTCATGAACGAAAAAGTCAATAACCTGTTGAGCTTTGTTGATCAGACCATTGGTAACTCCATTGACGTTTATGAGATGTTCAACTCACTTGCTATGGATGTTGTCACCTATTACGAGCTTGGATCCAAGTTTACAACGAATTTACTCCTTGATCTCAGACAACGTAAAGTCATCGAAGCTTTCCGTGCATCTTCCTCAATGTGGTTCTGGACTACTCTCGTGCCAAAATTGTGGTCATGGGCTGCTGATGAAGCTACTACAAGACTCTCTGAATCATGTCGTGATTGGTCTAGGGATAAATTCGTAGAGGCTTTTGAAGATTTGGAGAAAAACGGTGATACCATGGAGAACTCTTTGGTTAGAACACTTTGGAGTATTGGCTTGAACAAATGGGCAATTGGCTCCGAAGTATTTGATCATTTGGCTGCTGGTCATGAGACAACTGGTATCTCTTTAGCTTATTGTTCATGGCAGTTATCAAGACCCATAAATAAGCACATGCAGGACAAGATCTATGAAGAGCTTTCTACACACTATGGCAAGACCCCTCTGGATTTCCTTCCGTTGGACGAAATTGATAAGCTTCCTTATGTCGATGCTGTTATATCTGAGACTACCAGACTTCATGCTGCGATCCCAGGAAGCGAACCCCGCGTTGTGGATTCCAAAGATGGCTATTTGGTCAATCTCCCAAATGGTTCATCTGTGAGTCTTCCTAAAGGCACTATTGTCTCGGTGCAACCATTCTCCATGCACATGGATGAATCTATATTTGTACGCCCAAAAGAATTCCATCCGGAACGTTGGTTACAACAAAGTGGGGAAACTGAGGAAGAGTTCAAGAAAAGACTTCAATTGATGAGAAGTGCAATGATGGCCTTTGGCTCCGGTAATAGAATGTGCCTGGGTATGAATGTTGCAGTGATGGAGATGAAACTTTGCGTAGCTCAATTATACTGGAGATATAAGTCCAAAGTTTCTTCTGAGTGGTGCCAAACTCTGAGTGATGAACCTGCTATGATGGGGAAAGATGGCATTGACATGAATAACAAAGCTGGACTCACGGATGTTCAATTAATGAGCATGGCAGATAGTTATACATCTAGACCTCTGTTTGATGAATGTTGGCTGGAATGGGAGAAACGTGTTTAAAGCAGTGTTAATTTTATTTATAAATATTTATTTTTCCTTTAGGGTATAAAAGGCGCCAAGCATAGTAGTAAAAAGCCTTATCTGGAAACAAATCCGGGGAGATCTAGGATCTAGGCACAAAAAAATGTTTCATAAGGGAACACTACATGAGGTCCAGACCCCCCTGATCCCACCACTATTTTTTTTTCTACACCTTCTCCTTATTGTTCCGCAATTGACCCGTAACTGCAACTAATGAATAAATGTGCAGTGGTATGATGATGCTGCAGGATTGTTTTAGAAGAGGACAAGCCGTGTATATGTATACACCTCTTGAGCCGACGTAGCCCACTGAAACAAAAGGCAGATCCCATCACATCACGTCCCAGTCATTGAGACGTGTCTCTTGTCTCGTGCCCCGAAAAACGGAAAAATAAATTTCAAAATTGAATCCTTCCATTATATTAACAGTCTTTCCAAAAAAACAATGTTCTCCCTCCCACCCATAAAAAAAAAAAAAAAAAAAAAAAAAATAGAAGAACATAACTTCTGCGTGGGGAAGCGTCTGAAAAGTGTGGCCGAACCAGCGATCCACAAACGCTTCTAGAACAATCAGCCATCGGGTTATAAAGGATGGGCAGATGGCCTTTCTAATTTATCCCCCAGAGATCCCCACCTTCCGTTATAATTGGAAAAGTCTTTTTTTTTTCTTGGCTAGTGTGATGAGTTACTCCATCTCCAATATCCGGTACCTCGAGCCGCAGACACTTAGAAACTGGTTCTCTTCCGGATCCCCCACAGGATCAGGAAAGTTTGCAGTCATCGATGTCCGTGATACCGACTACGTTGGAGTGAGTATAGATATTTACAAGATCTGTATCCTTAAGAACTTTTTTTTCTAACAAAACCACAACCAGGGCCATATCAAGAACTCTATACATGTCCCATCTTCCTCGTTTTCCCGGAAAGTGGACAGTCTCATCACCAAAGTGGCGCAGGTAGATGACATCGTGTTTCATTGTGCACTCAGCCAGCAACGAGGCCCTTCCGCAGCGATGAAATTCCTTCGGTCAGTTAAAGACGGGTTTCTCGACAATAAGAAAGTATGGGTGCTGAAAGGCGGTTTCACACAATGGCAGGAGCTATATGGAGAAGATGAGACTGTCACTGAGGCTTATCAGAAAGACATTTGGAAATACGGTTATTGATGGCCTTCTCCACGCCATTCTTTGTTAGGTATCTCTCAGGGTTTTTAATTGCTGTACTATATGTTTGATGTTCCCTTTTCGTTCGCTCTCTCTATATATACATACAATGTCAATCAGACTGGTTATTAATGAATGCAATGTGTTGTTGTTGTTGTTGTTGTTGTTATTAATATTGAAAGATCAAGCTGTAATCAAAATCATAAATCAATCAATTACCTGATTCGGATATCAACGTCTTGTTATCATCCTCATCACGGTATTGAGAAACGTCGTCGTCATCTTCAGGTCTCAAAGTCTCCTTTGATTTTTTACTTCTGGTACTTCTCTTGCCAGTTGAACTCTTCTTCTTACCGGATTTTGAGCTCGAGACTGGCTTCAACTCTGGACTGCTTGTGCTCTCAGCTTTTGAAGAGACATCTTCAGACATCTCATTATCAGTTTTTTGCATCCAGTCCTTGAAACTGTCAATAAATGATGGTGATTTACTGATTCTTCTTCTCTGAATTGGCTTATCCCCAGTGAAGTTAGCGGCAAACTCAGCGGCAGGGCTTGGACTGCGCAAGGATGGACTATCACTGCTGGTGCCATTCTTCTTGCCTTTCTGAGCAGATTTCTTCAATAAGTATTCACGAACTTCAAAGTACAAGTCCTTAGATGCATTGTTGAAATTCTCATTCGTCTTCTTCCAGTATGATCTGAAATCGTTGATGTGCTTCTTGAACTCCAATTCGTTCTTCTTGAACCAAGAAACGTTCAACTCTTGTCTTGTTGCACCTCTTGCAAAATTTCTCATCAAGTACTTGTCATAATCTCTAATGATCTTGGTGATAATGTCAGAGGTAGAGATACCATCCGTTCTCTGGGTAGTCAAGAACATTCCCTTCTCCTTGATTGGCTTATAGATATCATCTGAATCGATGGAAGCATAAGGCAAGTCATCATGAGCCACATAGTCAATCTTATGTTTTTCCAAAAACTCAGGAGTAACACACCATGGAGCATCTGGAATAACTTCGTCAACCCATTTACAGTGTTTTAAAGTTTCACAGCGTTGATAATCGCTCAACACGGTCAAACCTTTTCTCTTATGAGTTTCAACATCTGAAGGAACACCACAGATCAACTGAGTGTTCGGCAAAGCCTTCTTAGCCTGTTCTAATTGTCTCATATGACCCAAATGGAACAAATCGAAAACACCATCGGCATAGACTCTGATAGGACGGTCGGTTGGTGGAACTTTGAACCTATAACCTGTTGGTCTGAACTTTCTGTATTCTTCAGGTAATTCATCTTCGTATTTTCTTTCATTTTCCAAGAATTGTGCTCTTCTTACATCACGATCAGTTTTGCGTTTCTTGTGAGCAGCAGCAGTCTCTTCATTAACTTCGTTATCAGAGCTTTCAACCTGCTGTGTGCTGTCGGCATCGGAGTCGTAGCCACGCTTTCTTCCGAAGATGTTGGTGAGGGAAGCGGATTTGAGGATTCCTGAAAGGTTGCGCTCTTCTTTCTCGTTGTTTAGTGACATGACAGATGTGTGTGGGGGTATCAATTCACTGATATGCTTTATATTGTAGATTTTGGAGATGGGCTGTTTATGTGGAGTCCCAAATGGGTGGGAAATGTGACTCGGAAGGGGAGTTAAGGATGAAGGATGCAATCAAGATTAGAAACAAAAGTTGAACAGGCAGCTCAGTATGATTATTTGATATTCCCAAATACCCCCGGAATCAATTGAGAAAAGTACTGCCCAACAGGATGACACAGCAATAGTTGCTACGACGTTGAAACAGTTTTAATAGCCTCGTTCGATTTGCACGTGAAATTTCCCGGCGCGCTTTACGGCGCGCGAAAAAAATGGAAAATGAACAAGCAAAAACACCCGAACACCAAAATCTGCCAATTTACTTTGTGTCAATTGGGCGTCAAGTTCCCTGCGCTTGGGAAGCACCGAGATGTGTGCTTGTCTCGGGGGAAGTTCTTTTGTCATTTCCATGGATTTCCCAACAGAGAATCATTTTTACGTGTTTGCAACTATCTAATCAAACCTTCAATCTGTGAACTGCTTTCCTTTCAAGTGGATCCGACTCATTTATCTACATCTATCACGGGAAGGCCTTCTCGGATCAAACCTTCCCCCACCAAAGACACACCAGCTCATCCACAAACATCCATTTAAAACAAAGAACAATGGCCAAGGACTCTCTCACACTATCCGAAGTGTCACTGGAGCTGTACCAATCTCTGGTGCAAAACATCACACATAAAGTCCTTGTGGACGCCATTCTCACCGAACGGCTCAATCGTTCTCAATTCGGTCCCATGCAACCAGCACCACCACTTCAACCCGCTACTACACATGCACAGACTCCGACTCCGGGGATTAAGCTCGAAAGTGCCACACCAAGTATATCGGCAACAACAAGTCGAAACCCCTCGCCAAATACTGAGTTGCTGACGAGGATACAATTTTACGCTGTCCCAGGAAGAGATGTCTTTGGAAATGAAAAGATACCAGATAGTGCAAGATTGTTTGAATGTAACAACTGTCAGAGAAAAATTGCTGGTAATAGATTTGCTGCTCATATAGATAGATGCCTGGGAGGAAGACAGAGGAAGTAGGTTTTGAGTGAGGATTGGGATGCTCCCATAAACTACAAGGACGAACGGAGGTAGAGAGTGTGTGAGAGGAAGAAAAAAAATGCATATCATTGAGGCTTGATGTCTCTTTCCCATACTATTTTGGGTCCTTTGTAGTCTTTGTACACTGATATATTGTCTATATTGCCGGATTTGAAGCCATGAGTAAAATGAAACACCATCCTCATCTATAGATCACCATGTTTCTCCTCGCGACTTATGAACTAATCTGATTCAAATCTGACCGAGAGATTTTTGAAGTTGCACAAGGTATTTATATCCATACAAAGGGAAGTTTAATGTCCTTAGATATGACATCGGTTGTCATATACGTCGTATCCTCTTGATCTGCCATCTTGCACTTCGCGCCTCTCTTTGTTCATGCAGACCGCGTAGGTCTCCCACAATTTTTGAAACTACGTCTAAAATTGCTTGAAATGCTCTTTTTGAACTGAATTTTGGTTTTTCAGGACTTCTAGATTCAGAGGTTTCAATACATAACCATTTTCAACCATTATATTTGAGTTTAGGCATTTATCAAGTTGAAAAATTGATATTATATTGAACATGAAGATGTTAGAAGTACGGATTCGTAATCCGTCTACGTTTTCTAGCGAAGTTTTGCAAAATTTCTTTTTGAGGGCTCCTTAAAATCCCCAATTCTTAGTCTATTGTAAATCTGAGAGTCTGATAAAGGTAATAACATTTTTTACAACTCTAAAAATGCCATAAATCAATTTTTAAAGGTGCCAAATGTGAGCCTTCAGCAAAATCTTGGTGTTCGGGTGTGAGCTTATCGCAACGTCACACAAAAGGTAGCAACTCCACACCACAAAAAATCACATCCGAATTTTACGCCGTCACTAAAAGATCAGAGCCT